>CM031378.1:85596790-85944332 GCA_018208015.1 Medicago ruthenica | reverse complement strand
ACTTTGAAAGACTCCCGATATTCAAAACGTCCATTGTCGGATGGACCGAGAAGCCTACAATGATAGTTGATATCAACTAGTTTTTAATGTTAGGATGTAGTGTCAATAACACTTTCTCTTAAAAAAGACCAAAACCAAAGGACAAAAAACAAATCCAATTACTCAAGTTGTGTATGGAGATCAACATAGGTACCAAAATAATAACACAACATAATATACACTTAATAATAAAATGATAAAAAAAAATAATACAACTACATTGAGTTACATAACTGCTGAATGCATGAATTAATATAGTAAAACTAGGCAGCAACAACTTCAGTAGCTTCCTTCAGTTTCTTCCAATTCTCTACACTATCAATTATCTCTCCAGTTTTTATTAGGTAGCGAACTTTTTTACCATTGTCAAGAACTTTATGACCTACACGGCTTGCAACATTCTTTTCTTTAGAGTAGAGCATCACATTTGAACTGTGGATAGGACCTTCAATCTGAAATTCAAAGCAATGGTTTCTAAAAGTATTAGAGTCCATGAGAAGAAATGCACCGAAAAAACAAACATCATACACATCAACGCATGTTTCTAAACTTCTTTTTTTTTTTTTTGTCTTAACCCTCAAGTTTCTAGAGAAAAGAGGCGTGGTAATCCAAACTTCAGTCGGGAGGTAAATAAAACTTGACCAAAATTTGTTCCAGCCAGGATTCGAACTCGAGTTCCCTCAAACGAAGGAGAATGTTATATAATAGGAGATTGTCTAACTCTTAAGAGTGAAGAATTCATAATAATGTTTTTTCTGGTAAGGGAAATGATAATAACCATATTTATTTGCCCTGGTTCCCCCTCTTCTCTACTCTTCACATGCTTTGTCTTCAAGTTTATGTCTTTGACAATGATAGTGCTGTTGTGCTTGAAGATCTTAGTAACCTCCCCAATTTGACCCTTTTCATGTCCTGATATGACTTTCACAGTATCTCCAACTTTAACATGCAATTTGTGTAACACTGGAAGGCTGTTTGGTTTACATTCCTTTCGCTCCCATGGTTTACTCTGCCAGAAAAGAAAAGAAACAGAACAAATATTACACAAGACATTTTATAAGGTTAGTTAGACAATATATTTGACTCATGACCTATAAACCATGTCTTCTTATGTTGTTTTACAATATAAAATAAAAGAAATCGTAAGGTTTGTATCGTTTTCATTTTTGCAAGAGTATGAAATGCCATTGACGGAAAAAACATTTCTTTGCTCTCGGATCACTATAGTTAACATTTGCTTGATTTTGATTTTAGTTTAACAAAATCTGAAAAGAATAATCACGTTAGGCATGGATGTGAGAAGTATTTGATACTTACCTTCATTACAATACGACATTGCTTATCTGTCGGCTTACCCTGCATATCACCAATAAGAACAATATAGATTTAGCATACTAAACTTTTGAGAAATGCATCTGTAAGAATAAGAACAATATAGATTTATTTTATCCTTACTAAACAGTCAAATTTCAGTTTGGCAAAATGTAGTCGTTACATTATATTGAATGAAACATTAAGCATTATTGCATTTTCGCAGTGTTGTCAATAGCAGATTACAGAAAATCGTGGAACGCCAAAAATCTGTTATGTGAAATAGTAGACAGCACTGTTTGAAAATAGCTGAACTCGCATAGTGGTTGAAATAAGTCAATTATATATAACAAAAGGCATGTTCCGTACAAATAAAAATGGGTATGGAGGCAAAGCATAACTTACATACATAAAGGTTTACGTATTACAGTGAATATGAGAGTATTACTCACTGACAATTCAACTTTTCTATTTTGAAAATAGTTCTTGTTTGCTGCACGTGCAGACTCTTCAATTTTGTAACTTCAAAAAAAACAAATAATCTCCTTTTCTTCTATTGCACAGTTGCACAACATCTGCTAGCAGAAACTAGAATAGCGGCCGCTATTGCCCTAATAGCGAAACTAGGATAGCTTTGCGTTTTTTTTATAGAGGATTCATCAAAATTTGCTATGTTATATTATAACCCTGTAGCACGGATCCGGATCCTCTCCTTCTCCCCCCTTCCATAATTTGTGTCTATCTCTCTCTCTCGATCTTCTTTCCTTACCTTTTCTCTCTCTTGATCTTCTCTCTAAAATTTGGATCCGGATCCTCCACTTCCACTCACTCTCTCCTTCTCCCTCCTTCCATAATTTGTGTCTATCTCTAAATTTTAGAGAGAAGATCAAGAGAGAGAAAAGATAAGGAAACAAGATTGAGAGAGAGAGAGAGAGAGAGAGAGAGATAGACACATATTTTGGAAGGAGATGATCCATTTTGATGTAGCACTGTTATCACCGCTATTTGAGAACAATGCATTTTGGTACAAATGATGAGCAAAAGTAACTAAAATAAACTCAAAATTTGTAGGCTGATTGATCAAAAGGGTAAAGATAAAAAAAAAACTGCAGCATGAACTTAGAATATTCATTAAGAATATAGAGCAATTATTTTCTGCAGCACCAAAATTCATGGGAACTAATTAATGGACGAAAAATGAAGATAAAAAATAAAAAAACTCATCCAAATTGAAAACGAGCAAAAGGTTAAAATTTTATCCATGTCAGTAAAATACGTTCCGGCAGTAAAACAAGGCAATAACTTCACCTGATAAGTTTGCTGAACCAATTCCTAAATGCAAAAGTACCAGATAGGCAAGCACTAAGCAAATGAACACACATCAAAGAACATATATTCTTACAAGAGCTTAGTTGGAAATGGATCTTTTTATCAATATTTTCACATTGATATGAAAATTGTGTTATATCTCCTTCTTCATATGCACTAATGTGTCAAATTCAATCCTATCGAAATTTGTGATTGTCTAAAGAACAAATTCAGACACACCCAATTGTCATGTGAAAAATTTAAATCTCTCATGAGCTTATTCACATTCAATTCCAATAGCACTGGTCATGCTACAAAATGACAGATTCAATTTATTCTAATAAGAAAATGAATCACAGACACGGGACACGACATTAACATGTGTTGGTGTTGCATACTAATATATGTCAAACACGAGACACACCTTCAATCAGAAGCATTGGCGTTGTATAGGACATGCCATATAATTCCAAACATGAACAGAATTATGAATTATAAACTGATTAATTCATCACAATCCACTAATTTCATGAAGATAATAATATCTTAATAAAAATTCAAACAACATCACCACAATTTCAATGAAAAAGACCAATAAGAAAGAAAAAAAAAACTCAAAATGCCAATACCCATGTACTTAGACTCTTAAAACTCACTTAAATCAAAAACCCCATGTGGATAAAATTAGAAAAGAAGCACCTAGAATAATAAAAATTGAAACTTTAATGAAGAAAAAAAAAAACAAATTTGCGAAATGGAGAGTGTGAGAGAATGATGTACCGGAAGAAGAGGAGAGAGAGTGATGGGAGAGAGAGGCTGGCCGAAGAAAGAGTTGGAAGAGAGTGAGAGTGAGGTCATGGAACTCTGAAGAGAAGCCATAGCCATAGCTACCATTGTTGTTGTAACAGTGTAACCTCTTCTTCTTTCTGCTTCTGATAATGATTTTGGATAATACAAAATTTCAAATAAAAGAAAAAATTGAAGTGAGAATTTGGTTTGAAAATGGATTATGGGCTTCAAGTGGGTTAGTTTTGTAAGCCCAAATTGTAACTGCTCAGAATGACCCAATTCATTTTTTTCTCTCTTGAATTTTTTCTTAATATTTTGTTCAATAATAAATACTAGAGTAATTTACGCTATCCTTTATGTTATGTTTAGATTGGTGGTATGAGATGAAATAGAGTGGTAAGTAATTGGATTACTTGAGAAGTAAATACCTAAAATAAATTATATGTCACTCCCTCTAAGAGATGTTTGAATTACACTCTCTCTTTTAGATGCATTTTTTTAGATGTTTTTTGTATGATTGTTAACTAAAAATACATTTTTTATGTTATAAAAAACTTTGAAAAAAATTATTGATTTAGTAAAACATTTTTTTTTTTGAAGGATGGATTTAGTAAAACATGGATAGTTTAGTTAAGAAACATACGAAAAGCACCTAAGAAAATAAATGCACTTAAGTTTTATCCTTAAAAATATAGAATGCATCTTATTAAATATTTTGATATATCCTATACTTTATTTTTTTATTTGTATCCGGTAATCTAAAAAGACTTATTAACATTTAGCATTTTTTTATTTTAAAGAATATATATATTATGATGTTTCTGTTAAAAAAAGCTACATTGTTGTATACATATTTGCAATTGATAAATTTATATTTTAAAAAGAAAAAAAAAAATTGAAGCAAGCAAACTTATGTCATTTCTTTTATCATTATCAAGCAAGATACAGTCGGGGATAAAATCAAAGTTTTGAAAATTGGTTGTATGTAGCCACTCTAGCTAACTTATAAGTCACTACATTAGTTTGACTCCTAACATACTCCACACTCAGAGTTTTGACAAAAAAGGGACTTAAATAAAACATATACAATCATGAATCATCAATAAATAACCTAGTTCGGACATATCCCGATTTGGTTTATTAAAATTGTCAACCGTCAATTTAGAATCCGACTCAAAAAATATATGATCAATCTCCAGCACTTGATTGATTCAATCAAACCAAGTGCTCTTCATGAACAAGAAGACGAGGAGAATAGCGATCTGTTCGAGCTTGCAGGAAATTGCCTACTTCATCGCTTAGACACATTCCTATACCAACATAGTTGTCCTTGAACGATGCATCAATGTTACATTTTATCATCTGTGCCAGTGGTCTTTGCCATTGAACATTCTGTCTTGAAGTTGGCTGCTGCACTGCTATATGGTTATTGACTAGCTGCCATTGTTCTAAAAAGGACATAGCTCTCTGATGCAATTCCTGCAGACCTTCAACAACTGCTTCCCATAAGTGTAAATTATGCAGCGCCACAAACTTCGCATGTCTGTACACCATTTGACTAGCTGGTTCGGATCTATTGTATTTGCAACTTTGAAAGAATAAATCTTTGGAATCATCTGCATATCAATAAATCTGTCAAGGACAGTCCACATACCTGTCTCGTGCCACAGGTCAGCTGCAAATGGACACACTGCCGTGATTGCTAAGTGGATTCTGTGTTACTAGGTGCAGCACAAATGGACGTGCTACCATGATGGGCCAAGCAATTGCATCAGCTGCAAATGAACACTCTTGACTCTACAATGATGTGCTAAGCGGCTTCTTGTTACTGGTGCAGCGCAGGCAGTAGGGTTCACAGGGAACTCCTATTGTGCAGAGATTAAAATTTATGAAGTTAGATTATCTTTGCAATTGAAATCCTAGTGAACTCTTCAGAAGTTAAAACAATGATCTCTCAAATAATTTGCAAATCCATTGAAGTGAGATTAAAATTATTTTCGACATGTAGATTGTTAGTTGAGTCATAAAATAGATTGTGTGCATGAAAGTAACCCTTTTTTCACATCAATTTCATTCATGAAAGTAATAATATACAAATTTAGGAGGTTTCTGTTCTGCGAGACAACAGAACTAAGGCAAGAGAATGAAACAATAAAGTAAAGAAAAATGTAAAAAATAAAAATAAAAAAAGAATGTTACACAAAACTACAGAAGATGATGCCAGACATCATTAAATCACTCAAATCCTAATGTCTAATAAAGATCATATCCAAAGCCAAAAAATAAATAAAAATAAAACAAGAGAAAATAAAAGAACTAAATATAAAACTATTTTTGTTACAAATCATACATGTCAGTTGCACTATCTATAGATTCATCTCTTCTGTGGCGACTATCTATAGATTCATCTCTTCTGTGGTCAGTAACATGACCCTTATTTTCTGGCTCATCAACATCAATTGCAACTTCATCTGTCGTGGCCGAAAGAGACTTCTTGTGATGATTCCTCTGATGCCTTGCTTTAAGGATCCGAGTCAATACTTGAACTATGTCCCTCATCGAAGGACGCTTCCTTGGGGAACGGTTGATGCATCTGTATGCAAGTGCTGCCACTTCATTCAGCTCTTGGAAATCACATTTTCCTTCAAGCTTTGAATCAACAATCTCCTCCCAACCAACTTTTCCCTCAGAGTTCATTGCTGCCTAATCATCCATCAATAACATTCATAAAAACAGAAAAAATTAATTAGTATCATGGTGTGCTATTACAACAAATCATTTTCATACAACAATGTAAAAAAATAGTCATCAAAACAAACCAAATATTTAGCAATGACTTTTTTTTTTTTAAGGATGGATCTACATGTTAGACATTGGGATCGTTTTCCTGAACCTGGATCCTTATAGCCAGCTTCACGGTGCAGCCAGCTGTAGACAGTTAGATTAAGAGTAGACAGTTTTATGACTGTGGTAAGTTAGATCTAACTGTCTACATCTGACTACACCATAATGTTGCGTGCCTTTCTCATTGATTTGCTACATTTAATTACGTTGATTTTTCTCGTTGATGTACAATTATTCTCATTTAATAACGAGATATCATTTCCACATTCTATTAGTTAAATCGAACCACACTGATAGTTCACAAAATGAACCGACCCAAACTGGTTCAGTTGGCAAGTTGTAGTCATTATTTGCTTTTTTCCATGTTAGTCACTAGTAAGTAATTTTTTATATATCGTATAACAGTTCGGTTCAGTTTTATGACTGTGGTAACTGTTTAGTTCTGTTTCTTTCTAAACTGAACTACGATTAGCCCTAGGATTTATGAGTGAGTATTATCTCTGCAACTTAAATTTCTAGATCTGTTACCAATTGTTTTGATATGTTCTATGCATCAAGCAAAGGGGAAAGAACAACCAGATACATTTTATCTTCAGCAGGGCTTGAAAGAGGGGAGAGAGATCTTACAAGTTCAACATGTTCCATAAGACCCTGCTGAGGATTTCGGCCAGCTATAAGTTCAAAGAGCAACACTCCAAAACTGTATACATCGCTTTTTTTGGTGAATGTCCCGGATGATATATATTCAGGATCCAGGTAGCCAAAGGTTCCACGAATAGCAGCATGTTTATCCACCATCTCTTCTCTTGAAAGTCCAAAATCAGCAACCTATTTGATTCAGAATCAATAAGAGCATAGAAGAATCCTAACCCACAATAAATGATTAGAGGAAATATATATTTAGTCATTCAGCATTACCTTAGATCATACAGATTGAATACAAGATCATGGTTATCAAATCAAATTTCAAGTGAAAAATATAACATTTTTAAGTGAAAACATGTGAGATACATGACAAACCTCAAAATAATTCAAAATTCTAGTCATAAATCAAATGACAAAAGAAAAGTGGCAGGCTGTACAAAGTTGACAAAATAGGCTGCAGCATAAATTAAGTGTTATGATTCAGTAGAATGAAACGAGATTCATTATAGTGAACCGAGATTCATCATAGTGAATCGAGTTTCTTCATAATAAATTGGGGTTCAAGATGAAATTCAAGTCCAAATAGATACACTACATGTTTGTGTCAATTGAGTTTAGTCATGTGCTGAATCAAGATTAGACTAGGATGTATCGTAAAATACTGATAATCATATACAAGGTCATGCTTAGAAAAAGGTGATGATTAACAAGGACATACCCGGGCTCGCATGGACTGATCCAAGAGAATATTGTTAGATTTGATGTCGCGATGGATGACAGGAGGAACTGCCTGGAGTGACAACAACACATACAATTGTTACTAAATATATAAATCAAGATTATCTCAGTGCAGATCATATGGTAACTTACCCCATCATGAAGATACTCCAAGCCTCTTGCTACATCTAAAGCTATATGAACCCTCAAATCCCAGCCCAGATTCCCATTCTCTTCACCTAAATATAGAGACAAGTTTATATGCTTCATTTATTATTGCATATGCAAGTTGAATTTAAAAGAACCTACCAAAAAAGAAACAGAAAAAACATGGCACCAAATTAAAAGGCACATAATATCAAAGTATTAATTCATATCTTGCTTGCATGACTTATTTTACAGGTCTAGAAAAGTTTGTGTAACATTCAATAAATATTTTGGAAATAGAGCCATAGTAATGTTCCACTTTGATAGTAGCTTAGATTATATACATCAAATAGAATACGTATAGAGATCTCTTAATCATCCAACTTGTATATTGCATTTCACATCCAATATCCTTGTAATCTTTGTGAGCACAAATTAAACATTTTTCTAGCTAAATGTAAACCAAAACTATTGCATTCATCGAATCATAGCCAAATGGCATTCAAGTTCCAAATAAAACCAAAATGACACCATAATTCCAAAGTAAAGATATAATGACAAATTACATTTCAAAAGAAAGCCAAAATAAGAACACTTTTTCACGGTTTTGGATGGAAAATCACTAAAGGTTCAAGGCTGTTGTCGTTTAGAAGATACATGACCTTTTTGATAAGAATAAATAACAATTTGTTTGAAATTTTAAATTAAGTTCTAGTATCCTAGGCGCAGTTTTTCTAGTCTTTTATGTGCATGCATTAAACATTTTTCTAGGTGCTAATTCTCTCAAGCACATTCTTAGATCCTTCCAAGGTAAGAATTTATAGCTTGTAGTTTGCCAACAAAATATGAGGGATAGATGGATAACTTACTGTACAAGTGGGAAGCCAGGCTGCCTTTACTCATGTAAACGTAAACAAGCATATGTTGACCCTTTTCTGCACAATATCCAACCAAATTGACCAAGTTTCTATGGTGTAACCTTCCCAACAACATAACCTACCAAAATTTAAAATAACACAAAAGGTTAAAATTGATAAACCACTTTAGTCTAGAAAAATCATTATACAGAAATATTAACTATTACTTCCATTTAAAAATAATTTCCATATGAGGTTTTTCATAAGAACTAAATAAGACATTAGATACCCTTATTTTTAGGAAATATAATGTTTGACCATCAATGATATCTCTTATTCCACTTAGTGGAGTTATCAACTAAAGAATAAAATTGGAAAAATTATTAACACTTTCATGGTTTTCTAAATTAACAACAGAATCTATCTATTTTAAGAAATGTATTCTGCTAAATGATTTTTGGTAAACATCTTCACCTCTGTGTGAAATTCTTTCTCCCCTTGTTTAGAATTGGTTGCAAGAACTTTAACTGCAACAGTCTCACCAGTAGACATTTGAGCTTTATATACAGGACCAAATGCACCTTGTCCTATTAGTGTTGTAAAATTATATGTTGCCTTTTGCAAGTCCCTGAAGTGTAAACATGAGAGTTATAACAGAAAGAGAAGAAATAGATAAATAACATAAAAAAAAGTCATTACTACATTGAGTTCAAGCAATTGTAATCTTCACTCCAGTTTTGAAGACAATTTGTTGTCACCATAATTTGCAAATTATCATAAGTATATAGTACTTGGTGTAATGTAAAAGGACAACATATACATGAGTCAAAAGTTAAGAGACAAACAAATACTTATTTCAACAAGTATAATGGTGTTATGGCGGTGGACCATTTCATAAAAGGCGGCTTAATGCACGAATCTCCTATCGACAGGATAGATGAAGCAGTCTTGAGGCTGTTTCCTGAGTTTGAACTCGTGACCTCCATATCACGTAGAGGTGCTTGCTCTCATAAAGGCCATTTCATATTCCAACTAAAAATAAGGACTTAATTCATATACATGTAAAGATTTTTTACACCGTATATCAATAACAATCGTCGGATCATTAAAAACATTTGACTTCAATTATAACTACTTCTACGGTCAAATATATGATTGGTTATGATTTGTTGACAATGTAAAAGACGGTATTTCAAAATTAAACTCTAAAAGTAGATAGCTAATTATAATTCAGTCTCAAGACATGTAAATGTACAAGAATTTAGAGCAGTTTCATTTAAAAAACAAGAAGAATGACACATTAAAGTAAACTCAATACAAAAAAGAAAAAAGAAAAACATACTTGTATGAATATTCAAGTATTCCAGATGCAGAAATCATGTTACTTTTCTTGAAACCATCAATCCAGAAGTTCATGCCATTTCTACCAGACCTTACAGGTGATTCAGGACCTAAGGTTGAATCTGATAAAATAGTACAAGAATCAGCACCATTTGTGCGAATCGGTATTGCAGCCGCCCTCCGAGAACTACTATTCCCTATCTGTGATCTCTTCCTATGATATCTAAAACAGATCAATGCAGAAATTGCTAAAACAACTCCAATTACAACACCTATAGAAATTCCAATGATTAATCCTGTAGATTCTTCTTTCATCTCTTTTTCTTTTTCTCTTCTTCTATTCCTTATTGATTATCCAATCCATTTACAAACCTGCCAAATATGCAACAACAAATTAAAAGACAAAGTAAAAGACAAAAAATTTGAACAAGTCAATTTCAAAGTCATTCACACACACACAAAATATTGTCAAAGAGTTTACAACACTTGAGGTTGAAAAAATCAAACTTGTTACAAATTACAATGACATCACAATGATAAAAATTGAAATAAACAAAACAACAAAACATGTTGGATTAGAATAATTTACCATCACCACCAAACCAAAAGTCAAATTCAACAAAATAACAAATCCAAATCCAAAGATGAAATGTATAAAGCTTGAAACTTGATTTGTTTTTCTATTCAAGATCACAATGATGCAAAAAAAATAAAAGTTCAACCCATCAATGAAATCTCAAATGAGAATTAAAAAAAAAACATTTTTTTCACTTTTCTTTAATTCTACTCGGCTTTTATTCTCAGCAACCAAAAAGGGTATAAGAGAATTTATATATTTTTGTAACAAAAAAAAATGAATTAATAAAAAAAGCACTTATGAAGTAGATACAGACACAAAAACAGAGTTTGAAGGAACATAGGAAGACAGATCAAAACATTGACAGCAAATATGGTTGACTAAAAAGGAAACACGTTGTGAGAAAATTATTATGTAACGTGCGTGCACGAGGTAACTGAGAACAGAAACTTACTCAACAAACAATTAAGAAACATGAAACAAAAAGTGAAGTGAAAACAGTTACTTGTTTTTTGTGAAAACGTTGCTAAAAACATGGAATGGAACTTGGAGAAGTGAAGGAGTGGAATTAAAAGAGGAAAGTATTTGGAATTGGATTTCAAGTAAAAACAAAGATGAGAGAGAGAGAGAGAGGGAGAGAGAGAGTGTGTGTGTTGCAGTTACATAACACCAAAAAACAAAAGTGCATCATGTATTTTACTGTATTACAGACAAGAGAATAAAAACAAAACATGGCAAAGTGGCTGCTAAAAAACACCATTTGATACGCCAATAGGTAAGTACTTGTAAGTATTCATATGACGGTAAATAACTGATAAGACACTGTTAACAAGAGTAATTTCTCAATATATCAAATTGGATAAATGGTAGTAGTCATTTTAGTCCCTGAATGTGTAATGAGTAGGTACAATAATCTCTTAATGTATCGAAATTTCAAAATAGTCATTGATTATGAATTTCGTTAGTTAAAATAGTCTCTCACGTTAAAATAGTCATTCAATGTTGAGAATAATTCTTTTGGTATAAGGACTAATATGACAATAAATAATTATATTGACGGACTGATACGACAGTATTAATGGAATATTTTAACGTGGTGAACTATTTTGACTAACGAAGTACACAATCATAGACTATTTTGGAATTTTGATATATTCATGAACTATTGTGACTACTCATTACACATTAATGACAAAAATGACTATTACCCATATATCAAAATTTTGAAATAGTCTTCGATTGTGAACTATGTTAGTTAAATAATCTCTTACGTTAAAATGATCTATTAATATTGTAATATCAATCTCTCAATATATTTATTGTCATATCAATTCATATAAGTACTTACTTACTCTCATATATGTCCATATATGAAAAGAGTTACTGTCAGCAATGAAGGTCTGTTTAAACGTCAGAGACTATTTTGACTAACGAAGTGCACAATCATTGACTATTTTGGAATCTTGATACATTGAGGGACTATTGTTGCTACTCATTAAACATTTAGGGATCAAAATGACTATTTGCCCTTTGTATAATTCTTATGATTTGATTCATGGGTTAATCTCATTTTGATATCGAGTATGAATAAATAAAATATTAGATATTTAAAAGATATGACATGTATATCTAGTGTTTTAAGGTTCTCAATGGAGATGTTGTGTCTCTCTCTTGTGGAGTCGTATTGACTCGCTCTTCTCAATGCTCTAGCTCTTCGAACCTCTTAATAAATGGTATCAGAGTCTGGTTTGATTTTATGAGAGAACGGAAGTTCGTGGTGGTATAAATAAGGGTTGTCTATCCCCGTGTGCAAGTTGTGCCACAACACATGGTCTCAGATTTTTAGGGCTCAAACTCTCCCAAACATATTAAATAGAAATATTTAAGAGCCCAAATTTTAGTCAAATTCTAAATTCTAAACTTGATTACATTAATAAATCCTCAATTTTGAGGGTCTCCAAAGTGTTTAAGGACTCAAATTTCTGCATATACCAAAATTTTAAATGCCCTTAAACTAATTTCGGCGTCCAAAATTTTGAGCGCCCAAATTCCTGCATATATCAATTTTTAAGATTAGAACAAGACATCTAAAGTGTTTAAGACGACCCAGACTTATATAAGAAAGATAAAAAATTTAGATATATAAGAGAGGTGAGCTGGTAGGTTCTTCTATCAGAGACAATCATATTTTAGACATTGTTAGACACTAAATATTAACATTTCTCCAATCTGGTATTTATATTTTGGTTCATTATGTTGTAAGAGTATAACACCTTCAACAAGATCCAAGTTTGGTGAATTTGAACTTTTACTAATGTTAAGAATTTCATATTTAATGAGATAAAGCATATAGATAACTTTGTAGATGGGGCAATGCAAGTCATCACCATACAAATCAGATTTATAAGGATGTGCTAGACTAAATATAAAAAATCTAATATGGTATTAGAACTATCTCTTAAGGGTTGTACATCATTTATATTCACGCACCAAATCTATAAGTCATAAGCACAACATGAGATGTGTGTTAAAAGACACTTGTTGGGTGAAATATAACATGAATGTGTGTTTTAAGTGGGGGGTAATCATCACTTTACTAACCAATTTCTAAGCCGACATGATTAAAGAAAGTTCTTCCAAAACTCATTGTGTCACATGCTATCAAGTTACCACTATCGGCCCACTCATATCACGCTTTAGATACTTTTTCTTTAGCGTAATGTAGTAAAAATATAATATTAGATGAGATAATGTTTGAAGTTAACTTTATAAGTGGAACATTTCTCATCATACAAGCTCATTAGTAAAGTTTGAACTAATCTCAATCCGAAATTCTAATAACTAGTAATAAGTTTTTTTGATAAAATAATAACTAGTAATAAGTAACACAAGTAAAAATAAACAACCATGTTGAAACATAAAATAAAATAAAGATATGACCACACTCTTACAGCTATAGAACTGAAAAAAGAACTCTTGCAACTTACATGACATACTGTAAGGGTCCGTTTGGTTCAACGGAGGGGAGGGGAGGGGAGGGAAGGGGAGAGGAGGGGACATAACGGGAGGGATGTTAATTAAAAATGTGTTTGGTTCACATGGGGAGGGAAGGGATTTTAAAATTAATTTACTGTTTTACCCTTAAACTTAATTAAATATACGATGATGTTTGTTTTTACATATAACAAATAAGAGTGATAGATAACATGAAAATAAAAGTTGTTACAACGGTAATATAACCTAATAATAATAAAAGTTGTTACAAGGATAATATAATCTAATAATAAAAGTTGTTACAAGATAGTATAACCTAATAATAATAAAAGTTGTTACAAGGATAATATTGAGATTTTAAATTAATCTAAGGATAATTTTGCCAATGTAATAAAATTTTAAAGAGATCTCCTCCCCTTCCCTCCCCTCCCCTTCCCTTCTAAAAATTGAACCAAACACATCAAATTAAAAATATTTCCTCCCATCCTCTCCCCTCCCCTTCAAAACTCTCGAACCAAACGGACCCTAAAACTATCAAATAAATAAAAAATTATTTTAGCCACACAAGAAAAATGGTGTACGTTTTATTTTTCTTTCTTTTTTGTACAAAATGGTGTACGCTTTTATTTGATGAAATTGATCTTCAAACTAATACAACTCACATGAAAATCGTTAGTAAAATATGTTGAATTTCGTCAGAAAAAAAATGTGTTGGAAAAATAAAAAAAAGTGCAATAGATATTTATAATCAGCGTTTCTCTGCGTGGCAATTATTCTCGTTTAATACTGACTAGATGTTTGACAATGAATTTTGAAGTGTGGTTGGAGGGATCAAATTAATTAAGCTGGAAAAATGTGGTCCCCTGATGGCCTTACAGTCATACTTTATGATTTTTAAATGTGCACTTGATTTTGATTCTTGACCAAAAACTATAAAGGAGGCCTTTGTTACATTTATTTGATTTTTTATGTTGAACCGCATATCATCGACATGCAATATTAATCCCTTGAATTGGATACATTGCAATATATGGTAAAGTTTTTTGTCAAAATATTTAACACTTTTATTTGATTTTGATATATAGTCCTTGGTTATTGTTGAGAAGAAAGAAATAAGAAATAGTGTGTGTTTGGTTCTATTGTGTAGAGAATTGATTCTAAATAAATTGATTTTGATAGAATTGAGTTTAGCAGAATTGGTTTATGTTTGGATGCAATAATGTAGAATTGTTTAAACAAAATGAATGTTGTTTGGATAATTTTGATTAGAGTTGTTTTTGAATGTATAATTACAAAAGTGGGTACGGTAAGAGAAAGGGTGAAAGAAATTGATGGTAATTAAAGAGGGCAATGAAGGAAATTAATGGTAGTTTAATGTAGAATTGATTCTAGCCGACTCAAAAGCTATGAATCCTAGCTTCAAAGAGAAATGCTTTTGAAGGTGATAATTGATTTTCATAAGTTGAACCAAACATCTGTTTTTGAAGCAAGAAGCCCTTTTGATATGCTAGAAGTGTTTTTTTATCCAAGAAGAAGTTGAACCAAATAGTCAAATAGTGTAACTTCAAACCCAGACAAATGTTGAGTAAAAAATTGAATATAAATATGTATATTTTTATACGGAAAAAATTTATGATGAAAGTATGGTGCTTCAATTCAAGACAGAGAAAACTTTAGACTCAAAAATCATTATATTTACACTTTGCTCCCTCCAAATGTGCTAGTATATTATTAATCTTTTTTATTGCTAGACGAAAGAATGGAATTTTGATGATTTAATTTTGAAAGCAAAACAAGTAAAAATCTATGTTTATCTTTCTCTTTATAATTATTTATAACTTTCAATCAATTTTCACTTATCTATTTCGTCTGTCAAATTTTAAATGTTATTTTAGAAAGATATTTTTTAACATTTAATTATCATTTTACAGTATTAATAAAATATTAATTATTTTTTCTATTATGATTTGACCTATTTTAAATTTATTGTTTTCTTAATAAAAAAAAGGATTTTAAATCTATTGTTAATTCCCCTACTTTCTTTTCCATTGTCTACAGTTCACCTGCCAAAAATACTTATTAAAAATTAAAAGTAATAAATTGATGTTTCCTTTGCTTTCTTTTCCATTGTGTTGGAGTGTGTGTGAAGGCAACTCGACATGTACAAACATAAACAGACACATGGCCTAAAGTTTTGATTGTAGTCCCTCGTATTTCTTTGGATTAAATATTCATCCTCAAATACATCACTCCCTCCAACCAGGCAACCACAATAATAAAAAAATTTAGATGCGTTTGATATACTAAAAATTGAGGAGGAGAAGGAGGAGATACTTCTTAGTACTTATGTTCATGAGTTCTTGCACAACCGGTCAATGGCGGAGCCACATTAGGGTTTGGGTAGGCTATGGTCCACCCGAGCAAAAAATATTAATTTTTTATAGGGAAAATTATTAGAATATTTTTTATTTTTAAATACAAATTACCTTGTGGCCTACACTTATTAACACTTTCAAGTCACTTGAAATGCGTAGGTAATTATTTTGAATTTTTAAAGTATGCAATTTATTTATTTTTATGGTCAACTTTGTGTTTAATACTTATTAAAACATAAATTTTGTGTGTATATATATATATATATATTATAGTTTATGTTGGTGGCGGTCCATCTAAACCTTTTTTATGGCTCCGCCACGGCAACGAGTACATATTGTTGTTTTTGTTCTAGTTGAGAAACAAATGGGGACCAACGGAGCAACAAACTTTCTAATATGTGTATTATTGGTCCCTTAAATGATGCAGTCACGGATTTAGATTATATCATCCATCTTGTTGCGGTATGACTTCTCCTAATGTCATTATCCCTGATAAGGTCTTAAATCCCAACATTCCTCATGACTTGTTCTAGAGGAAGTATGCTTGGAAGGGAAATGCTGCTCTGAAGCATAGGGTTTACATTGACGAGGAAGAGAGAGCGCCAACTATTAGTTGAATAACTCTTATATTGCTAGAGAAGAGCCTTTTACAGAGGTGGTGACTAAGGGTAATAAAATGTCTATGCAAACGGGAGTTAAGCTACATAATAACTGCTCTCTGGGGTAGGTTACCAAACTATTTGTAGAACTTGTGCTTTGTTTTGCTTAGTTTCTTTCTCTTTTTACTTTTCATTTTGTCTAGTTTTCTTTATTTTGTTTTGGGTTAGGCTCTATGTTTTCCCAGGTTTGTGTTTCATTTTTCTTAAATGAATTTTATTTTAACTTAAAGAAAAGATATATAAATAATAAGAGATTGAACATGACAACTTCAATTTGTATTGTGTTTGAATGTAAAATTGTTTACGGGAATGGATTGGGGGCAAGTACGAGAAGAAAATTGAAATGTTTATCCATCACCAAATCACAACACAATTTTTTTTTGTCCATAGTATAAGTTGTATAAAATATCAAAATAGTCTTTTTCCACCAAACATCGTATAAAACAAAAAATTGTTCAATACTATAAAAATTTGTCATGTGTTCTGCATTATGATGTTTTGTTTCGTCTTATATTGTTCTATTCATTAATTACTTTTTAGTAGATCAAAACACACCCTTTAAAAGATTTGTCAGTCCCCAAATATAATATTTAAAAAAATTGATGTATTTATTACTCTTTATCAAAATACTCCCTCCGTTTCAAAATACATGTCCATTTTAGAGAAATTGTAGTAACCAAGGACAAGCTAGTTTGACACAAAAGTTCTTATTATACTCTTGTCTTTGATTTCCTCCATTTTACATTTATTTACACCATCTCATAATTACTCCCAATACCAATACCAAAATTAATTAAACAAATTAGTCCATCATTAAAACACCCTTGGTCATTTCTTGGGAGAGTCTAGTAGTCATTTCTTGGGAGAGTGCATGAGTAAATCCACTTAAAATTGGGTCAACATTTATTAGTATAAAATAATTATTGTGGAGAAAATCTAGAATCCAATTAATTGGTAGGCAAGGGTAAAATAGACAAAATGTATCCTTAAACTATCAAATGGACATGTATTTTGAAACAAAAAATTTCTCTAAAATGGACATGTATTTTGAAACGGAGGGAGTATATCCCTTGTAAATACTACTCCCTCCGTCCCTGTTTATAGGAGTAGTTTACAAAAAAGTTTTGTCCCTAAATATAAGATTATATACAAATTCCTAGATGCATTGATTACTTTTTTCCAAATATACCACTTATTAATACTATCAATTTGTCTTGGTATATGAAAAGTTAACATTAAATATATATTTAATTAAGGGTAATTTAGTAATAGTCACACATATTTGAGACAACTTTATTACTCCAACAACTTTTCTTAATACACGTGATTTTTGTAAGCTACTCCTATAAATAGGGACGGAGAGAGTATTAATTTAACATGAAAATAACAAGTCAACATTGAATGCATTTATTCAAAAGAGTAATTTTAGTCATAGTCATACACAAATTACACACATTAATTACACTAAACTTTTCTTAATATACATAAAAAGTGTCAAAGTATCTAATAAATAGGAATATATGGAGTGCAAAGTATTACATTTGTCACTAAATATAAGATATTGTTGACTAAATCACGAGAATTAAGGAAGTTTGTATTAAATTTTGTTAATAATTTAAAAGTCTTGATAAAGAGTGTCTTAAGTACATTATTTAAGGATTCTCAACTTTGTATGAAAAATGTGTTACTATTACTAAATTTCCCTTTTTGTACAAATGCATTTAATGTTGATTTTTCATATTCCAAGATAATTAATACTCCCTCCGTCCCTATTTATAGGAATAGTTTAAAAAAAAAGTTTTGTCTCTAAATATAAGACCATATACAAATTCCTAGATGCATTGATTACTCTTTTTCCAAATATACCCCTTATTAATACTATCAATTTGTCTTGGTATATGAAAGTTAACATTAAATATATAGTTAATTAAGGGTAATCTAGTAATAGTCACACACATTTGAGACAACTTTATTACTCCAGCAATTTTTCTTAATACACGTGATTTTTGTAAACTACTCCTATAAAAAGGGGGCGGAGAGAGTAGTATTAATAAGGGTATAGTTGGAAAAAGAGTAATAAATGCATCTAGAAATTTGTAGATAGTCTTATATTTAGGGACAATTTTTTTTTTTAAAATAGTCTTATAATTAGGGACGGGGGGAGTATAAAACTATTCATTGAAAAAGTCTAATAATTCCATTTCCGATGCATTAAATGCACAAATTTCTATAAAACTTGTACTATCTAAAGCTGTTAAATAGTGTCCTTAGGGCACTCATTAACATTTCCCAATAATTAATGGTGTTTTCAGTACAAGTATATATTTCAAAAGAGAGTACTCTCCCCCGTCCCTAATTAAAAGACCATTTACAAAAAAAGTGTTTGCCCCTAAATATAAGACCATCTAAATATTCTAGATGCATTCATAACTCATTTTTCAAATATACTCCTTATTAATACTATCAATTGTCTTATAATATGAAAAATCAACATTGAATACATTTATGCATAAAGGGCAGTTTAGTAATAGTTACATACTTTTCATATAAATATATTACTTCAACAATTTTTCTTAATAACCGTGATTTTTGTAAACTAATCATATATTAAAGGACGGAGGGAGTATGTTTATATTCCCAACACAATATTTATTGTTTGTTGCAAAAAAAGAGGTGAAATAAGTGAGAATATATTGGTAAATAAATAGTTAATGCAGTTAAAAATTCAAAGGGGTCATATAATAATGGACAATAATTTTTTCAAGAGGAAATATTTAAGGATAGAGATAGTATTTTTTTGGTGTTAACTCTCCGGTTCCTAAAGAAATGGTCCCCTAATAATCCGAACTTCGCTAGGAGTCACAATGGAATCAAATTAGGATTCCTCCAATCAATTCGTCATTTGGTGGAA
The DNA here is from genome assembly GCA_018208015.1 of Medicago ruthenica. Taxonomy (NCBI): domain Eukaryota; kingdom Viridiplantae; phylum Streptophyta; class Magnoliopsida; order Fabales; family Fabaceae; genus Medicago; species Medicago ruthenica. Next base: position 85,924,818 of record CM031378.1, on the reverse strand, counting down.
CTCATTAAGCACTTAAGCAAAATCAATTGGTTAAGGACATATATTTATACTATAAGGTGTTATGTGAAAAAATAAATATATAAGGGACCAAATTACAACTAAAAAGCTACACCAACCGTTATACTCATTTGGTAACATTCTACAAGATAAATATTTTTCAAAATGAATCGTTGGATTAGAAGTTACTATCATATTCATCGGTTGATTTTGAATAATATTTATCCTAGAAAATGTTATTGAATGTGTGTAACTAATTAGCATGTTCTACAAATTCTAATTCAACTGACAAATGCCGAAATGTTAGATTGGATACCAAGATCCAAGTTCGAATATGAGATCTATTACATAATAAGAGTGAAGAAGCTTACTTAGACTCCAAGTCACATGACTTAGCTTAGCTTTAACTTTACTATACTGATGGTATTCTATTGTATGCTATTGTACACCATCAGCTAACTATAAATAAGCTTTGTAATCATTGATTCATCAATAAGAATCACTTTTCTATTCTTTCATAATATGGTATCAGATTTTCCCTCAAGGGAAAGTTTGTTACGATCCTAACCGTTTTCCGTTGTGCTTCTTTGATGAAGATCTTGTTGAATCTTCATCTTCTTCGTTGAATCTTCGCCATTTTCGATTGCTATTTTGCATCGTTTCTTCTTTTCTTGCGAAGATTTGTTGTTCTTTGTTCCACTTCTAGAACTCCCTTTCTTCTCTGTTCTTGTTTTTATCCATTTCTGGATCTTTCGTGTTCTTTTCTCCCGATTTCTTCATCCATTTGCTCTGTTTTCTGGCAATCATGGTCCGTACTGCTTCACATCAATCTTAGAATGCTGATACTGATTCTGCATTTTTTGTGCATCCTAGTGAAGGACCTAACTCAGTGATTGTTTCTCCCAAATTTAATGGTTCCAACTACCTCGCATGGAGTCGCTCTATGCAACGCGCTTTGGGTGCTAAGAACAAATTATCCTTCATCAATGGCTCTTTACCAGTTCTTGATCATGCTGATCTCAACCGTAGTGCTTGGGAACGATGCAACCATTTGGTACATTCTTGGCTTATCAATTATGTTTCTGATTCAATTGCTCCAACCATTGTATTTCATGATAATGCATTTGATGTTTGGGAAGACTTGAAAGAACGTTTTTCTAAGGTTGATTGTATTCGCATTGCTAATTTACGTTCTTCCATCAACAATCTCAAACAAGGACCTAAATCAGTGTTGGATTATTTCACTGAAATGAAAGCTTTATGGGAAGAATTATACTCTCATCGTCCTCTTCCTAACTGCACTTGCCACCATTAATGTAGGTGTAATGCTCTCAAGGTTCCTCAGGCTTATAGAAGTGAGGACTAGATCATTCAGTTTTTGACTGGACTTACTGAGCAATTCTCAGTTGTGAAGACTCAGGTCTTGTTGATGGATCCCTTACCTACCTTGAACAAGGTCTTCTCTTTGGTTTTACAAGAGGAGAGTAATAATACTCCTCTTCTTTCCCCTCCTTCTCTTGCTGAAGACAATGTCCTTGTCAATGCTCATGATGCAAGGGAACCTCAAGGGTGTGGTAAAGGTTCTTCTACTAAACCTTCATCTAGGTTTTGCACTTTCTGTAATAGATACAATCACACCATTGGCTTTTGTTATCAAAAACATGGTTTCCCTACTGTAAACAAGCCACATTCCTAAGCAAATGTTGCTGCTACTGAAGTTTCAGATTCTACCAATTCTTCTAGTGGTGCTGGTTTGTCTCAGGAAACGTTTGATCAGCTTGTGTCCTTGTTACAACAATTAGCTTTATTTCCTCAACAGTCTGTTCCTACCACCAACCATATCAGTGTTTCCCCTCAGATTTCTTCCAGCTACACTGCTGCTTCTACTTCTGTAGGTATCTTGCCCAATCCTTCTTTACCTTCAAACTCATATTGGTTATTGGATTCTGGTGCCAATGAACACATTTGTGGTCATCTAGCTTCCTTTACTTCCTTTTATCAAATCAAACTTGTCCATGTCAATTTACCTAATGGTACTTCTATACTTGTTAATCATGCTGGAAATGTGTCCTTTAATTCTCATTTATATCTCACCAATGTGCTTTATTCTCCTTCCTTCAAATTGAACCTTATATATGTGGCCAAAATGTGTCAATCTTTATCTTGTTTTGTGCAATTCTCACTAACTCAATGCATTATACAGGACCAACTCTCAATGAAGATGATTGGTTTGGCTAAACAAGTGGATGGTTTATACAGACTCATTGATTCTCCTTTAGTTCATGTTCAGTTTCCTTTTAGTCATTCCACTAAGTCTTGTAATGCTTTTTCTTCAATTTCTTGTAATTCTAGCACTGTTATACCTGCTAAAGCCTTATGGCACTTCAGGTTGGGACACTTATCCCATCAAAGACTGAATAAAATGTCCACCTTGTACTCTACTATTACTTCTGATGCTACTTCAGTTTGTGATATTTGTCACTTTGCCAAGCAAAAACATCTCCCTTTTCAATCTAGTACTTCTCATGCTTTTTCTATTTTTGAAATGTTGCATTTTGACATTTGGGGTCCACTGTCCACTACTTTTGTTCATGGTCATAAATACTTTCTTACTATTGTTGATGATCATAGTAGGTTTCTTTGGATCATTTTTCTTAAATCCAAAGCTGAGGTTTCTCATCATGTTCAGAGTTTTATCACCATGATTCAGACTCAGTTTCATATAACTCCTAAAATAGTGAGATCAGATAATGGTCCTGAGTTTATTCTTCCTACCTTTTATGATTCTCTTGGTATTCTTCATCAAAAATCTTGTGTGGCTACTCCCCAACAAAATGGTAGAGTAGAAAGAAAGCACCAACACATCTTAAATGTTGGCAGAGCTCTCTTATTTCAATCCAAACTTCCTTCTTCTTTTTGGTCTTATGTTGTTTCTCATGTTGTTTTTCTTATCAACTGTATCACTTCTCCCCTTCTTAACCATAAGTCTCCATATCAAATCTTATATAACAAATTACCTGATGTCTCCCTTTTCAAGGTTTTTGGTTGTCTGTGTTATGCATCTTCCCTCCAGGCACATAGAACCAAACTACAACCTAGAGCTAGAAAATCAGTCTTCCTAGCGTATAGACCAGACTTTAAAGGTTATACTCTTTTTGATTTACATACCAAAGAAATTTTTGTTTCCAGACATGTTACTTTCCATGAATCTCACCTCCCTTATCCTAGCAACCCTACTTCTATTACTTCTTAGTGGGAATATTTCACCACTTCTCCTGCTGATTGTTCTCCTCCTCCTTCTGACACATCACTTCCTTCCCCTCCCATCTTTGATCATGTTCCTCCTCCTATTTCTGATTCACATATCCTCACCAGAACTTCATCTAGAACTAGGTCTCCTCCATCATATTTGACTGATTACATTTGCAATACCAATCATATCTCTACTTACCCCATTTCTAACTATGTTTCTCATATGAATTTGTCTAATAACCACTCTCATTTTCTTTTGTCCCTGCATTCTCACACTGAACCTAAAACCTATGTTGAGGCAAGCAAGCATGATTGCTGGAAGCAAGCTATGCAAGCTGAACTTTCTGCTCTTGAGACAACTGGTACCTGGAAGCTTGTGGATCTGCCAGAAAATGTAAAACCCATAGGTTGCAGATGGATATACAAAATCAAGCATCTTGCTGATGGCTCTATTGAGAGGTACAAAGCCAGATTGGTGGCCAAGGGATATAATCAGATAGAGGGTCTTGATTATGTTGACACATACTCCCCAGTTGCTAAACTCACCACAGTCAGGCTTGTTATTGCATTGACTTTTATTCATCATTGGCATTTACATCAGCTTGATGTGAATAATGCTTTCCTCCATGGAGAGTTACAAGAAGATGTGTACATGATCATACCTCCAGGAGTCACTTCTACCAAACCCAATCAAGTCTGCAAGCTCATGAAATCTTTGTATGGCCTTAAGCAAGCTAGCAGGAAATGGTATGAGAAGCTTACCTCTATCCTTCTTCAACAGTCCTATATTCAGGCTACTTTAGATCACTCTCTCTTTATCAAACAGTCTGAGAACTCACTCATACTACTTTTGGTTTATGTGGATGACATCATTTTGGCTGGTAATTCTCTCTCTGAGTTCCATCACATTAAATCCATCTTACACTCCTCCTTCAAAATCAAGGATTTGGGCCAGCTAAAATACTTCCTGGGACTTGAAGTTTCTCATTCTAAGCATAGCATTTCTTTGTGCCAAAGAAAGTATTGTCTTGGCTTACTCTCTGATTCCAACCTTCTCCATTCCAAACTTGTCAAAACCATTCTGATCCATCCATTAAATTGCATCATGATACTTCTGCTCCTTTTGAGGACATTCCATCTTATAGAAGATTAGTTGGCAGACTTTTGTACCTCAACAAAACTAGACCTGGCATCACTTTCATCACCCAGCAATTGAGTCAATTTCTTTCTACCCCATCTCAAGCTCATCACACTGCAGCCCTCAGAGTTCTTAGATACCTCAAGGGTTGTCCTGGCAAAGGTCTCTACTTTCCCAGAGACTCTTCTCTGCATCTGCAAGGCTTTAGTGATGCTGATTGGGCAGGTTGTATTGACACTAGGCGTTCCATTTCAGGCCAATGTTTTTTCTTGGGTAAATCCTTGGTCTCTTGGCGTACCAAAAAGCAAATTACAGTTTCCAGATCCTCCTCTGAGGCTGATTACCGTGCTTTGGCTTCAGCTACTTGTGAGCTGCAATGGCTTCTCTATCTGCTTCATGATCTACATATTCAGAGTAGCAAGCTTCCTGTTTTGTTCTGTGATAATCAAAGTGCCCTTCACATTGCTGCTAATCCTGTGTTTCATGAGAGAACTAAACATTTAGACATTGATTGTCACATTGTTCGTGAAAAGTTACAAACTGGCATTTTGAAGCTTCTCCTTGTTTCTTCTCAGGATCAGATTGCTGATTTTTTCACCAAATCCTTGCTTCCACAACCATTTAATCTACTTTTATCCAAGTTGGGATTGTTAGACATCTATCAATCTCCAACTTGTGGGTGGGTGGGTGTGTGTGGGTGGGTGGGTGTGTGTGTGTGTGGGGGTGGTGGGGGGGGGGGGGGTGTAAGAGTGAATAAGCTTACTTAGACTCCAAGTCACATGACTTAGCTTAGCTTTAACTTTACCATACTGATGGTATTCTATTGTATGCTATTGTACACCATCAGCTAGCTATAAATAAGCTTTGTAATCATTGATTCATCAATAAGAAACACTTTTCTATTCTTTCATAATAAGATCCTCCTTATGTATATGAGTTTTCAATGGTTTTGCCACTCTATCTAAAAAAAACCAATTAGGAGGTTATAATTACAAATATGTTAAACGTGGATGAATTTCACAAACTGTTGCTATAACTTGCTAATTTACACTCATTGAAAACACAGTGTGTCCCATAAGTAAAACTCCAATAGTAAAAGGCTGCATAGATGTTTGATATATTGGAGTGCAAATTTGAACCTGTAGTGCATTTCTTCTCCGCACATAGTGCATGTATTTTACCGACATACTCTTTAAAGCAAAAAAGAAAAATCAATGAGTGTAAATTAACAAGTAACGTCGTAAGGGGTATTTAACAATTTTTAGTTATAACTTATTTAGACACACCAAAAATTGATTGGATATAACCTAGCAAGTCCTTGTATATAGGATTTACTAACTTGCACCTAATAAACTTTTTAGTTGATCTAAACTAGCATGGTCCACCTAATTGTGTATTTGACAAATTTGTAATTATATTTTAGACCCACAAAAATCTCATCAAAGTTCTAACATAAAGGTCTATATGAAAAAAAAATGATACATAACATATTTAATGAAATTTAACTTGGATTTATGGATAATCTTTTTTAAAGGGAAATGTTAACGAGTGCCTTCATAACACTTTTTAAGAATTTTTAATAGTAAGTTTTTATAAAATTTCGTACATTCAATACATCAGAATTTGTAATATTCAACTTTTTAAAGAAATAATTTCTACATTTAAAATCCTTAAAAAATGTTTCGAAGGCACTCATTGTACATCGATCACTTTTGAGATGGACTGGACTTTGATTTTAGTATTTTGATGAAATTGTTGTGGATGATTCCTACTTCTGATACCAACTATTTTGTAGATATTTTTTATGGATCGCCTTTCTATGCATCTTAATGCTATAACTTGGATAAAATTGTTGTAGATCTTCATGTTAATTTATCTCTAAGGTTGAACTTAATATATTAGTTTTTAATCCATCCTTGATTGTCTTTAAATGTTTACATGTAGTGCATAAAAATTAGATAACGAGACTGACATTTTGAGATTATTTTAGGTACAAAATGTGTTTTGATGTTATAAGGTGTTTTTTTATTAAAAAAAACAATTAGAGAAACTAAAATGTCTATTTAAAACATTGTTAAGGACTAAGATGACCTTTAATTCTATCATAGGAATCGTAGTATGATATTTGATAGTAAAGGGTGAATTATCCGTAGAAAATGCTTATAGATTTTGTGCTGAGCATTGGTGAATAAAGACGACCTCAGGGTTTTGGTTATTGCTCAGACTATACCATTATATGAAGGTAACTACAAAATTAACTTTGAGTTAACAATTTTTGGTTGGGTCTTTTCTGGGAAAAATTACTCTTTTTTTTAGAGATAAAAATAAAATTACTCATGATAACCCAATTATTTTTTAAAATTTAAATATAAACTAATGCTTAAATAATAGGAAATTTGAAACTAATTATGTTTTAGTTGAACATTTTTTCTGCTAAATTTTTTTCCATAATAATATACTCCCTTCGGGCTTTTTTATAAGAAACAATTGACTTTTTAGATACATTGAATAAATTATGTATTTGGTTTAGATTCTAGACCAGACACGTAAATCATTCAATGTATATAAAAAGTCAATTGTTTCTTGTAAATGTAAATAGGACCGGAGGAAATAATATTCTTAAAAAAAATATTTAAAAACAACATCTATACCATTATATAAAGGCAACTCAGGGAGATGTCTCAGTGTCATCATTATGCTAATGAGTTAGAGATCATTAGAGATTTTATGCAAAAAGATTGGATCATATTTCTCCAACATATTTTCATAAAAGGAATGTTTGTGCGGATGTTCTAGTGAACATGGGAGCTACTAACTCGGATCCTTTGATTGTGCTTCAAGAGCCTCCTGTTAGTTTATCCGCAGTCTTGTTAGCTTATGTTCTTGGTGTGTCTTTTGTAAGGGCGTAGTCCTCTTTTCTTTTCTCTTCTTGTCCTTTCTTTTTCTTTTTCTCATGTAACAAAAAAAAAAGGCAACTCAAACATTAACGATCAAGTATCTACTTTTCGGTTAGACTTTTTATGGACAAATTTACACTTAACAACTTATTCTTTTTCAAATTTCAATTCAAATTAAAATCTAAATCATAATTATAGGAACTTGAAAACTAACCAAGTGAATATCTACACCAAACTTTTTTCCAATATAATTTTAAAAATATAAAATTGAATATTGAAAGTGAAATTTAAATAAGTTTAATCAATTAATATAGATATTATAAACATAAACAAATAAATAAAATTAAACTTATGATGGTAAAATATGATAAAATATATACAACGAAATACAATAGAAAAAAACGGGTAGATGTTTCCGCTAGTAAAATATAAATACATCAAGATATAATAGACGGACATGTAGTGCTCATTTTTTCGCTAGTAATAATAGTATTATTATATCTTAATGCACATACTTTTTTAGTATCTATACCTTTTTTTTAAAAAAAGAATTTAGTATTTATATCTATACTATATATAAAGGGAATACATGAGTTTGGACTGATTTTTTCACTTTCAATTATACCATTTGCATATAAGAATGTTATATTGTTGGTGTCATTCAAAAATATAAGAATTTATATTATATTTGCTATATTGTTGGTGTCAATGAAAAATAATGTATAGTTTGTTACAATATGAAAATGCAAAAAATTTATCTATATCTATACTATATATAAAGAAAATAGCCTCTTTTGGCCTTTTTGAGCTGACTTTTTCTCCTTCCAAAATTACCCTCAACTTTCAATACAAATATCACATATAATAAATAAATAAGAGTAAATTCAAATATTAAAATAAAATGTAACAAATTGTATATGTCTGTTTTTTTTCTTATCATTTAAAAAGATAATGGATGAGAGTGAATTCAAATATTAAAAAAATATAACAAACACAATATTTTTTTGTTACCACACAAAATATATCGTGTAACAAACATGATATGAGTATATGTCCAATTTTTTTCCTTTATTCGTAAAAAAATGTAACAAACTAGATCAAGTATATGTCACTATAAATATAAACAATAAGAAAATTATCATTATTTTATTTTTATCTTATATACAGACCAACCAAAATACGCCGAGCACGGTAGTACATATAATTTTAATCAAGATTTCATAAAAATTATGGTTCGTAATTTATACGCATTAGCGCAGTAAAAAAATTGAACATACGGGTCTGAACGGTAGTTATATATAAAGGGACTAAATTATTTTTGGTTGGCTTTTTCACTTTAAATTATACCCTTAAACAAATTTGTCTATAAGAATGTTATATTGTTGGTGTTATTGAAAAAACAAGTATTGTTTGTTACAATATGGAAGTGCAAATATCTATAACTATAACTTCGATTAAAATAAAAATATTCTCTTAAAAAAACTTAACATAAAAATAATTTTAATCTAAATCAAAATCAAAATTACATAAAAACTACCGTTCATAACTTATATGTAATAAAAAGAGCGGATAAACAAGCATAGATTTCCCGTCTGAACGCTAGTTATTATAATTTAAATGTGGATATACAATTAAATTTATTATAGTTTAATACATAGATTTACGAGTTGAATTTTTTATCATATAAAAAAAAGTTTAAACAATTTGTTATTGTATGAACAAGAGGGCTTTACCTCCTGAGGAGGGGGTGTCCATCCACCGTTGGTGACTGGATACTCCACCAAAAGACACTTCGACGTTCAAGTCAGACGAGGTCATGTAGCATATGAACTTGGTTAATGATTATAGATGCCATAAAAGTGGAATAATGTGTATGGGGTTGAGGGCCCCTATTTATAGTGATTGATTTAATAATAGGCTCCTTGTTGGTTGCAATCTTTTCTCCTTAACTTCAATCTAGTTTGTTGCGAGGTTAATCCAAATATCATAGTACGTAACCAACCGCCCAAATAGACAGAGAAGCCTATCTTGTAATGCCCTAGGCTGAGGAGGACGGGGAGTGAACGTCGGTGCACAAGGCATGGCAATCCTGGTAGCTTCTAAGAGAACCGAATTCACATCGGGATGAGAGTGATCATGAGGCTGTGCAGGTATGGGATTGCATGGTTGAAGGAAGACTTATGAGAAATGTTTTGTACTACTTATATTAACAAGATGCATCTTCTTTTTGGTAGCCTATTTCATAAGAACTCCACAGTTAAGCGTGCTTGACGTGGATCAATTTTAGCACGGGTGACCTTCTGGAAAGTTTCCCAAAAAGCATCTGAGTGATGGCAAAACAAGCTGAAAGGACTTGTGTTGGTTTTTGGGGTTAGTCGACAATCATTAAAGTCGTCTGGGATGTTGCAAGTGGTTTCAAAGCAGACCTCTCCTAGTACGATGTGGTTCGGGGAAGAACCAAACAAAAGTTGGTGGACATATAACGCATGAGGCTAATGACGGTGGGGAGTGACCGTCGTTGCACAAGGCATGTCAATGAGCGGCTCTTAGCAGCTTCTAAGAGAACCAAATTCACATTGTAATAAGAGGGATCACGCGGTCGTGCAAGTATATGAGACTGCATGGTTGAAGGAAGACTTATAAGAATTGTTTGGTACTATCTATATCAACAAGATACATCTTCTTTTTGGTAGTTCGTTCCATAAGATCTTCACAATTAAGCGTGCTTGATTTGGAGCAATTTTAGGATGGGTGACCTTCTGGAAAGTTTTCCAGAAAGCGTGTGAGTGAGGACAAAGCATGCTGAAAAGACTCGTGTTGGTTTGTTGGGTCAGTCGACAATACTTAAAGTCGTCTAGGATGTTACATATTTGGTTTAAGTGAGTCGCCCTATAAGTAGGAACCACTCATGCATATCTGAGTATAACAGAACCTGAGGTAGATGGACGAATTTATCTGATTCAGGTGAGATCCCAGTATGTAGGAATGGCATGATAGATATCCAAATGTTAGTTATGCTTTGAGGCGGTGGAACGCGTAGGCATTATGTTGATGTACGAGGTGGAACGAGGTAGTTCCTAATATCTTGTTAAGGTTGTTAACATATATTGCACATCGATCCGATGTGTTGTTTTTGACGAGGTAGTGAAGGAGGTTGACTCTTGTATGATGCCACATGTCCTATTGAGGCGGATACCTCGATGGACCTTGGCTTGTCCCGTTAATTGGGCTTTATTGTCTTGTTTATGTCGGATCTTGTCATTAAGCTCTCTTAATGAATAACCGGTCTGGGCTTTCAGGTCATACCAGTACACAATAAACTAACAATTTCATAGCATAAAAAAAGAACTAACAATTCCATTATGGGAAATGCTAACCAGTGCTCAGAAGTAAATATAGTAATATTGCATTGGAACTTATGTAATCAATTCATCAAAAGTAAAAAAAGGGTTGTTTTATACTTAAAACTTGCTTTTTTTTTTACTTCCTTAACCGGTGTCTTCAGGACACTGGTTAGCCTGACCCATATTTATTTCATGGTTACATTATCTATAAACAGATCGAAGCAATTAAGGTACGTTAGGTGAAATCCCATTTAATTAAATAGGATAGGATAGGATATGATGTATAATTATATGGGGTATCCCTTAAACTTGGTTAAAATGCAACTCTATAACATTTCTTGTTTCGGCGAAGCGAACTCATGGAAATTATATTGTTAACTAGAGTTAACAATTTGAGCATTAGTTTTCAAAACGTATCCCAAAATAAAGAGAACGAATGCATAGAAAGAAGTTGGTTGATTTTGGAGGATAATCGGTATGGGGAAAGCGAGAACAGAAGACCTAACACACCTAAATGACCTAATGTGACATGAATAAAGGAAATTGATGAGTCCAAGCAAGATTGCAAATTTGGGATGAAAGCAATATGAATCACACGTCTGAACTTTATGAAAACGACTTTTAATTACTCTTACTCTCTTTGATGAACAACATATCTATTTTATTTTTTTAATAAAAGAAGAACATATCAATTGAAGCCGCTTATTCAACCTAAAAAAAAAATTTGAAGTTGCTTATTCTTACTTCCTTTATTATTACTACTACCGGAAAGACAGACACTAATGTTTTTTGTCGTGTCTGTATAAAAAATCTTAAGAACATTCTCTTTTCAACACTCTCTCTAACATTTACTCTCTCATTGGATGAAATTAATGTATGTCTCGCCATTTTAAGTGAGATCAATTTCCAAAGTGTGGGACACACCTTGATTTAGCTAATAAGAAAGTGATTGTTAGAGAAAGTGTTGAAAAGAGAGCGTTGCTAGCACTTAAAAAATGTTTACTTTAATTTAATTCAATTTATGTTTTTTAAATTTGAAAAAATATATTAGATATGCTTCAAAAGAAAAAAAAAGATTAGATAATTAAAGGAAAATTTGTAGCATAAAAATGTCCAACTAAAAGTTAGTTAGTTTTTAATTAAATCTCTTACAACTTTTGTGTAGATTTAGATCAAAATTTAAATTTAAAAATAATTGAGCTGATAAGGGTAATTTTATCAAAAAAATATTTGACGAAAAAGTTGTTTTTCTTTACAAGCTGACCAAAAAGAAGTTAATCAGTAGTTAATTAAGGACTTGCCTTTTATAATAGTAAGTATTTTTTTTGACAAGTAGTATTTTTTATTATTATTGTTGTTGTTGTTTTTTGACAAAAAAATTTTTTTTTTGAAAGAGTTTTTTTTTTCGACAAAATTATTGTTATTGTTTTTGTACTATTTCATTTTAGATATTATCCGCTTTGAGTTGAGTAAACTCTCACATTTGTGTGCTTAGTCAAAAAGAAAATTATAAGATTAAGAAAGAAAGAAAAAAAAAAGACTCCACGAGAAGGAGGAGAAGAGAAGAAACATAAAGCATAATCAATGACAATTGGAAGGAGGAAGGACAGAAGGTTGAGTAAGGCATAAACTCATAAGCATTAAGCATAACCCATAACCATTAAGGAAGAAGGAGATGCACTTGAACCACACCACAATAAAAGAAGTGTGTGTGTGAGAGAGGGGGAGGGAGAGTGAGAGTTGGAAGAATCCATAACTATGGAGAAGGAGAACAAAAGAAATAAAGAAGACGAGAACGCCGGTGGAGGAGATAGTATGAGCAGCGGCTACGCAGTGGCGGAATCGGAAATAATTTTCTGAGTGGGACAATTATTTATTTGTGTTTAAATATATATTTTTTTTATTAGTTAATTCGAGCGACTAATAATTTTTTTTGTTTATGGAACATGATTTAAACTGGTGTTTTAGGGGTATTTTAACATAAATAAATGCTTTTGGTGTCTACGCTTGCACCGGTTCAAACCCCTTGAAGGTTTTCTAAATAATTTTTTTATGTTGCGCACAAGCAATAAGAAAACGGCAGGAGGGATTCGAACTTGTGACAATAAGGTATAGGTTGCTTGACTTGACCGCTGGAACACATTACATTATTATGATTTTAGGTGCAACATATTATATATATAATCAGCAATGATAAGTAGACACAAAAAAAACAACACAATACAGACACTGTATGCTTATACGGTATTTTTCCTTTTTTATTTTTTTTTCTTTCAGTCTTTACTGTCTTCTCTCACTCCCTGTTCCTGCCCTGTTTGTTTCTCTCATCTCCACCACCACCGTTACACTCTCTCTGCCCTCTCAAATCTCCGGCCACCGTCCACTGGGGACCACCGTCTACCACTGTCGTTCTCTCTCCGATTTATTTTCTCTGCAAGAGGAGTTCATGACAGATTGAGGTCAAATCTAGAAGGATGGTGGTAGTTATGGATGACAGAGACGGTAGGGAGAAAGACGTGTTTAGATCTGAAGGGGTTGAAGGTCGATGACGATGTAATGGTGTGGTGGCGAGGATGATGGTAGTGACGAGGACGGAGGGTGTAGTGGCAAGGACGGACTGACGGTGGTGGTTGTGACTGACGAGGACGGTGGTGGTTAGGATAGAGGGTGCGGTGAGGACGGCGGCGGTTGTGACTGACGAGGACGGTGGTGGTTAGAACAAAGGGTGTGGTGGTGAAAATGCAGGGTGATTGCAAGAGAATAAGAGGGGGTCGGGAAGAGAAGAAGGAGAAAGGCATAGAAAAGGAGAAGAAGGGAGGGGAATTACCAAATTGCCCTTCTAATTCACAGCGAAATTATTGTTTTGCCCATGATGTTGTATTTGTGTCAAAGATTATGTGTCTACTTATCATTTCTCATATATAATATACCTTCATACTCTAATGTGTATTTACCTATTAAAAATGATTTTTTTAGGGCTTGGGTGGGTCGTGGCCCACCCTAGTCCATGAGTGGCTCCGTCACTGGCGGCTAGGGTTCTTAGCACACCATGAGAGAGTTGAGTTAAGATGAAATGTCAATTTGATTCAGCTGTCTTTAGGTTTAGGTTAAGGTTAGTAAGTAAGCAAGCAAGCAAGAGTGTGAGAAATTTGGGACGTTGGGTTGAGATTAGGCCTAGGCCAATTAAATATTGAGTGAGTGTGAGAGTGAATCTCTTTCGTATCATACCTCTAGCCTCAGCATCCATATGCAGTTGGTTTGTTGGGTCACCATGGGTGTGATTTAATCAACCAAAATCAATCACCTATACTCACAACAACCCATGTCAGTTACTCGTTCACCCGGCCTAAACGCCTCAATATATCTTTTTCTCTGGTTTTCTTTGTCCAAGGACAGGTGGTTCGGGGTAGTTTTCGGATTTCTGTGTAGTTAACCATGCACAATCATGTTTTTTGTCTATATTAGAAAATGGCTTAATTGCATGTTTGGTCCCTTATGTTTATTTTAGATTTCAAGTTGGTCCCTATTATTTTAAAAGTTTCAATTTGGTCCAAAACATTTATTTTAGGTTTCATGTTGGTCCCTTTTGTTTTAAATGTTTTCAAGTTGGTCCCTTTTGTTTGCAACGTTAGCATAAGTTGGTCCATTTCAAGTTGATTTTTTACACCTGAAAGTAGGATTTTCTATTAAAATTTGAGCTCCAATTATGTTCACATTCAGATTCAAATTGGAATTGCATGGAAAACAACAAGAATACCTCCTAAACACACGTTTTGGACCAAATTGAAACTTTTAAAACAATAGGGACCAACTTGAAACCTAAAATAAACATAAGGGATCAAACATGCAATTAAGCCTTAGAAAATCTAGAAAAGAACAATCTAACAAGAGGAACAAATTTAACAAGCAAGAGGGGTTAGAAAATAAGCAAATATTATATACAATATAGACAAATAATGTAAACAACAAAAAATATTGCGATGCTCCAATATCTAAACACAAGTCCCCAGCAACGGCGCAATTTTGTTTTTGAAGTTTTTGACACATCATAAATAAGAATTTAGTTATCGTATCCATATGGACTTGTGTGATATCAAAGTCTTTAAACAATTAGTAGTGTTTTAAGTAGCGATCAAAGATTGATTTATTTGCATAAAACCGTACAAAAACGGCAAATGGAAAGCAAAATAACTAAAGACTTGAGATTGTAGACATTAGACTTCGTCAAACAATTTCTAATGTATCAGTGTGATCGATTAGATACTTTAAAATTTTCAATCAATTATATCATCACACATTTTCATTCCCGACAAACGACGAAAGATATGTCCTACCGATTAATTTCCAATTTCTCGCTCAATTAACATGTACGATATCATTAAGATTTGACAATGGTTTAAGACCGTAAATCTAACCCTATTCCTAACAAATAGCATCCACAAATGAGTTTATTCCAGATCTACTACTTGAAAAGTCTTTTCCAATCACTTAATAAATCAAAAGATCAATTTTAAAACTATTAGATTGGAAAAACATTAAGATGAGAGTAAAACATCAATATAATAAAAAATATATTATATATAACCTCGAGATTAAAAGAGATACATTAGAGAGAATTAGTTACATTTAATCCCAACAAAAGAGAGAATTCCTTACATGTGGTAACATTACAATCATGAATAAAAGAGAAATAGATTGAATGTTGAAGATGATCTCTTAAGCTCATCCACCTTGCTCCCTTTTTCTCTCTGCAAGTGATATTGAAAGAATTCAATTTTCTCCCAAAAATACTACAAATGGCCTTTTGTAGTAGTTTTATAAGTGGAAAATCGCTTAGCCCTTTGATTTTAGCGCTACACGGATAAATTTTCTTCATCATGACGTAATTACCATCTATTTAACCATCTTTTTTACTGCCTTAAGGCGTTAGGAGGTTTCAAAATTTCTTAGTGGTTTTGCCTTGCATTTACAGTCATCTTTCAGGCTTGAAGTTGCTAAGCCTTTAATTTGGGTGCTTAGCCATTTCTTCATAATTTCTAAGCCATTTTTACCAAGGCCGGCCCTAGGCATAGTCCGGGCGTGCGACGGTCTAGGGCCCATGCCGGTAGAGGGCCCAAATTTTTGTTTTAAGGGGGTATATATATCAAAGTTCACCGAAAGTCCCCATACATTGGCATCATGAAGGGTTGGGCTGAAGTCTATTAATGTTATTGGCCTTTTTGACGTGATTTGCTATATATACCACCATATAGCACAAAGATTTCTATATACACCCTCCCTATAATAAAAATTTGGTTGTTCTTAATAATGTGCCAAAAAAATTATTATCGAAGGAATTAGAGATATTTTTTTGGGTCTTTTGTTCCTAATAATGTGTCTCACTAATATTAAAAATATTGATGATATTTATTATCCAAGAAATTGGGATAATTTTCATAACAAAACAAAATATATTTTAGTTGAAAATGGGCCTATTAGAGAAATTAATTTTAATCTTGTCTTTCAAAGATTCCAAAAAATAAATTATATCAATATAGTAATGTCATCTTTCTTGAATTGATTGAAATGATTGCAAAATTGAATTTGATATTGCAGATCATGCGAGACGCATTCATGATCATGAAACTGATGTGGGACGCATTTGGGATCCTGTGGCCCACTCAACTTTTTTTGTTTTGTTGTTCTTTTTATCAATAGCTGCATTTGACATATGATGTTTTGAGGTGCTAAAATTTCAGTCTACTTCGTATGTGCTATTGTTTTCTACTTCTACAGTTTTTATTTTGTTTTGGTCTCTATGGAGTATTTGATTTATTTTCAGATGTTGCCTAAATAAACATATTTGGTAGTGAAAAGCGAAATAAAAAAACAAAATGAAGAGTTAACTAAAACACAACAATGAGCTAAAAAAAAAATTATGTTGTATTATGTAAGGGGCCATTTTCTCATATTATGTCTAAAGCCCGTAAAACTCTTGAAACGACCCTGATTTTTACGGGGGTTTAGCCATTTCCACTTCAATTATTTTTCATCTTCGTTCTTAAAATGCTTTATTGGTTGTCCTATTTGATTGTGTCTTTCTCATTTAACATGTAAAACCAAGGATAGATGGGCAAATATCACCACGCTCATGTATCAAACTATAATTATTAATTTTTTTTAAGAAGGCAAAATGAATTAAATTAACCTTCCCAAGCACAAGGTGTGCTAGAGAAAAATCAAGCGGTCACAAAGTCAAGTTACAACAGAAACAGAGTCCAAAAAACAGAATTAACCTATGCACATACACAATAAAGGGCTAAACCACCACCTATGATAATCAAAAGCAATGTTTGTGATTTTTGCCTTTAGCCACCAAAAAGAAAGAAGCTTAATGTTGTCAATAAGTTGAAGCGTGGAGGCCGGTTTGTCTGAAAAAATTATGTTGTTCATGTCCTTCTAAATAATCCAGATGCAAGCACACCAAATCATTACCAACCATATTCGATGAGATTTAGAAATACCAACAAAATAACCAAACTGTTGTAAGTGGTCTGTCAAATTATGAGGGCAAACTGTTACAATGCATAACCATCGATAAACATCAAACCATAAGGATCCATATAAAGGACAATCCAAAAAAAGATGACCAGTCAATTCAATTTGGCCACAACCTGAAACACACAACTGATCTTCAACAGGAATTATACAGCGTTTAAATAAGTTGTCTTTAGTGGGATCTCTATCCCACAGAAGACGCCAAACGAACAAGGACACCTTCAACGGGATATGCCTCTGCCAAATAGTATCCGGAACAGCTATCTCCTGAGAAGAATCCTCGCTGGTGAGGAGGGTGTATGTGGCCCTCACTGTATACCCAATAGTAGGATCTGGGGACCACACCCAGTGATCTGTACAATCAACCTGCAAAGACACATCACAAAGCAGCAAGTAACACTCAACTAAAAGTTCCTCCTCCCACGCCCTCAAACTCCTCCTCCAACGCCAAGCTCCCCCTCCTTCCCCCACCATAACCGAGCCATATCCGCCACCGACACCCATTTGTATAATTATTAATTATATACAATAATTGGAGAAATAGCATTGGTTTTATAACAATTCAAGTTAATAAGTGTCATAAAAGAATATAACAATGTGAGTAAATTTTCCGCTCATCAAAGAGGGCACTTGTAACTCACGAAATTGATTAACATGGGTAATAACAACATTCAATAATGTACTAGAAACTCCTAACCAATTCAAATCCTCTAACCACACTTTCTGAAACCCATTACAATCAAAGAACATATAGGATTATGACTCTTCAACACCACAACCATTCACACAAAAAGGAGAGAGTCTTGAAGAAAGAAAGAAAATAAATCGGAAGGATTGACATGGCAAATTTCAGAAGAAGACGGGCACCCATGGATAACTTTCGACATTTTCAACCCAATAAACACTTTTTTCACGATCAACCAAGTATTCCAAAAAGAAAATCTCCACGGATATCCACCAATTTGACGACCAAGATAAGTAAACAAAATTTTGTCAAGTCTACAATGAAGCATAAAAGAAGCCTCTCCCAACTATGAATATGCTACATTCACACCCATTAAAAAGGTTTTGTGAAAATCACTTTCAAACAATACCTCAACTCAAACAACAACGAGATAGCCTTGATGGCTCTAATATTTTCCCAACTCCATTTCCCATAATCAAAGTATCATTTGCAAACTAATGACGAGTCATCTTGAAGAGAGTCGACATCCTAAACTGATTTGTTAGGCCCTCATTGACTAACATCGATGTTGAACTAATATATTCCATAATCCACCTCCTCTACCTGTCTGGGAAGTTCATTAAAATATGAAGAGAGACAAGTAAAAAAGAATCTAAAAGATAATATACTTAGGTGGTTTTTGATGATTTTTCTAGCACAAAATTTCCATTCTGCATCATTCTTTTCTTCTTTTTATTTAAATAAATGATTTTGACATAAATATGATTTTTTTCGTATTTTTGGTACTTCATCTTCGAAGTACAATGTTGTTTTGTTTGATGTCTTCATGCTGAGTTGAAGGCCCGACCCTGGGCATAGGCCCGGGATGCGACGGCCTAGGGCCCATGCTTGTAAGGGCCCAATTTTTTGCAGGAGGAGTATATAGCAATACATGTTATATAAGGGGGGTATGTATAACAAATGCACTAAAAGGGCCTAAATGTCAAGAGTACCAAAGCTTCAACCCAGCAGCCCTTAAACCGTTTTGTTCTTTTTTTCATCACAAGGGCCCATACAAATGCAGGGAGGAGGGGGGTCTATATAGCAACGCATAGCTTCAACAAACTATTTCTCTCTTTCTTCTATCTTTTATTACTTCTATTTTTCTTTACTTTAGTGTTTATTTTTAATTAGAACCAACTTGATAGCTCTTTTAATTGGTGAACATCAACGATATTTGTTATTTTCTATCCCCGCCTTGAAATGAAATGGGTTTAATTTAAGGCCAACAACAACAATTGTGTTTATTCGATTTTGTTCTGAATTGATATTGATTCATCAATTCGAAGTCAATATTAAACAATTATTCTTCTAAGGAGCTTTTGTTCTTGTTTTGGTTTATTTTACGATGTTGCCTAAAAAATATTTATCTGCTAGTGAAAAGCGGAAAATAAATGAAAAGCTAATAAAATCACAACAAGGGACTCTTGATAAATTTGTTTTCAAAAAGATTAATGCCCAAGAAAATTCAGATCATGAAAATGAGGACATTGATAATAATGCAAGTTTTTCTAATAATGTCCCAAATGCAGGCCAAATGCATATAATATTGAAAATCTTGATGATGTGCCAAATGCATCTAATATTGACACACGGTGTTTTGGGGTGTCAACATAGCTAGGATGTCAAAACAGTATATTATGGTTATTTGGGGTGCCAACATAGTTAGGATGTCAACCACCATAACTAATGCATGTCTCAGCCATCGTTTATCCGAGAGAAAAAACTATGATGTATTATGTATGTCCCCCTTTTCTCATAGTATGTCTAAAACCCGTAAAATTTCAGGACCGACCTTGCTGAGTTGTTTGATTTCCCTATATGTTTCGTTTGGTTCAGACTCACAAATCAACTTTGATCCATTACAAATTCAATCAACGACTTAAGCGTCAATGTTACAGATATTAAAACACATGTGTTTTGCTCACTTTGATTTAGTCATATTTGTAGACATTTTATTGTTTTGTAATATTAACTTGAATATTGTTAGTTCACATATTCATCATTTTTAATTTTAGCAATCTTGAATTTGTGTTGTTTTTAATATATATTCTATAAACTTGAAAGACTTGTCTTTTTAATAAAATAAAAAAGGACAGAGTAGTACCATAGTATACAGTAGGATATATAAATCTCAAAGTCAATTATTGAAAAAGATTAAGTAAACTATTTCACATTATCAATTTATCACATATTTATAACCATTCTTTTAAAATGTACTTTTGGTCTCCCTATTTTAACAAATCTACAATCTTGGTCCCCCTATTTTAAATTTGACAATTTTAGTCCCTCAATTTTAAAAATTTAAGACATTTGGTCCTCCTATCAATTTGATGCTTAATTTTGATGATGTGGCAACTAGTTAAGTGACTGGTTTTAACACTATGCCTAAGTAGAAGCAAGGTCGTAATTTGTTCATTTTAACTACTTGTTTTTATTTCTGAAATATTAAAAGCATAAACTAAATAAAAAACAAAATTAAAAAAACAAAAATATAGAAAATTGAAAAAAATTCACATGAACCCTAATATGCAAAACCCAGATTTCACGCCCCACTCCCAAACCCTCATTTGTTGGACGCCACCCAAAACCTTCTTCCTCTTTATCCTGAAATTGGCTTTCACCACTTTAATTTCTATCTTTTTCTTCCTTCTTTAGAAAACCTTCTCAATTTCATTCTCAACACATTAATTTTCCTCTTTCTTTCTTTGACGCTGTTAACGTTGTACCTTGTATTTATCCAATGTGTGTGAACACGCTTAAGATATAAAACGATGTCATTCATTTATGTCTGTTAATGATTCAGATGTTATGGCTTTTGAGAAATAATGGGAACTTAAACTAATCTTCGTCTTTATTGTTGAGAAACATGGCATCCATAGATAAAATGGTGAAAAAGCTTAAAAGAGTTTTGTATTGATAATATTGAACAGTATTACAATTGAGAAAGTTGAAATAAAAGAGTACATCAAGACCTATTTATAGGCATCCATTAACTAGAAACTAATACTTCTAATCACTAGCTCTAACTACTCTTAACTAACAATTAAACTAACCACTAACTATCATTATTCTTAAGAGCCTCCCTCAAACTCAAGGTATGTGAACTCTTAGTTTGAGTTTGGATTACAAAGGTAACACCAAACAGAGAAAATAACGTGTAGTACTGTCTTCAATATAGCATGTTGGCCCATAGAAGTGTAGCTCAATAGTACCAATCCAAGCTAAACATGATGCAAGAGACAAGATGAAATCCAGGCAGTGCAGTAAGAACACAGAATGAGAGGAAAACTTGAGATAATCAAGAGTCTATGAATCAAAATACTAAACCATTAAGCAGAAGCCAAAAACACTGGCTTAACCACTCAGCAGAAGCTACCATTAACAAAATCATAGGGCCGAAACTTAACCATCAACCAAAAGCCACGATTCAAGGCTTAATCACTTGGAAGAAACAACCATGCTTAACCACCATAGGGTAAAAGCTAAAATAAATGCTTAACCATCTATGACAAAAGCATCATGCTTAACCATCATAGACAGAAGCTCACAACATCAATGCTTAACCATCCAAGGCAGAAGCAATCATCAACAAAGCCTATAAAGGCACAACGCTTAACCACCAAGGAGAAACTATATGTCAAGTTTAACCACTTGGCAGAAGCACAAAAACAACGCTTAACCATCCTTGGACAGAAGCACAACAACGCTTAACCATTCATGACATAAGCTTATCAACATGGCTCAACCATCATGAACAGAAGCACAACACAAGAAGCCAATAAGGCTAATCAACATCAAATCATCAAAAAAAATCAAAATACCAAAAAGGTATGTGCCGGAAGCTTCATTAAATATCACTAAAATGAAGAAGACTTGATCACACCATGATTGTGCACTATTAGAAGTGATATATCTTAGAAGGCATGAGTCACTGTAATAACCAATCTATCCAAAAAAATAAATTCAAGTAGGCAAGGATAACCAATCAATCTGCCACTTGAAGAAATTATCTCAACAATAAACAACCTGATATCTAACTGTTGAACAAACTAGCCACATGCCACCTTATATAACTCACAACGTTAAGAACCAAAGCAAAAACCAATTCCCATGCTTCTAACAATCACACAATGACAACAAGGTTGATGAACATATCCATAAACCATAAGACAAAAGCACCAAAAAACTGATGTCTGCCATAACCTTATCAAATACCAGTTGAACAAATAACCCTTGAAGCAAAAACTTGTATGAGTCTTTAGCCCAAATACACCAAACAAACGAAGGTTTTGGTATGGAGAACCATAGTCCACGAACAGAATAATCTTGTGGCAGAAAATAAGAAGAATCAAATCATTGATCAATTGCCTTGAACAATACTTAGACAGTGACAAGTGCCAGAAACTAGTTAAAAAACATGTATATTTTAAGCACTTTTGTTACTTGTTTTACAAGTTATCTATGTAAAAGCTCAAAAATAATGGATAATTATCATTTTATGCTTTTTATACCTAATGCCAACCATTTATGCAGGTAAATACAATTGCTTTGGACTTAAAGATCAAAAATGAAAGAAAATGATGTTCAAAGGGTCGCTCAGCGAGCTCCAGGCGAAGTCTGGCAGAAAGTCATGAAAATCAAGCAAACCAGGCATGGCTGAGCGAAGTCCAGGCGAGAACAGGACAACAAGCTTCGCTCAGCGAACCTCAAGGCGAAGTCCAAGCGAAGTTAGGTAGAGAGTTCCAAATCCAAGAATTTCAGGACATCGCTAAGCGAAGTAACAAGCTCGCTGAGCGAGCTAGGGCGGTTTGGGCTGGCTCTGTGTTGATGTGCTAGAAACCCACTGGCAAAGAAAGGACATTTCGCTCAATGAAGGTTAAAAATGTAGAAAGGGTATAAATAGGTTCAGAAACAGAAAAATGAGATATTATGTTAAAATAGGGTGCGAATTAAAGGGAGAAAGATATGAGAATACTAATTGGCAAGGATTGAAGGTGGATTAACAACATTCCTTGAGAAATCAAGGCTTGATGGAAAATCAATTCATCCTTTCTCATCTTTGCAAGGCTACCATGACAATGAGTAGCTAAATCTCATCTTGTTGGGGTTAGATGTAATTGATCAAACACAGTATGTATTCCTTGTAATCATTTCAATATATGATGCCAGTTTTATTTGATATTGATGTTGTTTCTTGCTATTCATTCTTATGTTTGATTTAAATGTTATTGAAAAATACTTTTGAAACTAGGTTTAGAATAATCATCTATCAAAATAAGAATTCCAGACATAGGATTATATTTTGATAATCACACAAAGTATCGGAACGTAATGCTATCGGATTGTTTAATAGATTGAGAAATCGTCGATTAAACGATACGATTGATTTCACAACGTCATTTAGACATGAATGATGTTGTCGGGTGATGCGTGATAATATCGCTAAAAGCTAGAATCCATATATATGATCATTAGAATGAAGGTGAGAAAAACACACAAGAAGGGGGGATGAATTGTGTGGGTAAATTCTTTTCTTTCTCAAAACTTATGTTAAGTTCAGAATCTGATATAGATCAGTCCTGAACTATTTTCAGAGTTTGTTATGCAGCGGATTATTAAGTAAAGAGAGAGGGAAAGAAAGACACAATAGTTTTTATACTAGTTCCTTCCACAAACCGGAAGTAGTTTAGTCCCCCTGTCACTTACAGGAGATTTAACTATAATCAAACTGATTACAATTGCTCAAAGCACAAAGCTAAGAGTCTTCCAGTTGCTCAAACACCTAGTAAGAGACTTCTAATGCTCAAGACACACAGTCAAGAGACTTCCCTGCTCAAGACACACAATCAAGAGACTTCCAATGCTCAAGACACAAAGTCAAGAGACTTCCCTGCTCAAGACACAAAGTCAAGAGACTTCTAATTGCTTAATACACAAAGTAAGGAGACTTCTGGTTGCTCAGCACGCAGGCTAAGACTTTGGTTTCAAACTGATTTTACAACAGAAAATAAGTTTGGGTTGAACACTTGATCAAATATCAGAGGTGTTCACACAATACAACTCAGTTAAGACTCTACACTTAAGAATTCTAAGATAAACAAGTTTGAAAGAATTCCTAAGAGTTTTTGTGACAGACACGTGAAACAGAGTGTAAGCTTTCTGGTTTTTTCAGTGTTGTTATTCTGTACATAGTCTTGTATTCTTTCTTCAAATCTTCACCCTTTTATAGAGAATAAAAGAGCTATTGAGATTTGTCCAGAAATCCAGCAAAGAGCCGTTGCAAAGAGAGGCTAGGTCCAGCTGAAATTGTGTGCTGAACTGAGCAGAAAACATAGCACGCATTTTTTGAATTCTTTCCTTAAAAGCTGGAGAATGTTTTGGCCAAGGAGACAACTGTACCATTGAGTTGTTCTGATAGTGCAGGCATTAAATGCAGACAGTGACAGTTGCTTTTCCTTTAGAGTCAGACTTCAGAAGCTTTTTCAAACACTGTTCATCAGAAGCTCTCTTCAGAAGCAGGTCTTCAGACGCACCCTTCAGAAGCACTGTTCATCAGACGCTCCCTTCAGACGTTGACTTTTGTTGACCTTCAGACTCAGCCTTCAGACGTTGACTTCTGTTGACCTTCAGACGTTGACTTCTGTTGACCTTCAGACTCATCCTTCAGAAGCACCCTTCAGACGCAGTCTTCAGACTCTGCCTTCAGAAGCACCCTTCAGACGCAGTCTTCAGAAGCTGCTTCAGACCCAGTTTTACTTCATACTTGCAACAAGGGCTTCAATGCTTTCCTTCTTGCTCTTAGCTTGTTCTTCCATAACCAGTATCAAATACCAAACATTAAGGACATGATTCTGTATACTTAGAACAAAGCATTAGCAATACCAATTTTCTCTTTAACACTTTGTTATCATCAAAATCAAAAAGAGAGTTGTTCATACATTTTGTTCCAACATATAATATATTCGATGCTTGATTGACGAACTCTAAGCCCAACGCTTTTACGCCTTATTACTCTTCGTTTTTATTACCGCATTATAGTTCGAATAGCTTTATAGCAATCAATCAATTAAACCCTAACTTAAAATGATAATCGGTGTTGAACGGTTTATGGTATCGCACTAGTCCCTAAGGAGATGATATAAAAACATACTTACTTTTGATTACTACGTCAGACAGTGATATGGAATCAGAAACAAAAGTTTCTTCAATCCATAAGCTTCAAACATATCAATGAGCCATCAGCATATACTACTCCCATTGATAGTCATGCCAATTTGCCAAATCAAACATGTCTTTAATTGCAGACAAAATATCACAAACATAAACCAAAATGCATAAAATGCAGGACAAGCAACCAAACTACTTCCAGGCTTGAACCTCTCAACATACCAAAAGTGACTTCATAAAAGAAATCACTAGCAACCCATTATTAGAGATATGAATACAAGCTTGAACAAACACCAATAACCAATAACCATGGCACCAATATGTGACAGAAGTACGTCAACTTGGAAGCAAGAAGCAGTACTCAATCCACAATTGAACAAAGTTGTTGAACTCCCACAACTACAATTGCACCAATAACCATTGCTGGAAAACTAAACGCAATACCAATAAGTTTTCAGTGAGGACCTTTCCACAAACACCTAGTGAGCACCATTTAAGAACCAAAACACTAAAAATCTCAAGGTACATAGAAAACGAGTCTGAATCAGAAGAGAAAATAGAGGATGGATGGCATAAGAAATCCAAAATGACTTGAACAAAAAGGAATAAAGCTGAAAACGATCGGATCGAAAAATCAAAACCGAATTGAAATTGAAATCGCAAGATTCATAGAGTGAAAATCTTGATCGATCAAGAAGTCGAACACGAATTTCGACTCGAAGATGAAATTGAATCCAGAAATTGAAGGAGAGATGTTCGATTCAAGGGGAACGAAAAACAGAACCCTAAGAATTGAGGAAAATGCCACAAACAAAATTGCAAATTGTAACGAAGTGCGATGAAAACAGAAACAGAATCAATCGCAAAATCCAAATATTCGTAAACGTGAAAACGAATTCAGTTGATCAAGAATTTGAACAAGAAAACTGAATTGATCATGAAATCAAACTCGAAATCAAAAAGATAAGAGATGAATCAGTGTTCGATCAAAGAGGAAAAGAACACGGAATCACGTAACCCTACGAATTAGGGAAACAGCATAAATGAAATTGCGACGAATCGTAAACTGTGAAGGATGAACGAACAAGGAAGATGAGGCAAAAGAAAACGGGAAACGGTTAAAAACGAATCGATCAAACAAATCACAAAAACAAACTGAATTTGAAGAAGATTATTTTGGATTTTCTCTAGAAAACGAAAGAGAAAGACATAGTAATGAACGAGAAAGAAATTGAAGATGAGAAAATTGGATTTTCTCTAGAAAGTGCAGCTGAAAATATCCTTCAAGGTGGATACCAACCAGGCTCTGATACCATGTTGAGAAACATGGCATCCATGGTTAAAATGGTGAAAAAGCTTAAAAGAGTTTTGTATTGATAATTTTGAACAATATTACAATTGAGAAAGTTGAAATAAAAGATTACATCAAGGTTTATTTATAGGCATCCACTAACTAGTAACTAATACTTCTAATCACTAGCTCTAACTACTCTTAACTAACAATTAAACTAACCACTAACTATCATTATTCTTAACATTTATTGTTTTGGTAAAAAAAAAACTGTTGAGAGTTGTAATTCAATTTAGTCAATTGTAATTGGTTACTTACAATGAAAGTAAGAAGTGTTAGAGTTCAGAATGTTGAGCTCAGAACATTCTGTAGTGACAGTTAGTTAGTTTTAACGGTCAGTTAGTTAATTGTTAAACACAATTGTATCTTGTAAAGTGTATAAATAGTTGTGTTGTGTGTGCAAAAATAAGAGAATAGAGACACTGAAGAGATAGTGAATACATAGAGTATAACCAATTGTAAAGTGAGAATCACAAGTGAAGTGATCAATTCTATTCCACATGAGTGCTTTCATCTCCCTTTTTCTCTCATAAAACTTTCTAAACAACTTTCATATTTTCTGTTATTCTTCTTCTTTGATACTCTGATTAAAGTGTGTGAGTGCAAGAGTGAATTGCACAATTAATGTGTGGAGAGAACGTGTAAAGTGAATTACACGATCATCTCCAAGGTCCAAAGTGAGTTGCAACAGCATCTGGTATAAGGAGCCTTCGTTGCTCCAACAAAAACTAATCTTCAATGTTTGGCAAATTAGGGTCCATGAGCAACAATTTCTCCCCTCTTTATTTTAGTTCAATTTAACTAATTTCAGAAATAATAATTATATTTAAAATGTTTTGTTTAATTTATAATGGACAAGTTATGACATGGCTTTCAGTTAAACATATTGTTAAAGCCATGTCACTCAATTAGTTGTCACATCATCAAAATTGAGAGTTAAATCGATAGGGGGACCAAATGTATGAATTTTTTCAAAATTGAGGACCAAAATTGTGTAATTTAAAATAAGGGGACCAAAATCGCAGAATTGTTAAAAGAGGGGGGACCAAAATTGCCTTTAAACATTCTTTTAATTGTTAAATGAAAAAAAAAATCATAATCATTCTTTCTCTCAACGTATAGATGGAGTTATCCAGGTTACAAAGATTACTTTCTAAAAAAAATAGAAAGTTATTGTTTAGGCTTCAAAAAATTAATCATTAAAATTGCTATTTAAATTTATGATCTTCAGTTAACCGTCATTCGAGACACTTTTTAAATTTATTGAACCGATTTCAAAAATGATTCATCAAATCTAAAAAGTGTCTAATGGCACTTAACTACGGTTAAAGAGACAAACAACTATTAGCTACTACTCAACCAACGTCATTGAAAAAATGAGAAATTTTAAAAGCGAGAAGAGTCGTTTTCAAACAAATACTTAGAAGTCAAAAACGAAAATCTGCTTATACCGGACCGACTCAACAGTAAAAAGTGAGATATAAATTGAAAGGCTGCGGAAAACCACACCACACATGGTGATTTATATAATCTTTGGGGGCCATACACAAAACCATGGAAAGCTATACTTAGCGCACATGGATTAAAGATTCCCATTATCGGCGAATGTAGTCACAAAGTACAATAGTATTTAAGATAAGATCATATGATTTTGATTTTTTGACGGTGGATCATATGATTTTGATGGTTATGCATGTCATTATGTGCATCCCTCAGATCAATCGACACATAAAAAAAGCCATAAAATTAATTCCGTGTATTTATTTAATTATATTTTTGTAGGTGTATAATCATTTAATTTTTTTAAACAGAAAGAAAGTGAGAACAAATATATTTATTTCTAAATTATAAAATGGAACAAATAGTTTTGAGAACATTGATCCCAAAAACTAAAAAAAAAACTTGAGAACATGTCTATTCTCTAACATTTCTGTGGTCTAAAAATAGCTGCTGTCAATCGGATCTTCTAATGATAACTCTTAAATAAAGTTATGTTCTCTTCATCAGTATATGCCAAATTTAATTTTGGTTTTTCTTCACTGTTTTTATGGATAAGTATTAAAAAAAAATGGATGCCAAGTCTTGACCACGAATGTTTTCAATCAAGTTGTGTTTTTCAAAAAAGAATTTAACGATAGGAAAGAATCTGCACCCAACATATGCAATATATTTTCATCTTTTTATCATCTCAGTTATATTTATGACACACTTTTAATCTAGCTTTTTGTCTTTCAATAGAATCACCTAAAAAAAAAAATCAATCAACCCTTAAAAGAAATTCAATCAAATGTTGTAATTCTTTAGATTTCTTATGGTGATCTCACATCAAACTTTCACTTTGATAGATTCGATTGAGAAATTGATCAACTGATTGACTATTTTGCTTACACTCCCATTAATAAAAGAGGAGACATTTAATTTTTTAGTTTGAACCGCCTCTACGCGCAACTACATAGATAAAAATGTAGATTTAATTTGATAATTGAGAAAATCTAAAACAATTTTCAGCCATTAAAATGAATAAATCAAAACAACTTAATTCTTATTTGAATTATATATCATCAAAAATTATTTTAATGATGATACCATTTCAAAAGGAATAATTAGGACCCTAACCATTGTTTAAACTAAATAGTTTGGTCTCTTACAATAATTAAAAAGGGGCAAATTGATCCAAACAAAAAAACAATCCTCAAATAAATATCTTCGTCAATCAATAACTCATACAAAAAAATCCTCAAATAAATATCTTCTTCAATAGAAGAAAAATAACAAAAATAGGTGATTAATTGAAGAACTTATTTACTTTTCATTATTTTTTAGTCTGATTTTCTCTTTTTAATCATACTTAAATGCACTTTTGGTCATTTTATTTCCCTTGATCAAGATTTAGTCTCCCATTTTTAAAATCATATTTTTAGCCCCTTGATGACATGCTGTCATATGGTATTTTTCAGTTAGTTTTTATGTGTTTTAGTTTAGTTTTTAGCAGTTTTGGAAAGCTGAAAGCTGAAAAAGACAAAAAAAAACGAGGAGACCAGAAAAACCAAAATCGGGCCACGATTTTGACCTGATTTTGAGGAAATTTTGAGCTTTTCAATTCGACAAAAATCGGGCCACGATTTCTAAAAATCGGGGCACGATTTTTACGTTACAGAAACTAATTCTATAAAAGTTAGGTGTGTTTCAGAGTCAAGGGTTCGAAATTTTGAGGAAAAAAAGGCATTTTTGAAGCGGAAGAACTAGAGAACCGGTGGGAGACCATCAAAACTCATAGTCAGTCTTCCAATCTATGTAATGAATCATTCTTTTGAATTAGTTGTATATGCTTTAGCTACGAGTAACTAATTTCCTTGTGGTTAAGCATGTGATGAATGTTTTGTACGCTATATGACCATGTAATTTGTATGAACTCTCTTGAATATCATTGAAGAGCTAGTCTTATTCATATTTCCTTGAATGTAATGCCTTTTATATGTTTATGATTGACTCCTGGCCCTAGCTTCTTGAATGTATAAATTGATTATAAACTTGAGTGAGATAAATTGAAAAGCTGCGGAAAACCAGCTATACTCTTACTAAGCACGTGGATTAAGGATTCACATTATCAAAGAAAAACCATCCTTTCATGTTTTTTTATCTCACACATTCTCTATGTTTCAAATCTTTATTTTCAATAAACCGATTTTGATGTTTCAAGATAAATTAACTATTTTGGGAGAGATCAATATTGTATGAAGAGAATATCTTTATGGCCATTCCCGATCATTGATAAAAAGACTTTAAAGTTTTGTACTGCTCCTCCAGCTCAGCTTCAATCTTTAATTTCTCCTGGCTCATCATTAGGTTATTTTAAAGGCAAATTTTTGTTTACTTATCAATAAAAAGTGGGTAATACTACCCATATTGAGTTTGTCCAATCAAAATAATGTATTTATATAACATTAAAAATAATAGAAAACAAATAAATAATTCTGATTTGTGCCAACTCAAAATGAGTTGTGTTACCCATCTTTTATTGATGGGTACTCAAGTTGTCATCTATTTTAAAATGGAAAATGTTAACTTATGTATAAGGATACAAGGTAAAGATTTAAAAATTGAAATAAAAAATATATGTTGTATTAAAACAGATATAAGTTTTTAAGTCTTTTAGATTATGAACGTACGATTTTTAAGATTAAATTTTTACATTCAATTTCCTATTTTATGTCTTTATAGCACAAGTTAACAAGACCCTTTTCAAATTTAGACCATAAAGTTTTGAGCAAGTCTATTAAGAGTTTAAGACTAAAGTTTTGAGTATACTTTTAGTTTAAAATATAAAATTAAATACTGTATAAGATATTCTCAAACTTTTTTATGGACCAAATGCTGCCGTACATTAGATCCTCTAATGATAACTTCTGAATATAGTCATGATCTTTTCACTGTTTAACTGGATAAGGACAGAAATGGGTGCCTCTTTTTAATCTAGCTAGTTTCAATCTATCCCACAAGAAGAATGTTTTAAACTTTAAAGCTAATCTGGTTTTTATTTTTATCTTCCTGGAAAATAATTGTCAAATCAAATTCGATCAAATATTGGAATGCTTTATATTCTTGTCATGGTCTCGTTTCAGCTTTTCAATTGGATGGATTCGATTGAAAAATGATGAAAGGATTGACTATTTTGTTTACACACTTATTAAAAAATGACTTATCTTTGCAAATTAGCATATCATTGAAATTTTAAAACATTATTTAAAATGGCAATGGCTTTTTCATCGATTTTTGTTAGCAAAGGCTATGATATAGTTAGAGATGTCACATTTTTTGGCTAGTCTCACTTCTCATTATAGACAAATTTATTTGCGAAATTTAAGTTATCCCATAAATTAATTTGTTGGTTGTTTCTTTCTGAGAACACAAGTCGAGGTCATCGTTGTAGTCAAAGGATAATGGTTGTCTTAACTCCTAATTAAGAGAAAATATAGTATTTTAAGAATTACGTGTCAAATCTACCTTTGTCTATCTTGCCTTTTTCTATGGATAGACACCCCAATTTTAGGGTTTAGGCATCTCTTGTCATTAGGCCCAACCCTAATTTAGATATACGATCATCATTAGATATTTTCTCATGATTGGTGATGATTTAGGTGAAGTGTGGAAGATATGCATGTGGCTCTTATTTACCGAACTAAGTGAACTGATATATATCGAACATAACTCCCGACATTGAGCTTAAAATGAGAACATGCTATATAGCCGATCGGGATGAATTGATATCAGATATCGAAGCCTATTGATAATTGTAATTGTGCTGGGACTAATGACAATTAAATTGGTCATTGAGATGACATCAATTTCATAGACAAATTAATTTTTGATGGCGTGGTGTCGATATGAGATCAATGTAGACAATCTTATATCCATTTGATTTGTCACATTAGAAACTCTTACAACAAATGTTCATGTGATGCTAAATGAAGATTATTAAAAGTTGTTAGCTATGCAATTTAAAAATTGGATTAAATATGTTTTTAGTATATATATATATATATATATCAATTTTTCGTTTTAATTCCTCTAAATTTTTTTTTTGACTTTTAGTTTCTAAAAAATTTCCCATTTTCACTTTTGGTCCGTTATTCTAAGTAAACTCATATGTATAATTCATATTTTTTAATAAAATTTTGCACAAAAGTTTATAATATTATAAGAATCTCTTCCAAAAAAAATTAATTTTTTTTAACAAAACATGAATTAAATATGAATTTTTATATTTTAGCGGTTAAAAATTCATATTTAATTTATGTTTTGTTAAAAAATTCTAATTTTTTTTCTGGAGAGATTTTTACATTATTCTATACATTTCTGGACAATTTCATTAAAAAATACATGAGTTGAATTAAAAATAAGGACCAAGAATGATGATTGAAAATTTTATAGGGATTAAAAGTCAAAGAAAAATTTTAGAGGGACTAAAACAAAAATTTGATATATTTATAGGGATCAAAAACATATTTAACCCTTCAAAATTATTATTACGAACAATTAGTGGCCAAAGTGTCTTCCCGTTTTGCGCTACAAATGTCACTCTTGTTGACTTTGTTCATGTTATATGAATTTTTTTGAAGAAGCTAAAATGAAATATTACTGAAAATCTGGAAATTTCAACACAAGAAGTGTCAAAAAAACCAGCAAAAAGAGTATCAGTTTACATCACAAAAATAAGAAACTAAGAAAAAGGTGAAAAACCACCTCATTACAAATGAATACCCAAACAAGATAATGGGTTAAGCCACAAAAAAAGTTAAGAAAAAGCAAAATTTGGACGATTTGCTTTTAGCCACCAATAAGATTGGAGCTTAATTTTATCAAGTAATTGTTGTAATGAAACCTCTTTTTGTTGAAAAACACGAGTATTTCTTTCATTCCAGATCACTCAAACACAAGAGAGCCAAATGAGATCGAGAGCTAAGCGGATACTCTTTGGAAAACCGCCTAAAGTCCCAAACTGAAGTAAATGATCTGATAAATGAGCAGAGTGAACCGCAACGAAACCAAGCCAGCTAGTTATGCCATACCAAATTTTTCCAAAAAATTCGCAGAAGAGGAATAAGTGATTAACATCCTCCATTATACCACACCTACCCACACAGAGATGAACATTTGGTTGAATGATGTGTCTCCTAATTAAGTTGCCTGTTGTAGGTAATCAATTTCGCTAAAGACGTCAAGCAAATAAACTGACTTTGAGAGGAACCTCCTTGTTCCAAATTGCATTGTTATCAGTTGGTGAAGTGTTGTCTGATGACATCAAGTAGTTGTAAGCACTTGAGACATTATAATTTTTGGAAACATGTAACTGTCAAAGCCACCTGTCAGGAAGATTAGGCTGCAAAACAATATTAGCTAAAATCACACTACACTCCCTAACCTTAACCTCCTCCCAAGCCAATAACCTTCGCCCCCACTTCGACGCATCACCATCCCCCCTCCCCACCCTAGAGAATACATTTCAGCCACCGTTGTTATTTTATTATCAGCTAAGTCAAAATGGCAGCTAAAACTACTCCTAACACTACACTGTCTATCCACTGATCCCACCAAAATAAAGTTTGAGTGCCATCTCCTACTTCTCGCACAATATGATCATCAATCCACCTTCCAACTCCCACAACAGCCCCACCTCTAAAACTAATTAATTTTTCCACCGAACTGAATTAAACCTACCTCCTTCCGCAATACTACCACCAACCTCGACATATCTTGCAACAAGAACTTTATACCACAAACTCCTAGTCTTCACCCTCATCCTCCAACACCATTTTCCTAGCAAAGCCAAATTAAATTCCCCAATCATCCATCATCCTTTTTAGAACAGACAGTGTCCCAATTAATCCAAGAAATTTTCCTAACTTCCCCACTCCCCCCCAAAAGAAACAATTAAATATAGATCCAATATAAGAAATGATACATGCGGGAGCCTTGAAAAAGGAAAGAAAATAGACCGGAAGAGAGGACAAGACAGACTTCAGGAGAACTAACCGGCCACCGAAAAAAGATTTCTACTCTTCCAACCTGTTAATCTTGGTTTAATTCGATCAAGCAAAGGACGTCAAAAATTCAACTTACGGGAGTCTCCACCAATAGGCAGCCCCAAGTAAAGAAAAGGGTGCCGACCCATTTTACAATTCAGAACAGAGGATGCTTCAGCTAACCAAGAATCATGGATATTAACCCCAAGTAACATACTTTTATGAGAATTCAATTTAAGACCGGAAGACGCCTCAAAAGAATAAGCAAAGCTTTTAGGGCTCTTATATTAGCCCAACTTCTAACACCAACTTGCAAAGTATCATCAGCAAATTGGAGGTGTGAAATGGACACCAAGTTTGAAGTACATATCTTATAACCAGTAAATATGACCAGCCTCCACTAAGGAACTCATCATTACATTTAATCCTTCAACAACAATTAAAAATAAAAAAGGTGAAAGGGGGTCACCTTGTCACAGACCACGTTCAAGTTTGAATTCATCAGTATGGCTTCCATTAACAAGAACCTAAGCTGAAGCTGTAGTAATGCATTCCATAATCCACTTACGCCACAAGGTAGGAAAATTCATATTTCTCATGATTGCCTCAAGATAACACCAATATATTGAGTCAAAGGCCTTCTCAAAATCAACCTTAAAGAGAATCATATCCTTTTTTAGGCGCCTACCATCTTCCACCAGTTCATTAGCAATCAAGATACCATCAAGAATTTGTCTACCTTGAATGAAAGCTGATTGTGTTTCAGAAATAACACTTTCCATGACACATCGCAGTCTATTGGCTAAAACCTTTGACAACACTTTATACAAGCTGTTTACCAAAGAGATGGGTCTAAAATCATTTAGACGTTGAGAATTATCAATTTTGGGAATAAGGGCAATACAAGTGTTGTCGATACCTTTTGACAACTTCCCATTCCTGTGGAATTCGGTAATGAAACGCATAAATTCTTCCTGAAAATTCGGCCAAAAATCCTTGATGAAACCAAAATTGATACCATCTGGACCTGGACTCTTGTAACTATCACAATCCCATACAACCTGTTTCACTTCCTCGACTGAGAAAGGTTTGGTTAATTCTCAACACTGCCCCACATTTAACTTTTTGAAATTAAGATTATCAATGCTAGGTCTTTCAACTGCCGCAGGTGGCTGAAAATGCGATGAAAAGTGATTAAACACTGCACCCCAGATCCCATCCACGCCTTCAACAATAGAGCCGTTTATTGACAAAGAAACGAGAGAATTAACCCTTCGCCTAGATGACATAACACTATGAAAAAACTTTGAATTGGCGTCTCCTTCCTTCAACCAAAGTAATCTTGATTTCTGCCATTGCATGCTTATGTTGATACAAGATAAAGAGTGTAAATTATTCGTTAGAGAATGTAATTCCTCAACCTCATCTAATTCGAGATCATAATCCTCCTCTTTAGCATCAAGAGAAGAAATACAATCTTGTAAGTCACTGATTCTACCTTCAAGGTTTTGAGTATGATTTTGATGCCAAACTTTCAGACAACTCTTGATCAACTTAGACTTTTCTTTTAGAACATAACCACCCCAACCAGCAACTTGAAATGACTGCCAATTATCTTGAACTAACTGACGATATCCTGGTAAATCCGCCCATCACTTTAAAATGCGTTGAGGTCGAGGTGCCCAATTTTCTTCATCAATAAATAATAAAATAGGACAATGATCAGAGAGACCCCGGAGCAAAGCTCTTTGTATCATGTGAGGCCATTGAACGACCCATTCTTGTTATATGGAATGACTTTCTCTTTGACGGTTAGTTCATCTTGTCATAGAATCACCACCTTGAAAAATTGATGTTTGGCCCAATATGGCTTGTACAATGCAGTATAAATTAGGCATAGAATTATCACAAAATAATGATAAATAAAATAGAGCACGAGAAACTTATCGAGTTTGGTTGGATGCAGCTCTATCAAAATCTTCTCGAATCAAATAAGAGAAAACCTGCAAAACAATACATTGTTATATAGCCTGAGGCGTGACATTATCACTATCCTTAAGGATTTATCTGTCTCATAAACGCCTCCTCTAAAGATACAACAAATCATTCTCTGATATGAATCATAGCAAAGGTGACATAACAACTTGAATTTGATAAACACAATGTAACCAGGAAACATAAACTCAATTTTACAAGGACGAAGAAAATGAATGTTATGTGGAAGGAGGAAGAAGGATCCAATTTACTATATTTCTACATTGTGTACCAAATTAGTTGTAGATCCCTTGCAAGAGATTGTCCAGGACTGTTAATTCAGTTGAAAGTCTTCATTGAATGGTATCAAATTTGAAGACTGTGATGCCTTATGCCTAGGCATAAGAAGAGCATATAGTTACAGGTTCAACAATAATCTGGAGTCGCCGGATTGGAGAAGCTGTTGTTGTTGTGTATACACATTTGTTGATGTCGAGGTAGTTAGAATGGAGTTTAGAATGTTAGATCAACTAGTAACAGATGTGTAACGTACGGGTCAACATTAGATTATCTTTTATTTTTGAAAGGACATTAGAATTTAATAAATTTAAGAAAATGTTTTATGTACTCGTATCATCCCATTCACATCTTGTTTGAAAAAGAAATAAAGATTGTGATTTAATAAATGTGATATGTTGGTGATGCACTAAAAAGAAAGAGATAGAGAGAAAATAAAGTATTAAATGAATGTAAAAAAATGTACACGTAACTATGATGTCTTTGGTTCGAATTTCGAACATATTTACTCTAACAAAATCGGTATTTTTGGTTGTGTAAAATGTTAGTCAGAATACATATATATTACAAGTAGATAACAAATCAGAAGTTGCTTGCATAAAAAAAGTTCATTACCTACATGTAAGCATCCATTATTCTTGAATACAAAATTTCTCATGCGAACACTCCATAAACAAACATGGTTCATGCTTGCCTATAACTTAATTACCTATCGTTATTATAAAATCATATTAAGCATGTGTTAGTACTTAGTACGACCATGATAATTTCCTTTGACCACATATTGGACTTGAGACAATGACATGCATGCATGTAGTACTTCTTTTTGTTGACAAAACTATAGACATGTACTAGTACCTTTCAGAATATGAATAACTATAGGCATGTAGCTGATAGTATGAATTAATAAATCAAGGTTAATATGTCTTTACTCCATGTAATTTGAGCGAATTCCAGTTTACTCCCCTGTAAAAAAAAGTTTAGATTTCAACCTTGTAAAATTAAGATTCTCCAGTTTACACCTCTGGTCCCATCTGACGCTGATGTGGCATGCCACTAGTGTAATTAATTTAATTTTTCATTTTTTTAAAAGGATGCCACGTGTCAAATTTTGACACGTCATTAATAATTAAATAAAAAAAACAGAAAATAATTAAAATAAATAACAAAAAAACAGAAAAACATTAAAAAATCAGAAAAAAAAGTATTTTTTTTCAAAAACTAAAAAAATTCGAAAAAAAATCAGATTTTTTTCAAAATTGAAAAAATCACAAAATTAATTTTTTTTTCATTTTTTTATTTTTGTTTATATTGATTTAAAAATAAAACACAATTTAAAAAATCTGAAAATAAATTTTCAAAAATTAAAAAAATAGAAAAGAAACTCAGTTTTTTTCAAAAAATAAAAAAAATAGAAAACAATATTTTTGGAATTCAGATTTATTTTGGTCGAAAAATTCTGGAATTCTGGAACTCAGATATATTTTGGTAGAAAAATAAAAAAAATTTTATTATTTGGAAAAAAATCTGAACTTTTTTTAATTTCGAATTTGTTTTTCTAATTTTTGTTTTTTTAATTTTGAAAATTAAATTCAAGAATTTTTAATTTAACTTTTTTATTTCAAAAAAAATCTAAACTTTTTTTATTTTTTAATTTTTGAAAAAAATATGATTTTTCTTTCTATTTTTTAATTTTTGAAAATTAATTTCCAGAATTTTTTAAATTGTTTTTTATTTTTAAATCAATATAAACGAAAATAAAAAATGAGAAAAATATTGTTTTCTGATTTTTTTCAATTTTGAAAAAAATATGAATTTTTTTTCGAATTTTTTAATTTTTGAAAAAAAATATGATTTGTTTTCTCTTTTTTTTATTTTCTGAAAAAACTGAGTTTCTTTCTATTTTTTAAATTGTTTTTTATTTTTAAATCAATATAAACGAAAATAAAAAATAGAAAAAAATTAATTTTCTGATTTTTTCAATTATGAAAAAAATCTGATTTTTTTTCGAAATTTTTTAATTTTTGAAAAAAAATATTTTTTCTGATTTTTTAATGTTTTTCTGTTTTTTGGTTATTTATTTTAATTATTTTCTGTTTTTTTAATTTAATTATTAATGACGTGTCAAAATTTGACACGTGACATCATTTTAAAAAAATGAAAAATTAAATTAACTACAATGTGGCATGTCACATCAGCTTCAGATGGGACCAGAGGTGTAAACTAGAGAATCTTAATTTTACAAGGTTGAAATCTAAACTTTTTTTTTACAGGGGTAAACTGGAATTCGCTCAAATTACAGGGGGTAAAGACATATTAATCCATAAATCAAACGAGATTGTATTTTTTAAAATAAAAAAAATCTAAAGAGAATTTAACAGGTGGGTAATATATATATATAAGTTACGTGGGGTACCCATAGAGTTTGGGAAATTCTTGTTTACCCATCAATAAAAGGTGGGTAATACTACCCATGTTGAGTTGGACCAATCAAAACAATGTATTTATATAACATTAAAAATAATAGAAAACAAACAAATAATTTTGATTGGTGCCAACTCAACATGGGTTGTGTTACCCACCTTTTATTGATGGGTACCCAAGTTGTCACCATAGAGTTTTGAGATTAATTTGTGGTCTGTCTAAGACCATAGAAAACCGTTGGAGACAGCGTGTAATTGCTTGCCACGTAAGGTCAAATGAGTCAAACAGGTGTTTCTTGGACATACACGTGTGTCACTAGAAGGAAAGATTAGTGTCATAGCTGTCGTCGTACTCGTAGCATTTGTTCTCACGCGCTTGTTTGGACAGTAAGTTTACTCGGACTGATTATACTTACAGGAAGTGAAAACTCATTTTAATAAATGAAGTCAATAATATTAATCATCCATGAAAAAAATAGTATTCACACTTCTTTTTAGTTGTCATTAATTATCACGAGTATCAATTTGTTTTGAAACAACTAATATTAATATCGATGATAGCCCGATCAACCAGTCTTAGTTTTTTAGTAAGAGAAACTCTATTTTTTTTGAAGTTTTTTTTTTCTTTTTCATTCATCGAGAGGGTGGTTTTATGTTATTTTTTACCTAGAATCACTTTCTGCATCTTTTTTCTATTTTCTTTCAATGTAAATAAGTGATTTCCACATATATCAAGTTTTTTCTTTTGTTTTTTCCCTCGTGATTTCGTCGTCTGAGTGAGACATTGTTTTGTTTGTCGTCTTGTGCAGCGTTGTTTGATTTCACGTCTTGTTGCGGTTTTCGTTTAGTTCCTATTGAAAGATCAACCTCAGTCAATCACAAATTCAATAAATGATTTGAGCGTCAACGTTGCAGATCTGAAAACATGAGTATTTTGGTGATTTAGATTTTATCATATTATTTGTAGGCATTTTATCGTTGTATGCTATTAACTTGGGTGTTGTGAGTTTGTTCACAGATTCACCTTTTACGTTTTTAGCGATGTTGATCATGTTATTGTATTTAATGTATTCTATCAATTTGAATGAATAAATATCGTTTTGTTTTTGTAAAAAAAAATTATCAGGAGTATCAATAACACTATATTTTCAACAATCTCTCGAACTCCTACTATCATATTGAGTGAAATCAAAGTGGTTCACACATTTTGGAAATAGTTTCATATAAAATGGTAAGATCGACATATTTTTTTTTTTCAATAAGAGAGTGAGTGTTGAAAGAGAATATTTAAAACATTTTTTCGTTTATTATTTATACAACTTTATAGGTGACAAACCTTTAAATTTACAAACACAAATTTAAGTGTGTGACATGGCATGAAACACACCATTTGATGTCGTTTTGACAGTCCTAAGTGTTATGAATTTCACTGGTCAGAATCAAACAAACACAAAATTAGGGTTCCTCAAAAAATAGAAAAGGGGGAAAATAGAAAGGGGTTAATCAGCGAACCATCAATATGTTTTCCTCGAATAGGATAAAATTGATTCTGGTAATCGATTTGAAGGATGAATTTAGTTGTTCTTCTTTGAACATTTAATATGCTTTACTCAACGTGAAGGACGAATATGCTTTGCTCAAAAACGCAGATTGCTTAAAGGTAAATCGATTCGAACGATTAATCTGCGTTTCTTCAATTTGCAACTGAATTCGAACCACTGACACGTTTGGAAGCCATTAATTTCAGAAATTCAAGCTTTGATAAGAATAAAAATGGAGTTTGGGTTTTGAAATTTGGGAGAAAATGGTTTGAAAGGATGAGGAAGATGAAGTTAGACACGTTAGGTACACAAAATGTTGCGTTTTAAACCCCTCCATGCCATGTCACACACTTAACAGCCAACTCATCATTTTTGTAACGTCACTTTAACATAAGGGTAAATTTGCACGCGTTTGTAACCTTAAATGACTGATATGGAACAAAAATAGCTTAAAGGACGAGTATGTAATAAACATGAAACTGAAAGTACCCCTACCGTAATTTAGCCATCATATTGAGTGAAATCAAAGTGGCCAACACATTTTGAAAATAGTTTCATATAAAATCGCGAGATTCACATAATTTTCACTGAGGAACCAATGTAAATATTGTATTAGAAAATGGTTAATTCAACTTTTAAAAGTTTGAAAATTGTTATTTTCAATGTACAATTACTATTTTTGGCTTTCTTAATAAATACAATAAGATATTTGTTAGCATGACCCTAAATTATTACTATCTCTGTCCATAAATATACACCTTCCGACCAAACTACGATAATTAAGAAAGTTGATACTTGAATTAATTTGTTAGTAATTAATATATAGTTTGTTAGTAATTAATATCGTTTTTACAATTTTATTCTTCAATAGATATAGTTAGTTTATGTTTTTAATATATTTTTATTTATGAATGAGTGTTTTCAATATAGTTTTTAGACTTAAATGCAATCTCGATCCCCTTATTTTCAATTTTGTTAACTTTTGATACCCCTATTTCTAAAACTAGTTTTTTGGTCTCCCTATTTTGAAAGTCAACGAAAATTTGTAGTCCCCTTTCTCTTTGGATGATATGGCGCGCTCATTAATGATGTGGATCCTACATGACATTGTTGACATGGAATCTTCATCATACTTTCATTTCTACGTCATTAATATTAAAATTAAATCAAAATTTTTAATATTTATAATTTATAAAAAATCTGAAAATCAAATGTCTAAATTGAAGAACCTTAATTTTGCAAAATCTCCGAATTGAATTTTCTTCCTATATTGAATAGGCATCCATCATGATTAGGTGGTGGTGTATAGTGAGTCGTTAGTCATGAAGTTCACTGTGAAGACTTTGAAAGGAAGCCATTCAGTTTCGTCTATCCTCCCAACATTCAGTTTTCACTTTTGTTGTTCCATATTATTATATAATGGCCGTAAAAAAGAATATTGAAGACATACAAGGAAAAGATAATTACCCATACGGACACAATTCCTCATTCACAATGGAAAGGTTTTGATGGAATGATGGATGCTTGATTCAATTTAGAAAGGAAATTCAATTTAGGAAATTTGCAAACTTAGGGTTCTTCAATTTAGACATTGATTTTCAGATTTTTTTGTAAGTTCAAATTATTTAAAATTTCAATTTAATTTTAATATTAATGACGTGGAAATGAAAGTAGGATGAATGTTCCATGTCAGCAATTGTCATGTAGGATCCACATCGTTAATGAGCGCACCACATCATCCAAAGAAAAGGGGGACTAGAATTTTTCATTGACTTTTAAAATAGAGAGACCAAAAAACTAGTTTTAGAAATCGATGTATCAAAAGTTAACAAAATTGAAAATAGGGGGATCGAAATTGCATTTTGTCGAGGATGTTGCCACACAACAAGAAAAATATTCATCTACATGTGAAGGAATTTGCCTAGAGACAGTTGTCATGTGGGAGTATTTTAACAACATGTATCTTTAGGTATATTTTGCCACTTTTTAGTTATCACTTGCTAAAATACTCCTAAAAAATAAGTGGGTGTATTCTAGCAAATGCCTATAGGAGTTGCTAACACACACCCACTTATTTTTTAGAAGGTGTGTTATAGCAACATACACTTCAAGGTGTATTTATCAACTTTTTAGTTATAACTTGCTAAAATACTCCCACATAAAAACTAGTGGGTGTATATTAGCAAATCTCATATATATATATATATATATATATATATATATATATATATATATATATGGTTCACCATGTCCTCAAACAAATTACGACAGTTAATGTATAGTATCTCAATTTATTCTTGGCCAATGTCTCTTATCAAGGATGTTGATAGGTGGATAAGGAATTTTGTGTGGAGTGGAGATGTAGAAAAAAGAAAACTTGTTACGGTTTCTTGGAGGTCTGAACTTGAGATCCATCAAAACTTTAAACACCTCCACGAATTTACACCTTTTTTGGAAGCTGCTTCACTCAACAGCTGATTGGGCAGTCTTGTTGAGAGCTAGAGCCTTGAGATGCAAGAAACCTATCAATCACCATATTTTTTCTTCCATCTGGAGCAGCATTAAAGAAGAAATCAGTGATATCAACAACAACTCAATCTGGCTCCTTGGCAATGGTAACAACATAAATTTTTGGAATGACAGCTGGTGTGGAGCCCCTCTATCTAAAGTTCTCAATATTCCTGCAACAATTAGTAATAACTTATCCTCTTTGGTCAGTGACTACATTTTTAATGGTCAGTGGAGTATTCCTGAACCATTGTCTCATTTGTTCCCCTCTCTTAGGCAGCTCCTTAATCAAGCAATCATTCCCCTGGTGCCAAAAGAGGATCATCTGATTTGGAGACACTCTGATTCTGGTATCTTGGATCTCAAGCAAGCTTATGCTTTCAAACTGAACAACACTGAAGAAACCAGATGAGCAAAGATTATCTGGAACAGCGATATTCCTCCATCAAAGTCCTTAATGGTTTGGAGACTTTTGAATGATAAGCTTCCTACTGATGACAATCTTATGGATAGAGGTTGCCAGCTTGCCTCTGTTTGCAGTCTTTGTTTTAAAACAGGTGAATCTTCTCTTCATATCTTTTTCTCTTGTCCCCTAGCCACTAGACTTTGGTCATGGATTACTGCATCTTTGAACATTCCTTTGAATATTGGATCAATGGAGGATGTGTGGAATTTCTGTGAAAGGTCTTGGTC
This sequence comes from Medicago ruthenica, assembly GCA_018208015.1. Lineage (NCBI taxonomy): Eukaryota > Viridiplantae > Streptophyta > Magnoliopsida > Fabales > Fabaceae > Medicago > Medicago ruthenica. Next base: position 85,881,449 of record CM031378.1, on the reverse strand, counting down.
CCCCCAATGCAAAATTGTCATTATTGCAGCTTTGCTGAACCTAATTAACACTATCTGGTTTCTTAGAAATGAAGCTAGATTTAATGATAGAATTATCCCTTGGAGGTCAGCTATAAATACCATCATTGCTAATACATCTCTTACTGGGAATCACACAATTAAAGCTTCAAATAATTCCATTAGAGATTTCTCTATTCTCAAAGGGTTCAATATTAACATCCATCATCCCAAAGCTCCATCAATTATAGAAGTCTTATAGGATCCTCCAATGATTCAGTGGATAAAGTGTAATACAGATGGAGCTTCAATTGGTAACTCTGGTACCTCATCTTGTGGAGGTGTCTTTAGAAATCATGAAGGTAATTGCTTAGGATGCTTTGCTGAGTTCCTAGGCTTTCTCACTTCCTATCAAGCTGAATTATGTGGTGCTATGAGAGCTATTGAGGTTGCTTCAGAGAATCACTGGCTTAATCTTTGGTTAGAGACAGACTCAATGTTAGTTGTGCAGGCTTTCAAGAATATACACCTTGTTCCTTGGACTTTAAGAAACAGGTGGAACAATGTTCAGTTTCATCTTTCTAGTATGAATTGTATAGTCACTCATATATTTAGAGAAGGAAACCAAGTGGCTGATTCCCTTGCAAACTTTGGTCTCTCTCTGTCTTCTTATGTTTTTTGGACTAATATACCATTGTTTGCAAGGGAATTTTTTGTTAAGAACAAAATTGGTTTACCTAGTTATAGGTTTTCTTCTTCTTGAAGGGGTTTTGGTTTGGTCCCCTCCCTCCTTTTTGTACCTACTTTCTCTCTTTTCTATATACTTGGTTGTTAGCTTCTTGGCTACAACCTCTTTTGCTTAAAAAAAAAAAAACAAATTACGACAGGCCAAACGTCGAAATTTCCAATGGTGGCGTCATTCATTGAAACAAATTTTATCACACTCTCTCAAAGTAAAGGTAGTGGATATTTTCTCTTCCAAGGGGAGTTGTGGGGGATTTTCTCAAAATCTCTTGGTTGAAGGAAATTGAAGGAAGATTCAAGGCATTGAAAGGTTTTTGATAGGGGTGACAACTTGGTCCACCAAATTCATATCCATCCACCATAAAATCCATCCAATCCATCCACCAAACAAAATTGTCGTTAATGGATTGGTTTTGGATCCAACCATTTAGAACAATGGATGGATTTGATCAATCCACCTTATTTTAAAAGTCCATTGGATTATCTTTTTTTTTTTAAAAAAAACAAATCCATTGGATCATTTTAAATAATAAAAACAAGTTAATTTAAAAAAATAAAAATAACTTATTTACAAAAAAAATTATAAAAAAACTGAAACAATTGAAAAAAAAAACTGGAGACCCATCGGTCAACGCCGGAGGTCCCCCGTGAACCACCGCCCGCCTCCGTAATTTTGCCAGAGCTCCGGTCAACCGCTGCCGTGATTCGCCGGAGCACCACCGGGTCAACGCCGGTCAACGGGTGTGGTGGTCGGTCAACAGCTGTGCACCACCACCTATTATTATATATTTAATTTTGTTTGGGTTGAGACAAAAATCAAGTTTGGGCTTGATAATAAAATCTATTTTGGGCTTAGACATGAATAAATAGGTTGGATATATTTACTTTTGGCACCAATAAATTAACTAAATATTTATGAAATACAAATTAAATAAATAACACATTTTATTTGATGGATCGGATGGACAATCCATCTGTTAAAATCTAGTAATGGATGAATTTGATGGTCAATATACTTAATGGATGGATCAGATGATTTTTTTTCAACAAAAAAATTAGTGGATTGTAATGGATTAATGGATTTCTTTTGATCCATCCATTAAGATCCAAATCCATATCCATCCAATCCATCCATTTTGCCACCCTTAGTTTTTGATGAAGAATGCCCATGGAATGTTTGAAGATTTGAAGACCTTGGTGACCCAATTTCAAGAAGAGCTTGAAGTTTGGGTATCTTGGAATTGAAAAGGATTTAAGGCTTTAGATCTAGTAGAATTTAGTATCTCAAGGAATTATTGTATAAACTCTATAAATTCTAATCAACTTAGTGGAAAGACAACAAATTTTTGGCGGATTCATTCACCCAGAGTGGATGTGCTACATAACAAGGACGGTTGGGTAAACCACTATAAATCATACATAAAAACTTATTTATTTGCATAAGCTCCCCTACGCTCCATGGCTGAAGGTGAATACGAATGGTTCGGTCATTGGAAACCACGACGCCTGCGGTGACTTGTTTCGTGATCATTTAGGTACTTTCCTTGGTGCCTTTACCAGTAATTTGGCAAATTCTTCTGTTTTTAACGCGGAAATTCATGATTTTATTCTGGCTCTGGAGTATGTTGCCCACAACGGGTGGAGAAACTTTTGGTTAGAAAGTGATTCCACTAGTGCTCTGCTGATTTTTAGAAACTCTTCGTTAGTTTAGGTTTTGCTTCGAAACAGATGGCATAATGCTTGTAATCTAGGTGTTCAGTTAATTTCTTCGCATATTTTTCGAGAAGGCAACTATTGCGCATATACGTTGGCAAATATGGGTCATTCGGTTCAGGGTACAATTTGGTTGTCTGTGTTACCTCTAGAATTGCATGCGGATATTTTTAGAGACTGTTGTGGTCTGCTTAGTTACAGGTTCTCTTAGACTGTTGGTTATTTTTTCCCTTTTTTCTTTGTATCTTTTTTTTGGAGGGTTTTGGTCTAGTTCACCCTTTTGTATATATTTTTCTCCTTTTTTAATAAAGTTTTTTAGATTGGTGGCATAGGATGGAGGTTCAGTGGGGTGCCAACCTAGTTGATATGTCGTTGCTTCCCCTTGATGTATGTCTTTTATCATGGTTTAGCAAAAAAAAAAAAAATAAGCATAATCCAAACGGATCCTATAAGCTAAACATTGGCCCAAAACCACCATTCTCTGGTGGATGGGGAAGAAGGAAGAGAAGATAGAGGAAGGTTGGGAGGCAGCGACTAGATTTCAAAGTTGCTCTAATTAAAAAAAATACATAAAACTTAAATTTGTTATATCAAGACTTAATGGGTAAAGAGGAAAAGAATCTTAAAGATTTACTTATCGGAGTTGAATCCAGCAAAAATGGAAAGTCTTTCACAACATAATGAGCTAAAATTCTAATTATGATTGAGAGAGTCATAGGTGTTTAATATTCGACATCTCTCAAACAATATTACCTCTCATATAGAAAATCTATTAGGAAAAGAAAAATAACAAAAACATGAAAAAAATTTACTACAATGCAAGCCAATGCCGAATAATAACTGAATTAATGAATACAAATGATATTTTGACAACAATCTATTATCAGCCACCAATTTTATATTTTGTATATTTTGTCAAATTTTCTTTTTTATTATGTATTTATGTATGACTATCTTTTAGTCATGTCAACACTTGTGTTAGATATCCTCTCAAAAAAACACATGTGTTAGATATGTTTTTCAAAATAAAAAATATCGTGTTAGGTGTATTTTTTTTTTAGGGTTGAATTTGTGACGTTGAAATAAGATTGATCATTAATGAATTAAAACGTCACGGATGAGTCAGGCTTCCTAAAGTTCAATCCCAGCTGTGGGTGTGAACTCATCAGTCATAATTTTCAGGTTGCATCGCTTTCCTCCCTCTTCACGACTCAACGGGTAGACCCAGTCTTTACTCAATCTCTATGAAACTCGGATACGGATAAGGGAGCGGGTACGATATGATACGGGTACGTAGATATACGATATTTTTTAAATTTAGGATATGATACGGCTAAGATACGTTAACAAAATTTTTATACTAAAACTTATATGTATGTAAAATACTTGAAGAAAATACGTATTGATTACCCTTCATTATTATATGTATGTAAAATTTTCTTATACACCATGTATTATATATAATTTTAAGTGGTTCATCGAGAAACAATTCTACCGATGCATATCTAAAATTGAATCATATACATTTCTACTGAATTTTTACAATATTGTCTCACTTTTTTACCCTTCATCTTTTCTAGGATACGTATTTGTGAAATATCTTATAAGTATCATTGTGTATCTATGGAGTATCCTATAAGTATCAGATAAAATATTTTTTTAAAAATTAAAATAATTAATTCCGATACTTTGTGAGTACGTATCCGCGAGTATATGTGGAGTATCGGTATCCGATACGGGTACGTCTCCGTTTTGAAGTATCCGGACTTCTTAGCTCAATCTAAAACAGTTTTATTCTAAGTTACTATGAACTTATTATAAACGTAAATAAAATTTGGTTGAAGGATAGAAAAAGTTTTAACTAGATTCATATATATTCCTTCCGATAAAAAACATTTATAAAAAAATTGTAGTTTTTTTTCTTCTTGTTTTGAATAATGAAGTACATTTTTTTTCTTCTTAAAATGAGAATTAAAAGACAATTATCCCATAAATGCATATCATATAGTAAGAGGGGTGTACGTGAGAATATTTCGAATATGTAATAACCATCTTCTCTTCACTTGTTGTGTGAATTGAATTTCGCTGCGAGAGCTCTTTGAAAAAGATTTTTTTTAAAATTTATGAATTGTTATTTTTCTTTAAAATACTTGTCTTATTTAATAAAATTTAAATTTCATCATGCAAGTGGAGACATTAATCAATGACAAGAGTCCTTTCTTACGATAGAGTGGTATTGGATGGATAAAAAAAAAGTATTACGCTTATGCAAGAGTATCCATTAATCAATGATAGAGGATATCAGATGGATACAAAAGAATTACGCTTAGTTTTCATTGATTTGAAGAAGACTACGATAGAGTTCCTAGAGAGATTTTGTGAAATTCCGTAAAGAAGAAAGATGTTAAGATTGCTTATATTAGAGTTGTCAAAGATATGTATGAGGAAGCTTCGACTAGTATGAGGACGTAGGATGTGGACACCGACGATTTTCTCATAACAATAGGATTACACAAAAGATCAACTTTGAACTTTTAAATGTACCTACGAAACACATGCAAGAGCTAGAACCAAGATGTATACTTTTTGAAGATGATGTAGTCTTGCCTGAAGCATATGACTTTCGCTTGATTAGAAGCAAGACACAATATATGAAATGTAATTTTAGCAAAAGGGAGAACGTTTCTATTGAGGATCATATATACCACAAGCTACACGGTTGGATTGGATCCATAGTACAAAATGATGGAGAAATAGAAGCATATGCGTTTTATGTGATACAAAAATACTACTCAAGTTGAAGGGAAAATTTTATCGGACAACTGTATGACCAAAGATGTTGAATGGAACATAGTGTTGGGCGGTCGAGAGCCAACACGAGAAAAAAAATATGTGGACCAAAGATGAGAGTGTTGCATTGGATGTGTAGTAAGACTAGACGAGATGTATGATTACAAATGACAACATTATAGAGAGTTGATGTATCACTTATAATAAAAAAGATGGTGGAAAATAAGTTTAGGTGGTTTGAACATGTAGAGAGAAAACATGTAATATTGTTGTAAAGAGAATAGATCATAAGAAGATTAGTTAAATCACTTGAGGCAGATAAAGACTTATAAAAACTAAAAAATAAACTATTAAGAAAGATTTAGAGATAGAAATATAATCTATGATATAATATTATAACATAATTTGATTGATGTAGCCGACCACACTTAATATGACAAAACAATCTAAGTCGACCTATAAATTATCAAATTTGATTGAGCTTGGCAGAGGGCGGAACTAGGGGGTGGCATGGGATGGCCATGGCCACCCCATTATTATCCTTTTTTATATATTTATAATGCTATAAATAATTTCTCTACTTTTATTTTTCTAGTTATATTTTGGTCTCTTAAGTTTTCTTCTTCTTTTTATTTGATCTCTTAAATTACAGATGTTAGAAGTTTTGGTCACGTATAGTGTGTTTGTTCTGTTAAAAAATAAGAAACAAGACATGATAACTTTAGTTGTATTATGATTGATTGTAAAACTATTACAATGACATGACAAACAGGGGGCAAAAAACATGACAAAAACTGAAATTTTTGTCCCTCACTAAATTACAACACAATTTTTTGTCCAAAATACAAGTTGTATGAAATACAAAAATAGCCTTTTGGCCACCAAACATTGTATAAGACAAAAATTGTTCAATACCATAAAAGTTTATTTTGTGTTGTTCTGCCTTAAGTTGTGCTGTTCTGTCTTGTGTTTTTTCTCAAGTACTTAACCTTTAGTAGATCAAACGTATCCTTAACCCACAAATACTAGATAATTTGATCTTTAAGTTACAAACTTTGGTCATTTTAGTCTATCTTATTGAGAACAAAAATGTCTTAATATTTGTAACTTAAGAGACCATGTGTCCAACATTTAAAACTTAAGGGTGAAAACGAAATCTAAAAACAACTTAAAGGACCAAAAACATAATTTAGCATATTTAAAATCACTCAACTTTAAAAAAACTGTAACAAATTTTTTATTTTAAAAAGGTATACAATACGGTCTCATTTAAATATTATTTCTAGCTCTGGCACTGAAACTTGAAAACATGTTAGGATTTCCAATCCCAGAAAAAAATGTTAGGATTACCAATATTCCGTTAGAATCCGTTTTGGAGAAAAAAATGATTTTATCTCGAGTTAGAATCTGTTTTGGAGAACTTATAAAAATAACATATTACAATTTTTAAAAGTTCTTTTCAGCTTACTATCATAAATATTTTTAATATAATTTATAAAAACAACTTATCACATATATTAAAGCAATTTAATTTAACTTTATCTTTTATTGTAAAATTAATTTATGCAAGCTTATCCATAAATAATCATTTGTACTATAAACTACAAATACTCTGTTTATCCAAAAATACCCTTATTTATTATTATTATTATTATAATTTTTTTTAAGAAAAACTTACCCTTATTCTGATTTGGGGCGGGGCCAATTATTTCTGTTTAGCCTCTAATGAATGGATATAAAGGTGGTGCTGACAATGCATAGACATTTTAACGATCAGGTTAATTTATGGTCAAAAAGTGGGGAACCAATTACTTTTTAACATTATATTTTATACCATTACTTTTTAACAATCAAAAGTGGCTAGAATTCAACAATCAAAATGGCTAGAATTCACTTTTTTAAAGTGAATAAGTGGGGTATCTGGGGTACGAATCCCGGCCCCAGTATATAATAATGCGTTGTTTCTGCCAACTGAGTTAAGCTCACGGGGACCATTTTGACGATTTTTTATATTGGTAGTGTGTAGGGTGTAACATTTTATATTTGCACATGATAATTTATTAGTAGCTTCTTTTAAAAACTTAAAATTTAGACACCTTCTGATGGCTAGCTGTTTGTTTTAGATTGTTTCAACCACAAACATTGAAGTTTTATAGTCCTAATTAAGCAATTTTTGTTTATAAAATAAGCATATTGCTCGTTGTTATTCCATCCCATCCCATAATATTTAATCCTAAAGCCTTTTTTTTTTTTTTGTGAAGGAATTAATCCTAAAGCCTTGGCTGCAATTGGTTACTTATGTACATTTGTACCTAACTTATCCAAATCCAGAACACCATATTATTCACTTTTTTCTTATTTTTAATTATTACTCCAATTCCAAACATGACCACATCTTTTGACGGTCATCCCAATTTAATATTATTATTATTATTTTTAATTTAATATTATTATTTCACACTTTAGAATTTAGATACTCCAATTGACACATATCTGATCAATGAGAAATAATGTTTGGACAAGATAATTTTTAGGACAATATTTTCTCTTTCTTTTAGGACAACAACAATAGAGAAACAAAGAGAAAAAATAAAAATAAAATATGAGCATCAAAGTGAGAAAAAATTGTTTTAAAAGTTGTCAAAAAAATAATTGTATAAATAATATTTTTTAACTCAATTGATAAAGAGATAATTCATTGTCTGCATAGATATGTGTTTAATTCTCGGCGTCAACGAAAAGACAATTTGTAAGTAAGTCTATCAATGCTCTCTCTAAACTTTGAGGTATCTGTCTTGATTTCGACTAATTTTCATAGACAATTCAATTAGACTTGAGATCTTAAAATCTGTTATTCTCAAAGTTTCATGTTCAAATTTTTTCGATGTTAATTTTTGGGCGCAAATTCATACATAGTTTTGCTCTGATTTTAAATAAAACTTCTCTTTTAAACGATAAGATTGATCCATCAAATTAGTCGATCCCAACGTCCAAGGATATCTCCTGTGGTTGACGATGTGAATAATTAGTCCACACTCAGAAAAGAGCGAGTGATTTCACAACCCGCGTTGAGAAAAAGCCACGAATGTTCACGGTTCACCATCCAAACGTGTGGTCGGCTCCGTTAACCAAAACACACCACTTCTTCTTCAACCGTTAACCCTATTCTACAAAATATCTTACCCACGTCACGTTTTCCGTTACAGTTGTCTTAGTCGGTCTATATATATATATATATAACACACACAACATAACATCATTGAAATTCAATTCAATGTTATAAAAACACCAAAACCGAACCTAACTTTCTTCCCAAAACAGAAAGAAAAATAACATTATTATAACCTTAGTTTGAACGAACATACTCAATTTATTCGGCGCTGAATTTTGTTTTTTCATTTTTCTAAGGTAACATCTTTTCCTTTTCTTAACATATATTGTTTTTTTATTTTTTAAATTAGATTAATAAATTACTTGTTCTTTTTTATATCATGGGTTTTTCAATATGAAATTTTTAATAAACTTAGTTTTTTTCTTTTTGATGATTTGGTGTGTATGTTGATTGATTGTTAGGTTTGGAATGAAATGATTTCTGTTTTTTTTTTTTTTTTAAAAAAAATGATTTCTGGGTTTGGAAGAAATTTTCAGCTTTCAAAGATACGTATCAATATGAAACATTGAAATTCACCTACCAACTTGTTGGTCAAAAGAACCGACAGAGAATGTTAGTTGTAAACTTGTGTGATTGAAGTGTTCAAACCTTGAGTTTTTTGTGTTAATGTTTTATGGATGTGATTTGGAACTTTGAGTTTGAGTTTTTTTGAACTTAGTACTTTAATGCTATGAAGTTTTTTTTTTATTGTTTGCAAAAGCTGCTGCTACTAATTTGAGATGATTTTTACTTGTTTTCCATTGAGAACAAACCATTGGAACCTATTTGAATGGACTTAATTGAGTTTATCTATTGTGATAAATACCGGTGAGATTGTTTGGAAAAGCTTTTGTAAACAACTTCTGATATGTCCATGAGTTGTTTTCAGCTTATTTGCATGAGATCTCCAGGGTAGCTGAAAACAGTTATGATTTATGTGAAAACAACTATTTTATATATCTAGCTTATTGATAAGCGTTTATGTAATAAGTACCTCATTGACCTGTTTATTCAAACAGGGTTCAAGTCAAACTTATATTCTCTTTCTAGGCTTAAGAGCAGAGTTGAATTTAATTTGTTAAAATTATCATCTTGAAATTTTGTGTTTACCTAGTTTCTTCATTGCTTGTGTGTATTTGCATCTTACTTTCTTCATATTTATGCATATCTACTATTTATAGTTGGACTAGAAGATATCTAAAGTGAATTTTTCATTTTGCTTTTATGGAAATATTTATTCATATTCATGCATGTCTCTATTGTCATTTCAGGTTTATATGCTTTTGTTGAAATTATTGGGATAAATTTTCCTGAGGCTGATACTTGATTTCTGATTTGCTAGGTCGATTATTACGATCTCTTCTCACATCACATAAGACATCTTATTCATCATCGTAGCATGGACTCGGAGCAACTTTATAGTTACAGTATGAGTAATGCAGGATTACCTTACATGTCATCTTTTCCATCACTGCCAAATGGTTTGCTTGGATCCCTGAAAGTTGGCTTTGGAAACTCACCTGATTCACCGTTTTCCTCTCATTTTGATTCTGATACTCTTTCTGCATTTAGTGACAGCCACGAGCAACACAACTCAGGAGAAATTCTCTCTGGTATAAGCCCTTCTTATAACTCATCACTTGAAACCAACCATTATATGCAAAGATCATTCTCTTCAATCAACAGTCTCAAAGACAGTTTGCAACAATATTCTGCTAGAAATTCTTTTCTACCAAGTAACCAGCAAATCAGACACGCCTTGTTAGAACTAGAAACTGCTCTGATGGCCCCCGATGATAACGAAGTTACCACATCTAATTCTTCATTGGGTGAGAGCATCAAGGAAACAGCATCCGGCCCGAGATATCAATCATGGAGTAATGAGCACCAAGGGTCACAATATATTCAAAGTCAACCGTCACATGTTACCAGCAGTAGTAGGCAATCAAATGAAGCTGTGCATGTAGAGAAACGGCGGAAGTTGGAAGAGGATTCATCTCAACAAGGGTTTCCATTGGGCGATTTGAAGCAATTACTGATTGCATGTGCCAAAGCCATGGCTGAAAACAACACAGAAGTTTTTGACCGATTGATAGAAACGGCTAGAAATGCCGTGTCTATCAATGGGGAGCCAATCCAGAGGCTAGGTGCTTATATGGTAGAAGGTCTTGTTGCAAGGACGGAAGCGTCAGGGAATAGTATCTATCACGCCCTTAAGTGCAGAGAGCCTGAAGGGGAAGAATTACTCACTTACATGCAACTGCTTTTCGAAATCTGTCCCTACTTAAAATTCGGTTACATGGCTGCCAATGGAGCCATTGCCGAAGCTTGCAGGAATGAGGATCACATACACATTATAGACTTTCAGATTGCTCAAGGAACTCAATGGATGACACTTCTTCAAGCTCTTGCCGCAAGACCTGGCGGGGCACCCCACGTGCGGATCACAGGAATCGATGATCCAGTCTCTAAATATGCCCGTGGCAAGGGACTAGATGTAGTTGGAGAGAGATTGGCCTTGATGTCTAAGAAATTCGGCATACCGGTTGAGTTTCATGGGATTCCTGTTTTCGGTCCAGATGTGACAAGAGACATGCTTGATATCAGACACGGAGAAGCTTTGGCGGTGAATTTTCCACTGCAGCTCCATCACACCGCGGATGAGAGTGTTGATGTGAATAATCCAAGGGATGGACTTTTGAGATTGGTGAAGTCTCTCTCCCCTAAAGTGGTCACCCTTGTGGAACAAGAATCCAACACAAACACAACACCTTTCTTCAACAGGTTCATAGAAACTTTAGATTACTACTTGGCAATCTTTGAGTCCATCGATGTCACCCTCTCAAGAAATAGCAAGGAGAGGATTAATGTGGAGCAGCATTGTTTGGCTCGGGATATCGTCAATGTCATTGCATGCGAAGGTAAGGAAAGGGTCGAGCGACACGAACTGTTTGGTAAGTGGAAATCGAGGTTGACAATGGCTGGATTTCGTCAATGTCCTTTGAGTTCTTATGTGAATTCTGTTATAAGAAGCCTTCTGAGATGCTATTCAGGGCACTATACACTAGTTGAGAAAGATGGGGCAATGCTCTTGGGGTGGAAGAACAGAAATTTGATATCTGCTTCAGCTTGGCATTGATGAAACATATATAGATAACATAGTATATAGTAATTGTAGAAATAACAAGAAGGTTTGTGTTGATTTCCAATGCTACGTGTTCATCATCTTTGTTTTGTAGGTCCATGTTCTTTAAATTTGTCCATAAAGAGAATGTTGTAGTAGTTATGTAGTATATTGATTCTTTTATAGTATGTTTTAGTTAAGTAACGTTCACTTTTGTTTTGTAGATGTTGATATATGTATGAAAAATGCTACTTTGCTTCCATTCCAGTGTAAATTACGTGAATCATAAATTTTTGAACTTACTAGCATATATTGTCTGATAAAATTCCTTCCATAATCTTGTAAAAAAAATTTGATTACTTAAAAAGATGATCAGTTATTCACCTAGATTTTTTGACCAACGAATTGATAGCAACTCAATATAGATATGAGTCGATCTCCTCTCAAAAAAAAAAGACATGAGTCGATCTGAGCAATACTGTTGTGACATAACTCAGTGGTTTAGTTTGACATAGAGGTTTATGATTTTAAACCTGTGAACCCAACATAAAATCATTTTTTTAATATATTTTACTAATATAATTTAGAGTTTGTGTGTTAAATCTGAGTGATTTTTTTTTAAGAAAGACAATCAATTACAAATTAAGGCTGAAAATCTTGGGCCAATAGAGACAGAATTTGGAACATTTCTTTTTAAGCCCCCCAAAATCTCCAAAGGCCCCCTAAAATACCGAATTTGTCCTTTTATACAACATCGGGTAGATATATACGGAACAAGTTAGGAAGATAACTACATGATGCTCAATTACACGATCCGGTAGATATAAACAGGATACGTTAGGGAGATATCTTCAGAACGACATGTTACGACAATATAAGACATAACACAATTTTGGTGCTTTTATTTCCTCTTTTGCACTCCACTTGAACTTGATTCTAAACCTTGCGATTTTGGGATTTTCCATAACAATCATACCAACAAACAGTGTTAACTTCATTCAATTGCGATCAATTAGCAGGTAAATCATATTTCTTCCTATCACATTGAAAGTCTGCATAATTTTCATTGTTTTGACATTGTCACATGCCTTAATTATAAGAAAAAGACTTTTTTTTTTACCATTAATTATTTTCAGAAAGCAATTCATTTGCTAAATATATTGTAAACATCATGTTAATTAGCAATAGAAATAAAATTAAAGATATGTGAACCGTTCAAAGACAAAATCACTTATATATAAATGTTATGCAGTCCTGATAGCTAACCCTAACCCTAATTTTTGGTTTTGAAAAAAATTTATGAAAAACAATTCCTGCTGAGAGTTGAACGCCAGACCAAGTTCTGGTAGATCACAACCATTACCACTAGATCACTAAAGTTTTTTTGTGACTTATAGTTGCTTTCATTTTATTTATCTAGCACAAATGCGAGATAAATAAAACGCCTAATTCACCTTTAAAATTGAATCGGCCCATGAAATTCAAATTGCTGATGGCAATGTTATAAAAAGAAGACCTCAGCACAATAAAAATTAAAATGAAACGCACCAAAAAAATTGATGATGGCTGATGATTTCTTTCACATTCATATCTTTCCCTTTCAACTTCTAAACGGTAATGATATAAATCTAAACATTAGTGGTTTCTTCATAGTGCTCATGTATTATTTTGAAGATTAAAGGTCCTAACGTTTAATTATGTAATAAAAATCTCTTTCATTGCACCAATTGTCATGCAATATAAATTCTCATTTAGCATTGCAACCCTGATCATGTGATTCTATTCTCCTATCTTTTGTATTTGAGTGTCATTTTTTAATCCTGATATGAAGAAGAAAATTTTCCTTAATATATATACTATGCATCTTTCCTCCATACATATCTATATCTTTTATATTTGAGTGTCATTTCAATTGCATTGTTATTTTGTGAAATTTCGTGCATATGTTAGATATCTCCATATTCCTACCTATTTCAATATCTTTTTCTTTTTCTTCATTTGATTGATTCTGAATCTAAGCATGTCCTTCATAAAACAAAATTGTTGGTGCATAAGTATATCTTTATCAACGTATTATCCTTCTTAAAAATGCAGTGTTCAATTGATCAACATGACTTACATCTGTCAATGGAGATTGTTTGTTTTACTTTAAATAATGATTTGATTCTTTAATATTTCATGATGTATCTACTTTTTATATTTTTCAAAATTTCTCTTTAAAATCTTGATTGTAAGTTTTTCTAATCTACTCAAAGTTTTTTCTTTTTGCACGTATCATCTTTGCAAATGTTTTTCTTCTCTTGGATCTCTTTTCATAACAACATTTTAAGTGGGTCAAGTTTAATAATTTTTCATTTCAGCTGATAATTCTTCCTACCTAATTAAAACGGTTGTCAAATTGAAATTGAAGATGGAAGTATTAGAAAAAGAAAAGTCAGCGTCTTTAATAATAATAATAATAATAATGTCCAAACGTATAGTTGTAGATTTAATCATGATTACTTTGTCTCTTATGCTTATCACTATATTTTTTTAATAATAAAATATATTAAGATGATGTGCATACTCCAGAATTTTTAAACACAATTGTTGCTTCTGGAATTCCAAATCATAAGATAAGATTGAAAGTTGGAATTCCTGTAATGTTGTTGAGAAATATTGATCAGACTTTGGGTTTGTGCAATGGAACAAGATTGGTTATCACAAGAATGGGAAAGTACGTCCTTGAAGCAAGGGTCATAACAGGAAGCAATATTGGTCAAAACGTTTACATCCCAAGGTTATCATTGACTCCATCTGACAAGAGAATCCCCTTTAAGTTTCAACGAAGACAGTTTCCACTGGTTGTTTCATTTGCAATGACTATCAATAAAAGCCAAGGGCAATCACTTAAACATGTTGGAGTCTATCTGCCTCAATCAGTTTTCTCTCATGGCCAGTTATATGTTGCCCTGTCTAGAGTTACTTCTTGGGAAGACTTGAAGATATTGATCCATGATGACGAGGGAGATGATACAAATGTAACATCAAATGTAGTATATAAAGAAATATTTCAGAATGTACTTTAGTTTATTCATATGAATATAAGTTTGCATATCATTGTTATTATGATTATTTATACAGTTACCTTTTGTATTCAACTTTATGTCCTTGATTTGTCTGTATTCTAAAACACCTTCATGGTACAGTGAAAAATAATATAAATGACTAACGCTATAACAGACCCGTGCGACGCACGAATTTTTAAAAGTCACTAACGCCATTGCAATTCCTTTTTTGATAGTAGTTCCTTTTCATTATTAGCGGTTCCTTTTTATTATTATTATTTTTTATTTCAATTACCACGTAACGTTCCTTTTTATTTTTTTTTTCTTTAGGATCAATTTCTTGGTGCTAGCTTTTGTATATATTTTTTCTTTTGATTTGTCATTTTTATTGCAGTTCATCTTTTATTTTTGTTACTTTTTGAGATAGTTTGATAACATAATACTGAATATAACTATAAAAGTAATAATATAGTCATTTGATAGTTATATATGAAGCTATACAAAACCCGTGCATCGCACGGGTTAGAGTCTAGTTACATAAAACATAATGAATGTTATGGCCATAAAATAACTCTGTGGTAGTTACTACACAAATATTCGTCCTGTAGTTAAGTCCTTAACTGGTTCAGTAGTTATATACCGAAAGTGTTTTTTTTTTAATTTTTTTTTTCAAAATTTTCAACATTTTACACATTTTGTTTTGTTTTGTATGCATAGATATGGTTGAAACTGTCGTTGTTCAAAATCCAGACCAAGAGATCTATTCAGTTGATGTTGCAGAATATTTTGTTCCTAAAGAGAAAAACATATATGAAGATCGAGATGAGATGATTAATTGGGTATTGTTCGGTATTCATTCGGTATATATGTACCTAACAAATCCGGTAGATATATACAGTATGCTTGAATTAAGGGCAAATTGGGAAATTCGGGGGCATAAAAGATTTTGGGGGGGCCGATAAAGAAATGTTCCAGAATTTGAGGGTATTTTTAAGGGCTATTACTTTTCCCACCCTATGTGTTTCTCACACATCCTATTTTTTTTCTTTTCAAAAATACCCCCTCAGATTTTAAAATACGAAAACACTTCGGATTTTAAAATCCGAACTCATGCAGTTTACTGTGTTTACAGCAACACTGCATGTTTTGTGGATTCAACAATTTTTTGCAATATATAAAATAATGTAAAGGACAATGAAGTTATATTTATACCAAAAAACCATTATATATATATATATATATATATATATCATTATACTAAAAAAGTTGAATTTATATCATTACACATTTCACCTAATGATATACATTTCAACTAATGATATACATTTAATCTAATCCGCCCCAAGATCTATGCTAACATCATAAAAATTAAAGCTTTCATCCTTTTCAATCTTCACATCATCTTCAACCTTCTTCTCAGCAACAACCTTCTCTTCAGGATCAAGATTTTCAATAATGTACAAATCTTGGTCATCTCCTACTACCTCATAACCCGCAGCCCGACATAGTGCATTATAATAAACCATTCGATGGATATATCTATCAGGCTATTTTTTTTGCATCATCTCGACAGTATTGTCTCCATAGCGAGGAAGTGGGAGGAATTGGACAACCATCCTTCAAATATATCATCATAAAATGGTTGTCATTCACATGTGCCAAACACATCAATCGGTCTCTATCTGACGGTTCACCGCATAGAGGGAAAAGGGTTTTCGATCGCCCTTTCTCAATGGATAGTAGACAACCACGTGTTTGTATCTTTGTGCAATGAGAAAGTCCATATCCGACATGATCATCCACTTATCCGGTGGTGCAGGACCAATACCAGAAAAGTTTAGAGCGCATAAGACATGTTTATATCACCTATCCGCCCCAATCATTCGTCGATAGCACTCATTTTCTTCACCGGTAAGCTCTTTTAGAAGTTGGTAACGGATCATCTAGTGATCATCAACGGTCAAGTTACGTAGGCCCACAACTGTACGAAACCCACAATGACCATCACCGGCTACATCCACAACCTTTTAATTAAATCCATGCATGAAAGGTGAGATTTGGTCTTTGTGTGGTATGTTGACTTTAACCGGAATTGGCTTAGGAGGATTGAGAGATATGTTGCTTTTCCTTGCACTTTTTTTTACTTGTCCCTGTTGAATATGTATGTGAAGCCTGTGTATGTGGATCCTGGGAGTCAACATGCTCCCATAGAGAAGGCGATCGCCTTGTCGACCGAATGATGTTTATCTTTCTTTGGAACTCCTTTAGTGATGACCTTTTTTGGCGGTGGACGTATAAAGGTTGTTTCCGACAAAACAAACTGTCAAAATTGTTCTTTGATATGGACCTTCATGTTGTAATCAGCCTCATTGAACCCGGCCTACAATGTGTAAAAAAACAGTTAGGTGGAATGTTGTAGAAAACTGGGAAAAAAACTACAAAAAACTGCACCATGTTTTGTGTCTGTAAGGGTTCAAATTTTATATGCCGAAACAGATAGACATGGTTTCAATTATAAAATCCGAACACCATCAAGCACCCTTGATCATGCAACTCAAGTACGTCTGCATGGGGCATAAATGCGAACGTTTCAGATTATAAAATTCGGAATTCACATAATGTGTCCAGATTATATAATCCGAACCATACCAGCACAGAACAGAATGTAAAAAAACTAGGCAGAAATATAAACAGTTTCAAAGGGAAAGTACCTGAAGCAAATCCCATTCTGGTAACAAAGAGATGTCTTCCTTTCTAGCCTTAGGTTCACCTTCATACTCGAACCTCAACCTCTTCCAATGAGTGTGGATTTCATCCAAACGGATGTGGGTGTTCTTTTTGATCTTCAATGCAATCATACATGCGCACAGCAATCCGTAAGTGATAAAAATTAAACAACCACACTTAGATTTGTCTGTACCAACCACAACTACTCGATCAACCTCGTTTGTTAGATAATGCAAAGCGTTCCTTGATATGTTTCTAATTACCATAGACCACAACATCTTTCCTTTGAATCTATGTTCAAGCATGATCATGGCTGTCTGGAAAGATGCGTGTATCTGAGTATGTTGTGACTCTAGCATGTTGTGAACGAAGTTCCAATTTGTACTTAAATCACCCATACTACTAGTTAGATACTTTTTCAACCGGCTGTGTGCAGATTCAGCTCTGTTTGTTGTACTATTCCACAAATGCATGACTTTATTGACCCAAAACTTGACAATCTTCTCCTTCACCGAACCCAAAATTGTATTTTCAACATATTCCAAAAACTTATAAAACTTGTCGCATACAACTTTGAACCGGTTGCAATTATCAATATATGCTTGCTCTGTATCAGAATTCACAATATCCTGCCAGGCAAGAATCACCGTCTTCACCACTTCACCTGACTTGATCTCTTTCCCATCCTTGCCTTTGAGATCCTTAACTTTGCAATCCGTCTTACACTTTGCTCTAACATTTCTTTCAATGTGATACTCGCATAACAAAGCAATAACCTCTAGGAAAACAATATCCACACCATTCATCAAAGCATGGTCCCGATTAGTGACAACTACTTTGGGTGAAATATCTTTTGAATGCAACAGACCATGACACTTCTCAAGAGCCCAAGTAACGTTATCTTCCTTCTCAGACATCATATAAGCAAATGCAATAGAGAACGTGTGCTTGGTAGAAGTGACACCAACAAACTCAAGAATCGGGAGACAGTATTTGTTGGTCTTATAAGTGGAATCCAACACAAGCACGTTAGAGAACATGTTAAACAACTTGATACCATTTAGATGCGCCCATAAAATATCACTAACATCATCGGATTCAGGATACTTCCTACAATGATACACATACTTATTCTCAACCAATGATTTCAAGAGATGATGCATATATGTTCTCGTACCCCTAATGGACTGCCTATACCTGTGACAAGCATTATAAATATGCTTGATAGTAGTTGAAGTGGTACTGTTCCTTTTCCTTAAGTTGGTAAAAATTTGCCTCAGAGGAACGTTTGACTCTGCCATCTCATGAACGTGTATACGTTCATTTGGGTTTAGACGTCCAGCGGTTTTATGACCTTTCAACACCTCTGTCATGTCATGGTTATGTCTACCGTCACCAACTTTGAGGCTCCAATCACCATCAATCAACAAATAACCTCTCAGCCGAAACAGACACTCACATTTAACCGAACCATATATTTTGCGCCTAGTCAACTTCTTGTACTCGGTATATGAACCTCCTCTTTCACATATCACAGTAACAAAGACATTTCTCCCATTGCCACCTTTATCTGATTTACCGATAATGGTTGAAAATCTAAGCTTCCTTTCTTCCTCTCGAACCCACTCCAACAAATCGTTCTGTGTAGCAAACTTTTGTTTGGTGGTAAAATGTTCTCGATGATCAATATAAACAACAACATCTTGAGGTACAACAACCGGAGGAGCATCCTCTACTTTCGCATCGCCGGATGGAATGTCAACTTTCGGTGGAGGATCCTCGGGGTTGGCATTTTTGGAATCATCTATAACCTCAAGTGCAACAACCGGTAACACATTAGGTGGTTCAATCTCAGGTGGCAATTCATTGGAGGCATCAACAGGAACATCCATTACAGAAACAATGTGAAAGCATGGTCAGAAAATGCAAGCAGTTTATGTACTGGTGCTGTTCGAATTTTATAATACGAACTAGATTATTGGGTTTCAGATTATAAATTCTGAACTGTGCCAATACAGATTCATTGAAGTGATCAAAAGGAAAGCATCTACAAATCGAACGAGGGAGGTTTTATATAAACATTACCTTTGCATTCAGACGAAAATGATGTTGTAAACGCCCCTTGATGACTAGATTGCTACTCCAAATCACGTTTTTGCCCAAAATGGTGTGTTTTTGGAGGTGTAGGGAGTGTTTAGTGATAGCCTAGCTAAGTAATGAGTTAATAAATTCCCTTTTTTAACATGGTTGCTCAATAGGTCCCTCAAAAATATTGATATTTTAGAAGAAAAAAACGATGAAGATTCTTTTTTAGATACCTAGTAATTGCTCACATGCACCTCAAATTAACGAAAATACTCTCAACAACAATTAATTACCTTTTACATCACTTTTTAAATTGGTTTAATCACATTTTAAATCGGTTAAATTGATTTAAAAAGTGACGACTGATAGTTATCTACCGCTCAATAGCGAACGACAATTAACTACCGTTTGGTAGGTGTGTGTGAGCTATTGCCAGGTGCCTAAAGAGCAGTCCTCAAAACCAATTGAAAATTATGACCCAATAGGAGTTTAGACACAAAAAATGCCCATCGAGAATTACAACCCGATCGATTGAGCAATTTGAAGGACCTATTGAGCAACCATCCTTTTTTATTCACACAATTGATACAAAGTCTGCTAGGATCATTTTAGATTATGTTGTTACACCTATGAGCTATGTTGTATTTTGGATATTCGAGCCCTTCATCAAAGTTGTCTTAGCAGCCACAAACATACCTACCCGATTCCTCAAGATGATAGGCCTGAGCATTGGACGGGTTCAGTCGGATTTGGACCGAAATCTGCCCACCCGAAGAAAACCACAGAGCCTGAAATTGCAACCACTTCCAACCGCTTGAGCCAACAGTTTGGACGGGTGGCGGGTTGGAGTGGTAACAGGTTAAGCGGATGGGTATATTCGGGTTACAGAAGTAGCAATATGTGAAATTCCTGGCAGGACCTGGTTCTGAACGTAAAACAGAGTACTGGTGCAGTAAAATGTTGAATGAACAAAAGTAAGTATTAGTTTTTATATCGTTCCACAGGGATTAATGTGATATCATAAACCGTTCAACTTCGATTATCGTCTTAAGTTAGGGTTTAACTTGTTTTTATTCTACACTACTCATCATTTTAAAAACTTTATAAATAAATAGTAGAGTAATAGGACATAGAAGGTGTTAGGATTAACTTTCATCAATCAAACATCGTTTATATCCGATTGATTACAAATACGAATTCTAGCTTTTCTTATATATGACATTATTACGTATTGCTCAACAACATCATTGATTTCCCAAATGAAGTCGTGATATCGATTGTATCGTTTAATCGATGATTTCTCAATCTATTAAACGATCCAAAAGCATTATGATCCAATACTATAATGTAATTATCAAAACCAAATCCAATTTCTAGAATTTCTTATCTTGATAGAAAATCATTCTAAACCTAGATTCAAAAGTCTTTTTCAACAACATTTAAATCAAACATAAGATTGAAAAGCAAGAAGAAATTCAATGGTATATAAAAATTGCTAGAATCATATATTGAATAACCAAAAGTTTACAACATGAATGATTGATTACCTATTAATCCCAACAAAGGAGATTGGTTGATCATTATCATGACAACTCTTGCAAAATAAGAAAGGAAGATGAAGATATGTGAGAGCTTGATGTCTCAAAGCTTCTTAAGATCTTCTTCAATCCAAATCTAATTGCTATTTGAAGTTTTTCTCCCTCTATGCCTATTCTCTCTCAAAGATAACAAGTTTTCTAAGCTCTGGAAAATATTAAAACTGATAAAAAACTATATATCTAAAAAATGAGCTTAAAAATCTATAAATATGCTGAGAAAATGTTCGCTCGCTACAAGCGACCAGCCTGTCGCTTGTAGCGAGGACTTCAATTGGCCAATCATAGAGCTCCACGTCACCATCAGCATTAAACCGCCCCTGTGGTCGCTGTAGCGACAAGGTCTGTCGCTACTAGCGACCAGCCTTTGAAATTCCCTGCCTAGGCTCGCTTCAAGCGTCCAGTTCATCGCTACAAGCGATGAACTCTTGTAAATCCCTGCCTAAGCTCGCTACTAGCGATGGAGTCTGCGCTTCAAGCGATGGCTTCCTGAAAATCCCTGCCTATCCTCGCTACTAGCGATGGCTTCTGCGCTTGTAGCGATGGCATCCAGAAAAGCTTCAATCTTTTGCTTCAATCAGGTTCAAGCATGTATTTCCTGCATAATCATATGGGGTAAGGCTTAGGATCACATTTATTGCATTTCTAACACATTTATGCCCTAATCCTAAGGTAACTTGTAAAGCAAGTAATCATAAGTGCCCTAAAAGTTAGCAAAATATAACAACTTTTAGGCACTTATCAAACTCTCCCCAACTTACATTTTGGTTTGTCCTCAAACCAAAGAACAAAAGGAAATTTTCATAGCTTTTAAAAACCACAGTATTGAGCAATTTAGCAAAGGATTCAAAAGTGCGAAGAAATAAATATCAAGTGAGTGATTCAAATGTGATTGCGCAAGCTAAAGTTCAATTTCTCATTAAACAAGATACATTCTACAAATGTGAACTAGTTCTAAACACAAGGAATTAAATCATACAATCCTAAACAAGCAACATGTTTAAATTTGAACCAAACCTAACACACTTCTTTATAAAGTATATGAACAATTGCAATCATTTGTAAGGGTTATGAACACTCATCCAATAAACATGATAACATACAATCAAATTATGTGTCTATCTAATTATCATTTCCAAAAGCATAAAAGGCATTGATCAAAAGGACTTTAAGGGTTGTAATTGGGCTAGGTTACAAAAGAATTGTCATATGTGGGATATTTGAATTCAAATGGCCAAGCAAAAGGAAACATTCAATCTAATTACAACTTCCTTCTTTCTCCAATACAACACTTGGTGAATTTCATTCTTTTCTATTCTTGATTGATCTTTGACAACTATTTTTTTTTTCTTTGAAATCTTGCAAACCTTTTCATTTTTCTCTTTTCTTTTTCTTGGTTTGCTTTTCTTTCTTTTTTTTTTTTTTCTTTTTTTCTTTTCTTTTCTTGTTGTCAAGATCAAATATCATCATTCACCCTTACATTGACTTAAATATAACCTCCCTTTCTCCCCAACTTATTTCAATGATACCCTAATCGAATGTTCCTTTGTTATTATGGCAAAGGTCAATAAAAACGATGGATAAGGGTTCAAAAGAAAACAACTATCAGAATTTAATAAAGAGTTAACTATGAACTGAAATTTTTTACAAACTCCGGCAATTTAAATAAGCAGATGAGCTTATTAAATTGACAGTCCACAGTTAACAATTCTGATTCCATTAGGCTCAGATGGGTTAACAGATACTCACACATCTCACAGGGTAGGTTCATTTGGTCAATTATTTCTCTCAATTTCAAAAAATTGCCTTGATCATTTCAATGCTCTTATACAAATTAAAACAACAACAGATTTAACATAATATAACTGAGTTAAACATGATATTGGTCTCCTGCATATATATACAATGGTTGAGGATTCCTCACATTTTTGGCTAGTTCTATATTGGTTCAAAACTAAACACATGCTTGCTTAAAAACTGAATAAATTAACTTGTGTGTGTAAAGAACTTATTCACATTAAAGAATATACCTAGAAAAACAAGAAAACGAGTACCTTAGCTGCGCGCTTTAACACTCATTCTATCATTATCACTCAGATGATTCACAGTTCAAGCATTGGCTTTTGAATCTTTCATCTTTCTTTCAAAATTTGTTGGGATCATTCCAAAAAAATTTTAACATAAATACTAAAGCATAAATAAAATATAAACTATACTAACATGTTATACTCAAAATAAATAACATAAACATAAAAGGTACATCATCCATGGTACAAAAGAAACATAATCAAAGTACAAAGCATAAATCAAAATGTTAAAGTAGTACAAAGCTGAATAAATAAAACGAAAGAGAAAACAAATCAAGATCTGCAGCTCTGCATCATCAATCTGAATCTGTGGCCATGTCGTCCTCAGAGTCTATCAAGTCAGCTGCCATGCGATCAATAGAATTTGTAGCAGCTGAGGAGTCATCACCCAGATCATCATCGACATCAGCGTCGTCATCACCCTCATCACCGGCATCCTGCTGATCACCAGCATCCGCTGCAGCTGCCCCTCCTGGAAAGAATGGCCTGTCCCCAGGCCAAGCGATGTGCTCAGAGAAGAAAGCAGGTGTCCACGGGCTTTGGCCACTGTCGTGCAGATGGCTCTGAATCGTAGTAAGTGCTCGGTGATTTGACGCATTCTGCGCCAACAGAAAAGAGCTCACAGTAGCAGAATCCCAACTCGAGAAGTCCAATGGTGGAATGGTTGGGTGGCTAAGGTGGCTAGTATGCTCAGGTGGTGGTGGTGGTACATGAGAAGGTCCGGCTGAAGATGATGGTCCAGCTGAGGTATGAGGTGGGGCAACAGGTGCAGGTGTCGAGCAGTACCTATTGATGTATCTATCATCAATAGGGTTTTTAATTTCCTCATCAACCTGTGATGGCATGTGCACTCTAGCTCGCCTACATAGACCCATGATCAACCCGGGAAAAGTCAGAGGGCATTTAGGTTTGCCCGGGGGTAAAATTCCACTCTCAGCTACTATCCTCATCTCATTTGCTATCAGCCTAGCAACGTCAACCTGACGCTGAGTGAGGATATAATGAACAAGAGGGGTCACATCTAGTGTGGTGGAGGAGGTATGAGACTTGGGGCGGATGTTATACAAAATCAGGGTAAGGATTACCTGAGCCTCAGTGGTCATATCCTCCCTCAATGCTCGGAAAGGCTTACCCGAAGCCCTACTCAAATCATAACTCTTCCCCTCCTGGAAGATATCGCGTGCAATGCTCTCGTGATCCCAATTGCCACTCTTCTGATGCTCACAGAAGTCACATAGCCTAGTACGTACGAGTGGATGATCCTCTGCAAGTAGCTCCAGAGGCTTGCCCAAATATGCGTTGATAGACATGCGATCAAAAGTGATGGTGCGTCCTCGCACGAAAGTAGTCCAAGTAAACTCATCAGATGGATCAGAGGGGATCGCGTTCGCGTAGAATTCGCGCACGATGTCATAATTAATATTCCGGGGTGGTGTGCATAGAATCCCCCACTTCCTCTCATTAATCATTGCTGCTAAACCTCCATACTCCCCCTCTTCAGATATCTCGAACCTCTTCTCAGACCAGATTCGTCTTGTCCTCAGCTCCTCATAGCGTTCCTGGTTCCTCCAGCTTAGGAAGCGACTTGCGTCGTGTGGTGGAATGTTGGCTCTTGGTCTTGACGAGGAGCTTTCAACATTCCTTTGACGTTTAGACGAGGTTTTAGGTGCCATTCCTACAAAATGATTTAAAACAGATGAAAATCAGGTAGGACACAAGTCAAGTTTCAATCAAAACAAAAATAAAACAAATTCTGGGTTCGCTCGCTACAAGCGACAGCTTGGTCGCTGTAGCGACGAAACCCAGAAAATGCCAGTTTCCTGCGCTACAAGCGTACTGTAGCGAGGAAGACCCTTTTCAGATTTTCATGTTTTTCTGGATTTTAACTAACTTGTAGCATGCGAAAACAACATTAAAGCTAGAATAAATGAGAAACAATCACCTAAACTTCCTAAATCCTCAAAAACCCTAATTTATTTTGAATTTTTACAAAGGGTTTTTCCAAAATACGATTTCTATGAACAAGAGGATTAACAGGAAGTTTTCCTAGTGATTCTAGGTCATTTATAACAGTTTAAATCATATCTAAACATGGGTAAACAACAGGGCATTCATAAGTTCAAAATTTCGTAAAACCCTAAACCCTAAAATGTGAAATCAACATGCTGGCACTAATGGACAGTAAAAAGCTCTTAAATAGGAACAGACAAGGACGATATACATACCTGGTGAGTTGTTGAGTGAGATTATTACAGGTACAGAGTGATTTTGCAGATTTGTGCAGAAATAGAAAGAGAACACAATGCAGAAATGTGATGAATGGAAAATGGAATGATACAGATGTGAAAAGATGCGAAAATAACAAGTTAAAACGGCTAGAATAATAAATGAAAGTGGTTGGGGGTAGCTGAAGCGACAGGTGTGGCCTGGGTAATATAAAACTGTTTTCTGATACGCTCGCTACAAGCGCGCGATCCGTCGCTACAGCGACAGGCAAAAAGCCAGTCGCTACAAGCGTGGTGTGGCGCTACAAGCGCAAGTGCAAAAACTGTCACTACAAGCGACAAGTGCGTCGCTACAGCGACGTAGTGTAAATTCCATCGCTACAGCGATGAGTTGGTCGCTGTAGCGACCATGACAGGAAACAGAAAAATAAATTTTGGAGTTCTAGCCACTATCCCAACATGCAAAAACAACTATACAGAAGTAAAATAACACTAAAAACACAACATACTTACAAAATTGGGGTGCCTCCCAACAAGCTCTTGTTTAACGTCATTAGATCGACGCCTGATTCGCTGACGCATAAGAATCGATGAGTGAAATCGTTGTCGTGTGCCGAACGACTTCACCTCCAAAATATGGTTTAAGCCTTTGTCCATTCACTGTCCATGTCGACTTGGTGATAGGATCCTCTAGTTCCACAGCTCCATAAGGTTTTACTTCCTTTATCATGAACGGACCGGACCACTTGGACTTCAATTTACCCGGAAATAGTCGTAGCCTTGCATTGAACAGCAACACCATCTGACCAGGCTTGAATTCCCTCTTCATGATCTTCTTGTCATGATACCGTTTAACCTTTTCCTTATAAAGCTTGCTTGACTGATAGGCTTGGTCACGCATTTCCTCTAACTCATGCATTTGAAGCTTTCTCTTCTCCCCAGCTTGCTCTTGATCAAAGTTCAAAAACTTGAGCGCCCAAAACGCTTTGTGCTCCAACTCGACCGGCAAGTGGCACGCTTTCCCATACACCAACTGGAATGGTGTGAAACCTGTAGGAGCTTTGTATGCGGTCCTATAGGCCCATAATGCTTCGTCCAGTTTCATCGCCCAATCCTTCCTTGAAGATGACACGGTCTTCTCAAGTATCCATTTGATTTCTCGGTTGGATACCTCGGCTTGACCGTTGGTCTGTGGATGGTATGGTGAAGCTACCTTGTGCTTTACTCCATAGTGCTCAAGTGCTTTTGCTAACTGTTGATTGCAGAAGTGAGAACCTCCATCACTTATTAGCACTCTTGGAGTTCCAAATCGGGAAAAGATGTTTCTTTTCAGAAACTTGACCACCGTTTTGCTATCGGCTTTTTGAGATGCTATTGCTTCAACCCACTTTGACACATAATCAACAGCCACCAGAATATACTCGTTGTTCAAAGAAGATGGAAATGGCCCTACAAAGTCAATACCCCAACAGTCGAAGACTTCAACTTCAAGGATACTTTGTAGAGGCATTTCATTCCTCTTT
The DNA here is from genome assembly GCA_018208015.1 of Medicago ruthenica. Classification (NCBI taxonomy): domain Eukaryota; kingdom Viridiplantae; phylum Streptophyta; class Magnoliopsida; order Fabales; family Fabaceae; genus Medicago; species Medicago ruthenica. The sequence goes on along the minus strand of CM031378.1, from coordinate 85,854,641 downwards.
GAAATCCCTCCGGTCTTCTGGCAACTCTCACATTCTTTCACATGTTCATATGAGTCTTTGAACAAGGAGGGCCAATAAAAGCCAGCTTGAAGAACTTTTGCTCCAGTTCTTTCTCCACTGTAATGACCACCATATGGCGAGTTGTGACAATGCCACATGATGTCCTTGGCTTCTTCTCTAGCAACACATCTTCTTATTAAGTGGTCTACTCCAATCTTGAATAAGTATGGGTCATCCCAAATGAATTGAGTGGCGTCTCTCAACAACCTCTTCTTCATCTGCCATGTGTAATCCTCCGGTATGAAACCCGTTGCTTTGTAGTTGGCCATGTCCGCGAACCATGGTCTTTCTTGCACCATAAGCAACTGTTCATCCGGGAACTCTTCAAGGATGTCCCTTTCATTCTTCGTTATCTCTTTGTTCACCAATCTGGACAGATGATCAGCTACTAGGTTCTCAGTCCCCTTCTTGTCCTTAATCTCCAAATCAAACTCTTGGAGTAGCAACATCCAACGGATGTGTCTCGGCTTTGAGTCGGGTTTGGTAATCAAGTACTTGATAGCTGCATGGTCAGTCCAGATAACAATTTTCGAACCAATGAGATATGAACGAAATTTTTCTAATGCGAACACTATGGCAAGTAATTCTTTTTCAGTGGTAGCATAATTGACTTGTGCGTCATTTAAAACTTTACTTGCGTAGTGTATAGCATGAAAAATTTTGTTTTTGCGTTGACCTAACACCGCGCCTACCGCATAATCACTTGCATCGCACATAAGTTCAAAATCGTAAGTCCAGTTTGGTGCGGTGATTATGGGTGCGGATGTTAAGCTATCCTTCAAACTATTAAAAGCATTTAAACAGTCAATATCAAAATCAAAAGACTTATCTTTGTTGAGCAAGTTGCTCAATGGCTTTGCAATTTTTGAGAAGTCTTTGATGAATCTCCGATAGAACCCGGCATGGCCTAGGAAACTTCGGATTCCTTTGACATTGACTGGTGGTGGAAGTTTTCCTATCACGTCGATCTTAGCTTTATCAACTTCAATACCCTTTGAGGAGATCTTGTGACCAAGGACAATACCCTCGGTTACCATGAAGTGACACTTCTCCCAATTGAGCACCAAGTTGGTTTCCTTGCACCGTTTCAGTACCGTGTCCAGATTCTTCAAGCACAACTCGAATGATGACCCGAAAACTGAGAAGTCGTCCATGAACACTTCAATGCTTTTCTCTATCAAGTCGGCAAAAATGGCTTGCATGCATCTTTGAAATGTTGCTGGAGCGTTACATAAACCGAACGGCATGCGTCGATATGCGAATACCCCAAAAGGACATGTGAATGCAGTCTTCTCGTGATCGTCTGGATTCACCGATATCTGATTGTAACCCGAATACCCGTCAAGGAAACAGTAAAAAGCTTGTCCTGACAGCCTCTCTAGCATTTGATCCATAAATGGTAGAGGAAAATGATCCTTTCTAGTTGCTTTGTTCAACCTCCGGTAGTCAATACACATCCTCCAACCGGTCACGGTTCTTGTCGGTATGAGCTCATTCTTCTCGTTCGTGATAAGCGTCATACCTCCCTTCTTAGGGACAACTTGAACCGGACTAACCCAAGTGCTATCCGAGATCGGATATATCATGCCGGCTTCAAGTAGCTTCACTACTTCTTTCCGGACTACTTCTTTCATGTTTGGGTTTAGCCGTCTTTGAGGTTGTGCTACCGGCTTATAATCCTCTTCCATCATTATCTTATGCATACAATAGGAAGGACTTATCCCTTTTAAGTCGGATAGTGTCCAACCTATTGCTTCCTTGTTGGACTTCAAAACTTTGACCAATCTTGTTTCTTCTTGGTTTGATAAGGAGCTACTAATGATTACCGGTTTGGTACCCTCTTGATCAAGAAACACATACTTCAAATGTGAGGGCAATATCTTCATCTCCGGCTTCACTTCTTCCACTTTAGCTTCATTCGTCAATTCCTCGATTTTAGCTTTGTGAGGAGGAATTTCCTTCAACGAATCGAGCTCCTTCAAACACTCTTCAAGCTCTAGCTCATCTTCTTCTCCTAGGATACTTAGTGCGTTTGTCAAAACTCTCTCAAGATGCGTCAAGTCATGCAACTGGTTTCTCGTATCAACTATCAATTCTTCCGTTGCATCCATCTTGAAGCACGCAGCTTTATCACTAGGGAACTTCATTGCTTCATGGATGTTGAAATTGACTTCTTCATCGTCCACACGGACTTTCATTAAGCCTCCGTCAAGATCAATCATCATCCGTGCCGTTTGCATGAAAGTTCTCCCAAGAAGTAGTGGCACATCATCATCCTCCGGAATGTCCATCACTACAAAATCGACGGGGAACAAGAACTTGTCGACTTTCACCAACACGTCTTCAGCAATTCCCAATGGACGAGTGTAGGATTTGTCGGCCAATTGCAAGGTAAAGTTGGTTCTCTTCACAACTATATCACCTATCCTTTTGACAACGGATAGTGGAATTAGGTTGATGCTTGAACCCAAATCAATGAGTGCCTTGCCGACATCAACATTGCCAATAGACACGAGCAATGTAACTTTGCCCGGATCTCTCTTCTTTCTTGACAATGTGTTCTGGATGATTTCACTACAATTTGCGTCTAGCAAAATTGTTTCTTCTTCATTAAACCTCCTCTTCTTGGAAAGGATTTCCTTCATGAACTTGGCATATGTAGGCATTTGCTCTAGGGCTTCCGAGAACGGTATATTGATTTGTAACCTCTTGAATACTTCAAGGAACCTAGCAAACTGCCTCTCCTTCTCTTTTTTGGCTGGTGTAGTTGGGTAAGGTAGGTGCGGTGTTGGTGCATTCTTCACTATTTCTTGCTTCTTGCCCTTCTCCTTCACCACATCCTTCTTCCATACAATGTTCTCATTTTCAACTACATCCTTATTATTTTTTTCTACTACATCCTCTATATGTACATCCTCCATTTCTTCCTCACGTCCTTCATCTTCATCCTTCTCCCTCACCTCATTCTCAACAACCCTTCTCTCTACTTCAAGATTGTCCCCTATACCTTGGCCAATTACCTTCCCGCTCCTTGTAGCTATTGCCTTGCAATTTTCGTTGTCTCTTGTTGCAAGGACTTCCTCATCAAAATGACTTAATTGTCATTTCGATGATGATGCATGATCCTTCGGGTTGGTTTGTGTGTTGGCGGTAAAGGTTCCGCCTTGTTGAGTAGCTTGAGAAAGTTGTTGTGCCAATTGACCCACTTGCGTCTCCAGATTTTTGATGGACGCATCAGTGTTCTTCTGGTTGGCCATTGACTGCTGCATGAATTGATTGAGGGTTTCATCGGTGGTTTGGTTGCGGTTTTGTTGTGGAGGTTGATATTGGTTATAATTCTGGTAAGGTTGTCGGTTGTATTGGCCAGCTTCTCCTCTCCAACCTTGGCCATAATTCGGATTATTCCCTCTTGGGAAGTTGTTTGGATGGCTTTGGAATTGGTTCTGAAACTGTTGAGGCCTTGGTTGATTACCAACATAGCTTACCTCTTCGGTAGGGGGTGGACAGAATCCGGTTGGGTGGTCTCCCGAACAAAGCTCGCAAGATGCGACTTGGTGTTGTCTTCTTTGTTCGTTCTGGATGTCCTTCATTTGTTGAGGAAGGTTGGCCATTTTCTTTGTCAACTCTTCCACTTGTTGCGTGAGCAACTTGTTTTGTGCAAGGATCGCATCATTAGTTCCCAAATCTAGGATTCCCGCCTTCCTTTGGCTTTGGCTTCGGTTGTGATGAGCTTGGTGATCGTTCAACGCCATCCTCTCTATAATAGCAACAGCATCCTCGGCGCTCTTGGCCATCAAAGAACCACCAGCAGCAGCGTCAAGCAAAAGCTTGGATTGTTGTTGCATCCCGTTCCGGAAGAGATGAATTTGTGTTAACTCATCAAATCCATGGTTCGGACATCTTCTGAGCATTGACTTGAAACGCTCCCAGGCTTCACATAGTGTTTCACTTGTACCTTGTGAAAACACCGCAATGGTTGTCTTCGCCTCCATGAAATGATTCTGAGGGAAGAACCTCTCAAGGAATTTCTCCTCAAGTGTATTCCAGTTCGTCATTACCGTCGGTGGCTGGTCCAAGTACCACTCCTTAGCTTTACCAATCAATGAATGTGGAAACATCCTCATCCACATAGCCTCCTCGTTATTTTCCGTCTCACCAAGGGTTCCCGCAATCTCATAGAATTTTGTGAGATGTTGGTACGGGTCTTCATGATCTAATCCTGAGAATGGATTAGCATATAAGATTTGTAATATCCCCGTCTTCATCTCCGTTTGCTTGGCAGTCCGCGTTGTTTTCCCTAATTGTGCGAAACGGCGTGGACTATTAGTACATGGCACCCCAGAACCTCCTGAACCATCTCCTGCTGCAGCCATTTGTAACTCTTGGCTTGGAATAGGACTAGATGAATGACTAGAAACAGAACTTTCCTCTTGTTGCCTCCTCTTAGCTTGTTGCTTCTTTCTCCGATTCTTACTATTGTTTCTTCTAGCTGTTCTTTCAATCTCGGAATCAAAGAGAAGTTGGTCCTCTGGTACTTGACCTCGCATAAACGGTATCAACAATCTGACCACAAAGGATTAGCAAACAAGATGGATAAGAAATATTAGTTATATACATAAAAGAATTTTGTGCAAAATTGCTTAAAACCATAATTAAAGTTGCAATGATTATAACATCATAACTTTAATCCCCGGCAACGGCGCCATTTTGTTGAATGAACAAAAGTAAGTATTAGTTTTTATATCGTTCCACAGGGATTAATGTGATATCATAAACCGTTCAACTTCGATTATCGTCTTAAGTTAGGGTTTAACTTGTTTTTATTCTACACTACTCATCATTTTAAAAACTTTATAAATAAATAGTAGAGTAATAGGACATAGAAGGTGTTAGGATTAACTTTCATCAATCAAACATCGTTTATATCCGATTGATTACAAATACGAATTCTAGCTTTTCTTATATATGACATTATTACGTATTGCTCAACAACATCATCGATTTCCCAAATGAAGTCGTGATATCGATTGTATCGTTTAATCGATGATTTCTCAATCTATTAAACGATCCAAAAGCATTATGATCCAATACTATAATGTAATTATCAAAACCAAATCCCATTTCTAGAATTTCTTATCTTGATAGAAAATCATTCTAAACCTAGATTCAAAAGTCTTTTTCAACAACATTTAAATCAAACATAAGATTGAAAAGCAAGAAGAAATTCAATGGTATATAAAAATTGCTAGAATCATATATTGAATAACCAAAAGTTTACAACATGAATGATTGATTACCTATTAATCCCAACAAAGGAGATTGGTTGATCATTATCATGACAACTCTTGCAAAATAAGAAAGGAAGATGAAGATATGTGAGAGCTTGATGTCTCAAAGCTTCTTAAGATCTTCTTCAATCCAAATCTAATTGCTATTTGAAGTTTTTCTCCCTCTATGCCTATTCTCTCTCAAAGATAACAAGTTTTCTAAGCTCTGGAAAATATTAAAACTGATAAAAAACTATATATCTAAAAAATGAGCTTAAAAATCTATAAATATGCTGAGAAAATGTTCGCTCGCTACAAGCGACCAGCCTGTCGCTTGTAGCGAGGACTTCAATTGGCCAATCATAGAGCTCCACGTCACCATCAGCATTAAACCGCCCCTGTGGTCGCTGTAGCGACAAGGTCTGTCGCTACTAGCGACCAGCCTTTGAAATTCCCTGCCTAGGCTCGCTTCAAGCGTCCAGTTCATCGCTACAAGCGATGAACTCTTGTAAATCCCTGCCTAAGCTCGCTACTAGCGATGGAGTCTGCGCTTCAAGCGATGGCTTCCTGAAAATCCCTGCCTATCCTCGCTACTAGCGATGGCTTCTGCGCTTGTAGCGATGGCATCCAGAAAAGCTTCAATCTTTTGCTTCAATCAGGTTCAAGCATGTATTTCCTGCATAATCATATGGGGTAAGGCTTAGGATCACATTTATTGCATTTCTAACACATTTATGCCCTAATCCTAAGGTAACTTGTAAAGCAAGTAATCATAAGTGCCCTAAAAGTTAGCAAAATATAACAACTTTTAGGCACTTATCATAAAACAGAGTATGCAAAATAGTAGTTCAGAAGCAGAATAAAATAGACAGAAAGTAAAGATGCACAAGTGATTTGTTAACCCAGTTCGGTGACAAACACACCTACATCTGGAGGCTACCAAGACAGGAAGGAAATCCACTATGATAGTATCAATTCGAAGTCCTATGACAACAGCCCCTGTTTCACAGCCTTCTCACTTAATCACTACCCGTATTGACTTCAACCTAGGAACTCCTAGACCTGAGATCCCATCTCACTTCCCTCAGTTAATCACTGCCCCAGTGATTATCAGACTCTAAACAAACAATGATGAAGACACTCTTCAAAACATAATCAGTCACTTTTGCTTAAAAGCTTTAAGTGATTACAACTCAATAAAACTAAACCAACTCTAACAATTGAGTGGTGTACAAAAACAGAGCACACAACTCACAAACTCAACACCTAAGAACACTCTATTAAAACTGACTTCAGTTGAGTTGTAAATTCTTCAATAGCAGCGTCCTCTATTTATAGCTTCAGCAGCAACATAATTCTTAAACCAAATCCTTCAAAGATATATTCCCAGAATTCTTTAGAAGCAAATAGAAGCAATTTATTTTCCAGAAATATATTTTCCAAAGATTTCTTTGAAAATATATTCACAAATAAAAGAAACCAATCTTCAACAAATATCTCACGCAAATTAATCTTCCTTCAAGAAACAAATCCAAGAGAATTCTTAAGACAAATCTTCAATAGATCACACGAGAAAATAAACACTCCAAGGCGCAAAACAGAATGCAGAAAACCAGCTTCTGAAGGTGCTTCTGAAGTCTGCGTCTGAACATTTCAACTTCTGAAGGTTGCTTTTGAAGGTGAGCTTCGGAAGTACTGTTCAGCGTCTGAACACCAGCTTCTGAAGTACTGTTTAGCTTATGAAGCCCAGCTTCTGAAGTACTGTTCACAAATGAGGATCAGCTTCTGAAATGCTTGCTTCCAACTTCTGAAGACGCACACCTTCTTGTATATTTGATTTTAGCAAACATGAAGCCAACAACCAAATATCCAACAATCTCCCCCTTTGGCAAATTTTTGGCTAAAATCAAATTGAGATACAAGGCAAATTCTGAACACATCAAGAGGAACACAAACATAGTAACACAATAGCAACAGAGTCAGCAGCGGATAAAACACTACGTTTCACACACATACTCCCCCTGAACACATCAGCTTCTGAAACATACACTACTCCCCCTGAAACTCAGCTTCTGACAGGAAACTCATACTCCCCCTGAAACATATCATTCAGCAGCAGCTTTTGAAAACATACACTCCCCCTGAAACAGAGACTCCTGAAACAGATCAGCAGTAGCTTCTGACACACTTATTTCTCCCCCTTTTTAGCCAAACAATTTTGACAAAAATAACCATGCAATCACCAGGAGTAGAAAGACAGAAACAGCAGAGGAACAACAAAGGGAACACATCTAGAAATTTATCTAGAGGTTATAACCATCACAACACCATACACATCAGTAACATCAGTGACACTTCTCAGACCAGCAGAATCACACAACCAGTACCCACACACAGGCTTCACAGAAGATCAAAACAAAAAAAACTGGCTAAACATCAAAAGGCAAATTTGTTATCAGACTCTGCATCAGACACATCAGACTCTGCAAAGTCTTCAAAAAAGACAAATGCCCAGTTGGACCCTTCCTTTAGATGGTCCAACAACCACACTCTTCTTAGCAACAACCTTTCCTCTCTTTGCTACACTTTGTTCAAGCCTATTTCCAATGGGTTCATCATCAGACTCCACATCAGAACCCACATCAGAACCACCATCAGACTTGGATGGGGTAGATTCAGGGTTATCAACAACAACCTTAGAGGGGGACACAGTTGCATCATCAACATCCATTTCAGCATTAACAATATCATCTTTGATAATCTTCACATGTGTTGCATCATATGTTCTCTTGTCTCTTGCATTCATAAGAGCAAAATTCTTCAATCTACTCTTGTCAACACTTTCACCTTTGTTGTTCCCATGAGATACTAAGAGGGCCTTGTTCCTAGTTACATTACCACCTTCAACAGACTTACTTTTATGGATCCTTTTAGTACCAATGGCATTCACCCCTTTAGGTCTAGAAACCAATTTCAAACCTTCATACTTCTTGAACTTACCAAGTTCATCTCTGGATCTGTTGGTAGTTTCTTCATTCTGATTCCCTATGAACAGGTCCTTAGAATGATCCTTTTGGATTCTAATATTTGGACCTTTACCGCCTTCAACAATCTTGAGTTTGTGTCTCCATTCCTTCTTCACATTGATTTTGTTTACAATGGGTTCCACCTTTCTTTGTTGAAAGTGCTTGGGGTATCCATACAGCTTGTAACATAATGGCTTTATGTGCCCCTTTTTACCACAGTGATGACATACCCAAGGATGAGATGCCCTCCTGCTCTTAGATCCCTGAGGTTTGTTCTGATGTTCCATCTTAGGTTTGCCCATCTTTGGATCACAAGTTTCAACAGCTGCACTGACCTTTTTAGTTGGATTTTGCTGTTCATTCAAGGTTCTATCATCAAACCCAATTCTTTTTGGTTTCCCTTGGTTCTGACTCTCCAAAATCTCTTCTACCATATCAGTACCAGTGTTCAACATTCTGACTTGCTTCTTCATATGTTCAAGTTGAGAGTTCAGTTGGGTTACCTCATCTTTGAGATCAGAAATTTGCCCCAAGTGTTCTCTTCTTTCAGCCTGAAGTTGACTGATAGTCTTCTTCTGATTTTCTAATACCTTGCAAACTTCTTCAGTTCTGATGTATAGTTCTTCATAAGAGGCAGCTGGTTCTTCAAAAGTTAATTCTTCTTCTGAGTCCATTATGCCAGAAAAAATCTTCCCTGGAGCTCACCCTAAAACAGGCAGGGTGCCTGCTCTGATGCCAATTGAAATTCCTGGCAGGACCTGGTTTTGAACGTAAAACAGAGTACTGGTGCAGTAAAACAGAGTGTGCAAAACAGTAGAAGCAGAATAAAATAGACAGAAAGTAAAGATGCACAAGTGATTTGTTAACCCAGTTCGGTGACTAACACACCTACGTCTGGAGGCTACCAAGCCAGGAAGAAATCCACTATGATAGTATCAATTCGAAGTCCTATGACAACAACCCCTGTTTCACAGCCTTCTCACTTAATCACTACCCGTATTGACTTCAACCTAGGAACTCCTAGACCTGAGATCCCATCTCACTTCCCTCAGTTAATCACTGCCCCAGTGATTATCAGACTCTAAACAAACAAAGATGAAGACACTCTTCAAAACATAATCGTTCACTTTTGCTTAAAAGCTTTAAGTGATTACAACTCAATAAAACTAAACCAACTCTAACAATTGAGTGGTGTACAAAAATAGAGCACACAACTCACAAACTCAACACCTAAGAACACTCTATTAAAACTGACTTCAGTTGAGTTGTAAATTCTTCAATAGCAGCGTCCTCTATTTATAGCTTCAGCAGCAACATAATTCTTGAACCAAATCCTTCAAAGATATATTCCCAGAATTCTTTAGAAGCAAATAGAAGCAATTTATTTTCCAGAAATATATTTTCCAAAGATTTCTTTGAAAATATATTCACAAATAAAAGAAACCAATCTTCAACAAATATCTCACGCAAATTAATCTTCCTTCTAGAAACAAATCCAAGAGAATTCTTAAGACAAATCTTCAATAGATCACACGAGAAAATAAACACTCCAAGGCGCAAAACAGAACGCAAAAAACCAGCTTCTGTAGGTGCTTCTGAAGTCTGCGTCTGAAGTTCTGTGTCTGAACATTTCAGCTTCTGAAGGTTGCTTCTGAAGGTCAGCTTCTGAAGTACTGTTCAACGTCTGAACATCAGCTTCTGAAGGTTCAGCTTCTGAAGTACTGTTCAGCTTCTGAAGCTCAGCTTCTGAAGTACTGTTCAGCTTCTGAAGTACCCAGCTTCTGAAGTACTGTTCACAAATGAGGATCAACTTCTGAAATGCTTGCTTCCAACTTCTGAAGACGCACAACTTCTTGTATATTTGATTTTAGCAAACATGAAGCCAACAACCAAATATCCAACAATGTGAACTCTATCTCTCAGTTTTGCACTCATCATATTTGTAAATGTTACATTCCTATTCTACAAAAGCTCACAAACTAAACGAAGAAGAAGAAGTGTGAGAACATGGTGGTAGTGCAGCTTTTCAATTAATTAAAATAAAATACTTTTCTATATATTTAATATATAATATTGGAGCAGCAGGGTGGATGGTAAGTCACGTGGGGTAAAGCCTTTATATTGGGTAATTATAGGATAGTGTTTTTCTTGGGCCTGGTTTTGGACTCTAGACTGGCGAACAAGGCCTTTTGAAAAGTCTAGAACAATATGTATTTTTCTTACGTTGTTAACACATTACACCCAATTATATATATGAATTTAGAAGTAGTTATGTTAAAATTCAAACATTTATTTTGATCATACAATTATAATGATTGACGAGTGAATAGCCTGATACCCACACCCCTTCTCTATCGGAAATTGTAGGGCATGACAATTACCCCCAAAAATTTAAGAATTGGCATCCCCCTTCTCTTCTCCTCTCTCTCTCTCTCTCTCTCTCTCTCTCTCTCTCTCTCTCATGGGAGAACTTTATACTCTAATGGATTTAGTTCATCTTTGTGCAGTATCAAGTTTAATATTCTATCTATTTCTCTCACTTAGAGAGCATGAATGAGGTGAAGCCAGGGCCGGCCTAAGGCATAGGCCGGGGGTGCGGCGGCCTAGGGGCCATGCCTGTAGGGGGCCCAATTTTTTTTTGATAGGGGAGGGTGTATATATAAATTATTGATTATATGGAGGTTTATATAGCAAAAATTAGAAAAAGGGCCCAACTGTTATAAGAAATAATAGTTCAGCCTGTTAGAAAGAGGACAAACGTTAGAAATTGGGCCCCTCTGCAACGTTTTATTTCACACCCCTCAGCCAGTTAGTAAAACGCGAATTTAAAGAGGAAAACACATAAACGATCAAAACACAAAAGCAGCAAAAGGTAAAACCATAAAGGAAGCAAAATGAAGAAGATACAAAACGAAAAAGAAGGAAAAGTGTAAAAATTAAATTTTCACACTCCCTCTGCCACTTGCTGAACATTGATGCTGATGAGATTATAAATGATTTAGCATCTCAAAAGGTTCGAAGAAACCACGATCTTATGACTTCCAAATAAAACATAAGTTTTTTTTTTTAATATTTTGTGTAGATTCTCAATGGTGGTCTTGATGTCCTAGTTTTATAGTCTTGTTTTTTTAGATAGGTTTGGTATGCTTACCTATCATTTTACTTAGCTTTGTTAGGTTTGGTTTGTCCCCCCCTAATTTTTTTTGTTTTGTTATTCTTTTTTATTAATAATATATAGGATGAGGTGCATTTGACACACGATGTTTTGGGATGTCAGCATAGCTGAGATTTCAAAACACCGTATTATGGTGACTTAGGGTGCCAGCATTGCTGGGATGTCAACCGCTATAATTAATACATGTCTCATTCATCATTTATAAAAAGAAAATTTATGATGCATTATATAAATGGGCATTTTCTCAAATTTAGCCCAAGACCCTTAAAATATTAGGAATGGGGTTGGGTGAAGCTAAAAATTTCCTCAAATTAAAACACGTGTAAGATTTCGAAAAGTTCATTATTTCAAAATTTGAATTGAAAATGGTAAAATTTAAGATGAGTTGATTTCTACCATGCCGTGTTTCAACCAATTTATCTTTTCTGTTCAGTGTCAGTGCCTTTAGTAATCATGAATTCTCTTAATAACTTTTCTGGCATGTACAATGGAGGCATTGTTTGCTAATGCTTACTAATTAGTGGACGTATTTTGTTTGTATGTTTGTGATCTTAAGTATTGTGTTTGTACAAGTTACAAAAAAGAACAATTTGATGTCAAAGTATACAAACGCAACTAAGTGCAAGTGAAAGAGGGAAGGAGAAACTTGATTTATATATCTAAAGGTTATTAGTTCAATTTGTAATGGTTTTATTAGTTATATGTTGTTCTTAGTTATGTAGGCAAGTGGTGTTGGAGGATGTTGGTTGATAAAGACGGGTTGTGGTTTAGCGTGCTGAAGGCTCGCTATGGGGAAGAAGGGGGGCGGCTTAAGGAATATGGGGGCAGGTTCGGTTCATCTTGGTGGCAGAGTATGGCGGGCATCCGCGATGGTTTAGGGTTGAGAGTGGGGAGCTGGTTCGAAGATAATATTTTTAAGGAGGTCGGTGATGGTCGCAACACTTTTTTCTGGAAGGATAGGTGGTTAGGTGATGTTCCCCTGTGTGATAGGTTCAGTCGCTTGTATGCTTTGACTGAAAACCCTTTGTGCTCGGTAGCAGAGATGCATCAGTTAGGTTGGGATGAGGGTGGTGATGCGTGGAAGTGGAGACGACGATTATTTGCGTGGAGAGTTACCTCAATAGACTCTGTGAAGGTCATCAGACTCAGAAGTAGACTACAGACTTCGATGACCCCTCAGATTTGAGAAAATCCTGAGGGACCCAGAATCCACGTAGGTTTTGTCTTCTTTTGTGAACTGTCCCTATCTAGGATATGATAAGTACAATTCTTTTGTCTTCTTCTGTCTACGTGCACAAACAGACAAAGGACCTCAAGACCAAAAAGAATGCAACAAATAATTCTTCTTCAGCAAGGGAAATTCAAAAGACTATTAAACGAGATTATCCATATCAGGCAAAGGGCCAACGTTCTTGATTGAAGCTTCTCAACGACTCTATTTGCGCTGACACTCTTCTCCAACGTCTCTCAAATCCCTGCCTATAAAAGGAGATGAAGACCATGAAGAAGATTAACAAGACTCTGCTATTTTATTATGACATTACTCAGTCAAATATAATAGCGCAAAACACTTAGGATTTTTGTATCAAAGTTTACATCTTAGAAATCCTAGAGTTGTAAAGAGTCTGTTCATTTGTTCATTATACACTACCATTGTTATATCAAGTGTAAGAACAAATTAGAAGTGTCTCGCTTGTGAAGCTTGAGCGTATAAGTCTTCTGGTGAAACCTTGAGCAATAAAAGTCTCTTAGGAGTGTCCTTAGAGCATTGAAAGTCTCTTGCCTGCATGCTTGAACATTTGTAAGTCTTTAGAAGGAGTCCTAGAGCAAGGAAGTATCCTAGAGCAAGGAAGTCTTGAGCAGGTGTGCTTGAGCAAAGGAAGTCTCTTGGAAGGGTCCTTGAACAATTTGTAATACATAGTGATTATAGTGAAATCCCTTGGAATTGCAAGGGGACTGGACTACTCCTGTGTTGTGGGAGGAACCAATATAAAATTGATTTGTGTCAGCCTTCTCTCTCTGCCTTTATCTTTGTGTGTTATGTACTTTATCCGCTGCACTCAGACTCTGTATCGGAATCTGTATACCTCAGATTCTGATCAGCTTTTTAACACACAAAAAAGGAACCAGAAAAAACCGACACAATTCAACCCCCTTCTTGTGTTTTTCTCACCTTCATTGATTACTGAAAAAATACTATAAAGACACTTGTTATCATTTTTCATAAATTAAATCTATAAAATATATCATTCAAATCTTTCGCCTTTTCAATTTTTTCTTTTAAAATGCTAACTTATATTCTAAGGGCACAAGTTAAAAAAACTAAAGATATTCAATTTTTCCAAAGTTTAAAATATTTATCTTTTCTATTTTTTAATTTTTTTTAACTCCTTAACTTGTGCCTTTAAAGTCTTTTAAAAAAAATTATTTCCTTCAAGCACAAGTTAATATTTTTTTTATTTATATACACTGTTGAATATTTTGAAACACGCCAGATAATAAAAGAAAATGAGTAAACTACTTGGTTTCTCTAAGTGGCAGACAATAAACATTATAGTAGCAATTAATTAAAATTTGAGTAAGTGGGTGCGGTTCAATAATTAAAAAAAATTATTGAATGTTTCTTATTTTTAAAATTTAAATGTGTCAAAGAATTATGCATTGAGTAAAATCAATCGAGGGTTCACCCTTAAACATGGCGTAACATTATATTACGCATTGGTTAAAACATTTAAAACACCAAAATGTTTTTTTTTTTTTACAAAACCGATATTATTTATTAAAGTTGTTTGAATACATCAAATACAACCACAAATTCATCAACACTATAAATAAAAGGATGAATCTGCGAATAAACTCACTGCATTTAAGTTTTTTTTTAACTCGGTATCCGATCCAAGAACTGACTTATCCGATGTGACCAATTCCATCACTCACTTGCGGGGGGCCCCATTTAAAGCCAGTTCATAGCCCTGTATGAATTTAGCCCACCGAAATTGACATCATGTAGAATCAAAGATGAGACCTTAAGAAGAACAGACTCCAAGATCTCAATCAAACCACTATGTCAACCCCAAATGAGTTTCATCACCTTCAACTTAATATCATATGATCGTAAAATGCCTAAAAATAATATGATAATATCTAAGTGACAAAATGTTATTTTTTTAATAATAATTATTTTTTTTGACAATATTTTTTTTACTAATGTTATTTACAAAATGCGCAGAATGAAAAAAGTTATCCTTCAAAATTTCCTAAAAAAAAAGTTCTCCATCAAAATTTATTTTAAGAAAAAGTTCTCCATAAAAAAACTCTCAAAGTTGGATAGTTTAATTGAATTAAGAGAAAGCGATTTTACCGGCACGATGCCATGAAATGCACATATTAAATGAGATTTTTAAGAATTTAATTTACATTTAGCAACAGGGGTAATTTTTCTTTTACACATGCATCTAATCAAACAACACAATATACATATTTTTTGGGTTTTTTTTATAGAAAAAAAGTGACATTTATTTTTTAAATTTGATATTCGATCTAAGGATTGACTTAATCTGAGGGGTTCAATCCCACCCTCAACTTGCGGGGGGTTCATTTAAAGTCAGAGCAAAACTATGTATGGATTAGCCCATCGAAAAGTGACATTGATTATGATATGTGTTCCGGACAAGTTAAAAGCCCAATAACACACTACCCAACAAGCCAAAGACCAATAAAGACAAGGCCGAAAACGGTGAGGGAGCACGCAAAGTCCCGTGCGGATTACCGCACAGAGCACATCTTGGACTAATCTTTACGGTCCACTCCATCTCTAACCGCACCTTGGATCACGCCTGATAAATGCCAGAAACTAGTTTTAAATCATATTTATTTTAGGCACTTATATTACTTGTTTTACAATTTATCTAGGTAAAAGCACCAAAATAAAGGATAAATATCATTTCATGCTTTTTAGACCTAATCCCAACCATTTTTGTAGCTACATGCTATTTTGAAGAAAATCAGATCAGATTCTGATGAACAACTTCTGAAGGTGCTTCTGATGAACAGCTTCTGAAGGAGTTTCTGATGGCCAGAGTCTGAAGTTCAGCTTCTGAAGTTCAGAGTCTGAAGTTCAGCTTCTGATGAACAGTAACTTAGTTCAACTTCTGATGAACAGTAACTTAGTTCAGCTTCTGATGAACAGTAACTTAGTTCAGCTTCTGATGAACAGTAACTTAGTTCAGCTTCTGATGAACAATAACTTATTTCAGCTTCTGATGAAGTAGGGCGGTTTGGTCTGAAGCTGATGTGGCAGAAATCAAGTAGGACGGTTTAACTATTCATAGCTGATGAAGAATTCATTAAAAACAGAACCTATAAATAGATTCAAGGGCTGGATTTGTTGAGAGATGTACGTAGGAGTTGTATTATATTTTAAGTTAGATTTTTAGATAGAAAATAGGGATAAAGTGTTGCTCTTCAAGGAGCAAGAGTGATTGAAGTGTGAATTAACTAAGATTCTGTGGGAAATCAAGACTTAGCTTTGGATCTTCATCTTTCTTTCCACTTTTGTATTGTTGTCATGACAATGATCAACTAACTCCCCTTTGTTGGGATTGGAGGTACTTAATATAGTTAAGATGTAATCTTTTGATCTTGCAAATATATGATTTTAGTAACTTATGTGATAATTGAAGTTATTCTTGCTATTCATTCTTATGCTTGATTTAATTGTTATTGACAAATACTTTTGAATCTGTGGTTTAGAATAATCTTCTATCAAAATAAGAAATTCTAGACATGGAATTGGGTTTTGATAATCACACAAAGTATTGGAACGTAATGCTTTTGGATCGTTTGATAGATTGGGAAATCGTCGATTAAACGATACGATCGATCTCCGACGTCATTTGGACACGAATGATGTTGTTGAGTGATACGTGATAATTTCTCTAAAAAGCTAGAATTCATATGCATGATCATTAGAATATATTCGAGGCTAGATTGACGAACTCTAATTCCAACGCTTTTACTCCATATTACTCTCTGTTTTTATTATCTCTTTTAACAGTCCAATAGTTTTTAATGCAAACAATTTATAAACCCGATACTTAAAATGATATCAGTTGTTGAATGGCTTACGGTATCACACTAGTCCCTGTGGAGACGATATAAAAAATACTTACTTTTGACTCAACATCAAAATGGTGCCGTTGCCGGTGACTGGTGTTTAGATATTTTAAGCATCGCAACAATTTGTATTGTTTTGAGCATCTGTATATATATCTTGTTAATATTTTTTGTTCTTTTGTACATTGTAAAATTTTGTTTGCATTAACCCTCTTTGTTATACAAAGAAAAATTTCTTGTTAGTTATACTCGTTTCAGATTCTCAACATATAAACGAAATCATGGTTGATCATGATTATTTCAACTTCTATACTCCATTCGAGTATGAATCTTATCAACAGTATCAAAAATATCCTTCTGAAGATGAACAAATGTCAACACTGGAATTTTTTTTGAATATGTTCATACAACAATCCATGATCAAAATGCAAAATACCAACCAAAGATTGAAGAGTTTATCAAGCCAATTGGAAATTTTGCAAGTTCAAGTAGATTTTCCACCAAGAATCATGGATGTTCAGACCAACAATCAATCCACTTTTGAATTCGGAGAGATTGTTGAAGAAGATGTTGATGAAAGTGAGGAAGAGATAATGTTTGAAGGATGTGGTATAAGGAAATTAGTGGAAGAAATAGAGATACTACACAAAGTAGAATTTCCTCAAGAGTGGTCAGATTCTGAAGAGGCCAAAACTGTTGATAATGGAGAAGTGATGGATATAGAGAAAAAGGAACAATTTCTTAACAAGGAAGAAATTTATGAAAAGAAGGGGATGAAAGTGAGCAAGGCAAAAATTAATTGTGTAATAGACCACATATGTTCCTTGTTCAGCAAACTCTGGTTAGGGAGGATATGGACTCCACATCACCTCTACTTCAAGTTCATGGAATTCCTCCCAAAGAAAAGGAATACAAAAGAGGATGTGCTGTCCGTCTCATTTTGGCCACCCTAACGAAAAAGGCGTCTAGCTAACGACGTAAAACAAGCGCTTGTTGAGAGGCAACCCAATTTTATAAGTATTTATGCTTTATTCGTATTAGTATTCTGTTTTTACTAATGACCAGAGTCTGATCTTCAGACTCTGTTATTAGTATTCTGTTTTTACTAATGATCAGAGTCTGATCTTCAGACTCTGTTATTAGTACTCTGTTATTATTTGGCTTTTGAATTATAATTATGGTGACTTTTATTTATATGAACAGAGGCATGGTAAGGATAGAAAGTTCAATGAATTGTGCAAAGCCAAGGTACATGTTTCTTGCGTTTCTGGAAAGATGACAGGGATTTGAAATGTGTACTTTAAACAAAATTTATTTCATACAGTTCTCTGAAATAACATGTTTAGTATGTGAATCACTTAGAACTATCTAATGTGAGGAATCTTAGAGTACTGTGCACATATGCAGGAGACTGGTATTTTTTGTTTAACTTGGTTGTTTTTGTTAAATCTGAAAATTGTTTTGAACTGTTTGAAAGCACAAAAATGATCAAGGCATTCTTTTTGAAACTGAGAAGAAACACTTGACCACAGAAAGCCTACCCAGTGAGTGAGTGAGTATTTGATAATCCCCACTTGAGCCAAATGTATCAGAATCCACAATTTTTGAACTGTCAGATTCACAAGCAAAACTCAAGTGAATTTGCCCTGAAAAATGTCAAAATTCAGTTCATAATTGATTCACTGATGGATTCTGATGTTTTTCTTTTTGAAACCTGAAACTTCCAATTTAATCTTATCCCTTGCCTTAGGATAAGGGAACATTCAGTAGGGTAATGTTTTGAGCAAGTTGGGAAGAAAAGGGAGGTTTTTCATTTATGTCAAGTAATGGTGAAATTTGAAAATTGATCTCGACAACAAGAAAAAGAGAAAGAAAAGAAAAACAAAGAAAAAGAAAAGAAAAACAAAGAAAAGAAAAACAAAGAAAAAGAAAAGAAAAACGAAGAAAAAGAAAAGAAAAAGAGAAAGAGAAAAATACAATAAATAGAAAAAGTTGTCAATATCAAAGTACTACTTGTATATCACCAAGGGTTGACAAAGAGAATTTGGAGGAAGTTGTGTAAATAGAAAGAATGTCCCTCTATGCTTGGCCATTTGAATTCAATTTTCCCACATATGACATTTCTTTTGAAACCAAGCCAAATTACAACCCTCAAAGACCTTTTGATCTATGCTTTTGTGCTTTTTGAAATGATAATTGGATGGACACATAACATAATCAGTATGTTACCAGATTTACCAGATGAGTGTTCAAAACCCTCACTTTATGATTTCAATTTGTTTCATCTACTTGCAAAGAAGTATGTTAGGTGTGATTCATGGCTAGCCATGTTATTGATTTGAGCTGCATAACCTGAATTTTGAGTTCCAGATCAGTGAGAAACATCAGACTTGCCAGTACAATTCATAATTGAATCATGTTGTTCTGAAATTATGTCTGCCTGCTGTTCTGAAATTCTGTCTGCCTGCTGTTCTGTTTAATGCTGCTGCTATTTTGTTTAAACTCTGAAATCTCAAATGAATCAGAATCTGCCCGTTGCTGTTTGCATCTGACATGTTGTTGTTTTTCTGTTTTGCATCAGAATCTGTCTGCTGCTTGTATCTTTATTTATAAAGTCCTTTGTTTGAGGACAAACAAAGATTTAAGTTGGAGAGTGATATCCTCCCTGATTTAAATCAGGGAGATACAAACAGATCAGAAGCAAAACAATGCAATTAATAAGTGAATCATGCTTTCAAAGAATTTTCAAATCAAAGAGTCTGATTCACCACAAACAGATCAGAAGTAAAACAGCAAAACAACAAAGTTGCATTGTACCAGCTGTTTAAAGCTTAATTTTTATTTGCTAAGTCCTTTGTTTGAGGACAAACAAAGATTTAAGTTGGGGAGTGTGATAAGTGGCAGAAACTAGTTTTAAAGCATATTTATTTTAGGCACTTATCTTACTTGTTTTACAATTTATCTAGGTAAAAGCTCCAAAATAAAGGATAAATATCATTTCATGCTTTTTAAACCTAATCCCAACCATTTTTGTAGGTACATGCTATTTTGAAGAAAATCAGATCAGATTCTGATTAACAGCTTCTGAAGGTGCTTCTGATAAACAGCTTCTGAAGGAGCTTCTGATGGCCAAAGTCTGAAGTTCAGCTTCTGAAGTTCAGAGTCTGAAGTTCAGAGTCTGAAGTTCAGCTTCTGATGTTCAGAGTCCGAAGTTCAGCTTCTGAAGTTTAGAGTCTGAAGTTCAGAGTCTGATGAACAGTAACTTAGTTCAGCTTCTGATGAACAATAACTTAGTTCAGCTTCTGATGAACGGTAACTTATTTCAGCTTCTGATGAAGTAGGGCGGTTTGGTCTGAAGCTGATGTGGCAGAAATCAAGTAGGACGGTTTAACTGTTCATAGCTGATGAAGAATTCATTAAAAACAAAACCTATAAATAGATTCAAGGGCTGGATTTGTTGAGAGATGTACGTAGGAGTTGTATTATATTTTAAGTTAGATTTTTAGATAGAAAATAGGGATAAAAGTGCTGTTCTTCAAGGAGCAAGAGTGATTGAAGTGTGAAACAACTAAGATTCTGTGGGAAATCAAGACTTAGCTTTGGATCTTCATCTTTCTTTCCACTTTTGTATTGTTGTCATGACAATGATCAACTAACTCCCCTTTGTTGTGATTGGAGGTACTTAATATAGTTAAGATGTAATCTTTTGATCTTGCAAATATATGATTTTAGTAACTTATGTGATAATTGAAGTTATTCTTGCTATTCATTCTTATGCTTGATTTAATTGTTATTGACAAATACTTTTGAATCTGTGGTTTAGAATAATCTTCTATCAAAATAAGAAATTCTAGACATGGAATTGGGTTTTGATAATCACACAAAGTATTGGAACGTAATGCTTTTGGATCGTTGGATAGATTGAGAAATCGTCGATTAAACGATACGATCGATTCACGACGTCATTTGGACACGAATGATGTTGTTGAGTAATACCTGATAATTTCTCTAAAAAGCTAGAATTCATATGCATGATCATTAGAATATATTCGAGGCTAGATTGACAAACTCTAATTCCAAAGCTTTTACTCCCTATTACTCTATGTTTTTATTATCTCTTTTAACAGTCCAATAGTTTTTAATGCAAACAATTTATAAACCCAATACTTAAAATGATATCAGTTGTTGAATGGCTTACGGTATCGCACTAGTCCCTGTGGAGACGATATAAAAAATACTTACTTTTGACTCAACAACGCCGCAGTCCATAGTGGTATAGTTAGAGTCTTCGCTGCCTATATAAGGGTGACTCAGCGTCACCATCAATGTACACTTCATTTTTCACCACTTTTTGCACAGAACCACCTCTTTTAGATACTGACGTGAACGTTGAAGTGTTAATGTTTCTGCAGACACCTTTCTCCTCCACCGTGAAGATTCAACCTCCGCCACACCGGAGCATCGTGAACCACTATTCTTCATTTGTGATCTTCATTGGGCAGATCAATACGATTTGATTGGAGCCATGCATAAAATAAGGTTTTCACCGCAAGTGGAGCTGGCCGTATAAATTTATAGGCCTTATTGGCGGTGGAGCTCCGACGACCCCAAAGTAGCCAGCGACGGATCTCCGATGACACAACAATGATTGGCGATGAATCTCTGGTGACCCACGTAGGCAGAGCTCCCGTTAACATTGTATATGTTTCAGCATATGTTAAATAGAATAAATGATTATGTGAATTCAAAGTTGCATATTATTTTGAATTGCAACTTGTTGCATGTATAGTTATTTTGACACATGCATCATAGTGCTATTTATATACCTAACCAAAAATTATTTCACTCCACAAAACAATATTACTCATTGGCTCTTCAGCTTATCATCGAATGGAGTCTCTAGTACCATGTCTCTGAATCAATGGTACTATATTTAATTAATTTTACATGCAGTATTCACTTATGTAAAAAGTTGATATCACGACGGAAATTAGAGACGAAAAGACTAAAATTGGTTGACAAATTTGTTGTCCGTAACACTTAGTGACAAAATTAGAGACGAATTTCACACTCTTTTGCCTTTGAATTTCCACCGCTAAATCAACTTTTTTTTAGTAGTGGCCCATAGTAGAGATTATAAAGAAGAAGATTATAAACACTATTTTTAGCCTTTTCTGACCAAACAAATACGTCATTGCTTAAAGACACCTCTTCACAAGGGGATCCCTAGGTTGGAGACAAGGTGCTACATTTCTTCCTATAGTGAAGAACCTTCACATAGTAAAATTCTTCTAAACTTTGCAAAATTAGATTTCAACATGTTGCAGAAAATGCATCAAAAAGAACTCGGCAGTATCACCAAGTAAGTATTATCACAAAGGTTCTAGAATAGTTTAAACCTCTATTTTGGCTTTAGATAATTTCATTTTAATTAAGGACATTTCTAGGCTTTTTAATAACTTCTTTACTCTCTAGACAAGTTAAATCCCACACACACAGAGACATATATATATATATATATATATATATATATAACACTATTCGATATGATTTTAATTGGATATAAGGGTCATGTTAACATGTGCCCTTATATATAATTTTCACAAATATTATAAATATTTATTAAAAAAATTAATTTTAAACTTTTTGAAAAATAAATTGACATAATTTCCAATATATAATTTGTACTTTTGGTATGGACACATTTTACCATTTCCCTATATTATGTTTGTTCTTTTCTTCTCTGTAGTGGATTTGAGTACTCCTTCTCAATTTTAATATATTTAATTTTCCATTAAAAAAATATTACATGTGGTGGAAAAAAAAATCAGATTTTCCGACAGAAGTCCCATATGCAAGGGACAGAGTGGTTGAAGCTTACTTTTGGCCATTGTGTATGTCCTATGAGCCTAAATTCACCACTTCAAGAAAGATAGTGGGAAAATTGGTAGCATGTTGCTTCAAAAAAAAAATTGTTAGCATGTATTTATATTTAGATGATACATATGATGCCTATGGCACGGCTGAAGAACTTGAACTCTTCACTCAAGCAATCCAGAGGTTGATTTGAATCCCAAAGCTAATTAACAAGATTTATGCTATTTATTATGATCTTAATTGGTTGTGTCGATGTATAATTAATTTTCACATGTATTCAATAGTTTGCTGTCACGTTAATTAATGAATATGAAAACACATGAGTTGTCATATTCATTAATTGTAAATTAACAGAGTATACAAATAACTCATTTATTATTGACTTAACATGATGACTTTCAATTATTTATAATTGCCTTTGTCTAAATTTCAGATGGGATTTTTTAGTCTTATTCAATCCCTTCCAAAGTGCATGAAAGTTGTATTCAATACAATTGTAGAAGTGTGGGATGAAATTGAGATGATATTAGTAGAGACTGAAAAATCGAATTTGGTGCTGCAATATATTAAAGAGGAAGTAGGCATCAAAATTCTTGTTTTTCAAAACTTATCGATTGTGCTTTTCATTTTTCAATTAAATAATTGATCAATAGGAGACGGTGGGAGGGATCTGCTGGGAGTTTTCCTCTCGAGTTGTTAGTAGGAGACGGTATGGATGTTTGTCCGTCGCGGTCAACGCGGTGGACTTCACTCCTGACATGTGAACTGACACCGTTGATAGTCATGGTATTCAGAGCTTGTTTTTAAGTTTTGGCAATGAGTCCTTTCATTTATAAAGTTTTTAACATTCACTTTTCTATCCGCTGTGAGACATATAACTCACATTTACACACAATAGAAGATACACTCTTATCCAAGGTTAGAGAAAGAACCATACATTCTATATCAACAAAAAAAAGAAGAGAAAGAACAAAGTTGGATACACTCTTATCCAAGGCTAAAGAGAAAGTAGGATACGACTTTATGCAAAAGGAAAACCCAAATATTTTCATGAGAATATAATAACGAACAAAAGTTAGAAATAAACTTAATGCTTTCCCATCAATTAGGAACGACTAAAAAATATGAATTAAAAAACAAACTTTAATCTTTGCCAAATCTTTTACACAGTTTATTTATTATATAACAAAACCAATCAAATAATACCATTCAAATCATTTATTGAAAGAATTTATTTTCATGCACCATCGGTATTAGATCACTTGAATGAGATGATAAAATATCCCTTCTAGCTTAACTAGAGACCTTTAGTTCAAAACCGTTGGTATGTATAAGTTTTTTAACCTTAGATCACTTGAATGAGATGATAAGATATCTCTTCCACTTTAGCTAAAGACCTATAGTTCAAATCTAACATTGAGAATGCAGTAGCTTTAAATCTTTTGAGGGTGAACTTTGTCACTCGATACAGTCCTACCCGACTCGAGAGTTTAGTCTATGCAGTTACGTGCAAAAGATACACAATTCATACCAAAAAGTATGTATAAATTTTTTAAACCGCTCACACATCACAGTCAATCATATATATGACTTTAAAAGTCGTTGCGAAAAAGTCAAACGTTTCTAACAATCAAACACCTCTAATAAAAAGAAAGAGCAATTGGATCTCTAATTATTTTTAAATATTATATTATTTTCATTTGGATCACCAAAAACTCAAAATTTATCTAAATTTTAGAACTCTGTGTTATTGGTCTTCTTGCCACAAACAAACAGCCGGCTCCACAGACAGTTTTTAATGCTTGACATTGTAAAAACTCTTTACATAGACAATTCCTTATAAAAAGGAGAACTGTATAGTAATTTGAATCTATGGAAAAAGACATTAATTCAAATCTTTCATGCGTTCAATATTTTGAAACACGTATGGCAATAGGCTACGTTTAACCTGGGAAAGCAGGTTTCCTTCCCAGCATGGGAAAGTGGAACCTGCACCCTAGATATAATAATTTTATATTCAGACGGTGTAGATTCTTCACCTGCTACTTGTCTTAAATTTTTTTCCGGTTGTGACGGGTTGGCCAGATTTATTTGGTGACGACCGTCACCAATAGAAAAAAACGCACGGTTTGAAGCACGGACCGTGCTTTATTGTAATCTTGTAAACGCACGGACCGTGCTCTTCCTCATATAATCATCAAAATTGATGCTTTTTTTTGTGCATTTTCTGGCAGGTTGGTCATTGTTGGTTGGTAACTTTTTTTTTTAGTTGTTATTTTTTTTGTTTGTGTATCAAAACTTAGTTTATGTGAACAATATTTTCCGTTTCTTAGTTAATTGAGGACTCTGGAATGGAAAGGCGTTTAGATAATTTTTTAACTAAAGTTTTTAAAATCAATTATGTAATTGAAAAAAAAAACAAAGACAAAACGCACGGTCTGGAATCTACACGACCTTTACGCCCGGTCGTGCTCCAAGAAATCACGATCTTTACGCACGGTCGTGCGCCCGAATGGCTAGACCGTGCGTTTTGAATGTGGGAGAATGAAGAGGTAAACGTAAAATATCATAACGCACGATGTTAGCGCACGGTCGTGCGCACTTGTGGCCAGACCGTGCGTTTGTTATTGACGGTCGTCACCGACACTGACGGTCTGTTTGTCCGTCTCTTTTTAATTTGTGACGGTCGTCACACCTGGTGACGGGTAGACCGTCAATCATTTTTTATCTACACTATTAATTCTCTACCTACAACATTAATGACGCACGGTTTCCAGTAAAAACGCACGGTTCCTATCCTTTCATTTTCCCACTCCTTCAGTAACCAACCGGCTAGCCTTTTCATTCTCCCACAAACGAATTGCAGTTTCTGATACGCATCCTCTCCGTTCGAAGCAAACGAAGATGGCTGATCGTGGTGTTGAAGCTCTGCTTTCCTACCATTGTTTAACGGGTACACTACTGCTTCACTCATACTTAGAATTGATTTTTGTACGGTTTTTGTGACATTCACTTAAGTATGTTTAAAAATGATAAGATTGCAGTGTAGCAATTTTGTAGGGTTGTGGTACTGTAGTCTAGATAGTTGGTTGTTGCATTTTGTAGGGTAACGCATTGTTTGTTGCATTCCATACCTGCTTTCTCTGTTTTTACGCTTACCTAGAACTTACTCTGTGTTAACAAGTAAGTCATTAGTCCCTACATAGAACTTACTCAGTAAATTTAAGAAATAGTGTTTGTTGAAATAGTGTACTCAGTATTAAATAATGTACTCAGTAAATAATGTACTCAATTGGTCATTTGTAAGGACGAAATTGATCTTCTGCAGTCCATAGCCCTTTTTTTCAATCCTACTTTGTGACTTAAAGGTTGCCAATTGACATAACAAAAATTTAGACAATTTGAGGCAAGCAATAGAGAGAGTCTAATCACGTATTTTCTTAATTTTGTTAACAGAACCTCTTCATCCTAATCCTGTTAATGACATTGACAAGATCGTTAATTCTCTGCGGCTGAAATACAGGACTTATATTGTCGAGTATGAGGTTGATTGTGTAAGTGTAATTTCATTCTTTTCAATAAAACCTCTCTCTTTTTGTTTGTTTTGGTTGTGTGTGTGTGTCTTAAATTTATTTTAGAATTTATGATTGCCTGTTTGGCTTCAGGGGGCTGTTATGATGCCTACGTGTTTTGGTTCTGACTTTGGTGATCAAATAGACAACTATGCGACACTGATTGACCGTAATAACAATCAGTTTGAAATTAAGTTTGAGAGATTCAATGGTTTCATTTTTTTGACGAAAGGTTTTGCTGCTCTGCGTGATTTCTATGGCATAAGCCTCGGTGCGTGGCTTACTTTGGTTTACGAAGGATTTGGGAGATTTCGGCTCAAGAAAATGAAATCTAGAATTAAGAGGAAAATTGCTGTCCCTCTGTTTGATCCTCCTATGAGGTTTGTTGTTGAAAAAATTTTTAACCCTGATCATTTCTTGCTTGGTTTTCCTGAGTCGATTCACCAGTTGTCATACCGTCATGATTTGAACAATTTCACCGTTTCTTATGAGAAGTACCTTACTGCATCGGATATCACTTCAGGATTTTTGGTAAGTTAACATATATTTGCTAAGTTAAACTTATACAACGTTTCGTACTTATTTCTTTCCTGTTAATGCAGAAATTGACCAACATTGGATTTTGTGAGCTATCTTTGGACAAGGATAACACTGCTTTGTCGCTTATAGATGATAATGGTAACAACTGGGACTGCAATCTTGTTATTGGAACTCTTACCCAAAGCACTTGGCGGATAGGAGGAGAGTGGAAGAGAATGGTTGATGCACGGAGACTTCAGCGTGGTGCGTACATGATTATTGGTGCTCCAGTTGCTGGGAATAACAGAACGGTTTACTTTAGTGTCAAACGTCTTTGATCCTTGGTTTTATGTCAAGTTAAATCAAGTTCCAAACTGTTTGCCCTTATTTTAGTTTTGGTTTATGCCATGACATTTACTTTCATTCTGTTTTTATTTTTCTTGTCTTTTGCGAACATGTTCTATTATGATCTTTCAGTTCAATTGTAAGCACTTCCATCTTAAGCAAATTGTAAGCACTTTCATTTTTAATTGTGTCCCTTGTTGATTTGTTGTTTGCATTAGTATCTTTTCTAGTTTGTTTGTATTATTGTAGTGATCCTTCGTGCTCTTCTGGTTGTACTCTTGTTTGATTGGGTTTAGGCTTTGTCCCCCAGTTCTCCCCTTTTCTGTTAATAAATTTTGTGGCTTTATAAAAAAAAAAAACTCAGCAATTCATTTTATCAACCAATACTATAAATTTAATATATTAGTTTATATATGTTGTAAACTAGCTTATCAACAATAAACTCATTTGTTTCCTTCAACAAAAAAACAAACAATAAACTCATTTGTTATAAGTTCATTTGCTATCGGTTCACTTACTTTTTGAGCAATTAATAATATGCATGCATAATTATTGGATCTTAATAAAACAAAAATATTGGATCTAGAATTATAATTATTTTGGTAACAGGACTATATATAATTAGAATTGTGATAGTTTAAGTTTTAAATGATTACATTAAAACCAGTAAGTATTATAAAAAAAAATCAACAAATAACACATTAATATATACATTTCAAGCTAATAATAAAAAATTATATTCCTTCAAAAAATTCATTTTTAATTTTATCGGATGCAAAATATTATGAAAGTTAATTTCGTTGTTTAATGTAATGTTTAATTTTGAATCAAATGCCGTAGTTACGATCAAAATGTCGTAATTTTGAAACAATTTATATTTATTATCTTTTTTTTTTCTTTCTAGTTTTGATTTAAAAAAAAGTTCATTAAGTCCAGCACGACTGTACATAAAAACACGGACCGTGCAACAAACGCACGGTCTGGCCTCTAGTTCGCACGACCGTGCGCTAAAATCGTGCGTTTTGACCCTTTATAGTTACCTCTCCCTTCTTTTAACATCAAAACGCACGGCCTAGCCATTAAGGCGCACGACCGTGCGTAAATATCGTGCGTTCTTAGAGTTTTTTGACAGAATCATTTACTGGCTACCTTTCATTCTACCACGTTCAAAACAAAAAAAATAAAAAACAAGGGGTTATAGATATTGCATATCTTATGGAAAATTATGTTACACACATCCGATACACAGTTTTTCCCCTTTTCCCCTAAACCATTGTCCGTGAAATGAAACCTTACAATTACTGTGGTCCAGGTGGAGGGTACTGAATGTGGAAGTGCTGCATCATTCATTAGTCCAGCATTTGTCCTTGCCTAAAGATCTCAGCGCCTTGCCTTTGTTGTTCGGCTTCAATCCTACCATACCAATCATTATTTGCCGGCACTTCGTGGACTTGGTCTCCCTCCACATGCTCTTCCTCCACATGTTCACCTTGTTCCGGATTTTGGTGTGGCACATCAACATTCGTATAGAGCCAATTCTGTTGATCGAAGATGTTTGTTCTTGCAGTGTTAGGCAGTGTGATGAATCTTTGTTTGTTAATCAATAGACTATATGTTTGTCTATTATTGTCCAGAGGCCTAACCAAGTGCATCTGAACGCACATGTTCAGATCAATCTCCTTATCACCAACAATATATGGCAACTCCGATAATCTTTCTCTCAGCCCAAGCTTTATAGCAATGTATTCTATCAAACCTCCCACTACAATTGCTCCTGACTGACCCTCAGCCACATGATACAAATGAAGAAGCATGTAGTGGCAGGTGTTCACCCTCTGATTCTTGACCATTGCCCAGAGCATGAAAAGCTCTCCCACTCTTACAGTTCCCGATTCCCCTCTGCCAAACAAAGTACAGGCCATGATCCGATGAATGTATCGAAAAACAGGGTTATGAATTTGGCTTGCTTTAGCAGTCCTGGCCACAAAACGAGATTGACCAGTGATTTGGGACCAGAATGCATGAGCATCAAATTCAGGTGTCCTAAGATCTGGTTTTGAAGCATTATGAATAAAGCCAACATTTTCAAAACCAAGAATAGCACAAAAGTCATCCATGGTATACTCATATTGAGTATTAAACAGCCGAAATTGCACACTTTGAAATATACCGTTAGCATCATCAGGAGTATACGAACTAAGGAACTCTAAGGTAATCCTATCACGGGTGGCATGCATTGGGGTCAAAAAATTCATCCAGCCTAGCCTATTCAACAGTTCCATAACATTATCCTTAATCCCTAATTTTTCACAAGTAATAAAACATGGATACCTCGTGTTGGTCATAGGCCGTTTGGCGAGTATGTACCAGATATTCTTATTTTGTTGAGTTTGAAACACAATCCCGTGCGCATAAGTTTGAATCTCCTTTGCAACCTTTACTTTCTTCTTTCCCTTTCCACCAGAAGTTCCAATTTCATCACTGTTTCTCTTTTGGGAAGCCATTTTGTTATTTGTGAAAAATGAAAGGAACCGTGCGTTTTTACGATGGAAACCGTGCGTCATTAATGTTGTAGGTAGAGAATTAATAGTGTAGATAAAAAATGATTGACGGTCTACCCGTCACCAGGTGTGACGACCGTCACAAATTAAAAAGAGACGGACAAACAGACCGTCAGTGTCGGTGACGACCGTCAATAACAAACGCACGGTCTGGCCACGAGTGCGCACGACCGTGCGCTAACAACGTGCGTTATGATATTTTACGTTTACCTCTTCATTCTCCCACATTCAAAACGCACGGTCTAGCCATGCGGGCGCACGACCGTGCGTAAAGATCGTGATTTCTTGGAGCACGACCGGGCGTAAAGGTCGTGTAGATAAAA
Organism: Medicago ruthenica; assembly: GCA_018208015.1. Classification (NCBI taxonomy): domain Eukaryota; kingdom Viridiplantae; phylum Streptophyta; class Magnoliopsida; order Fabales; family Fabaceae; genus Medicago; species Medicago ruthenica. Next base: position 85,824,801 of record CM031378.1, on the reverse strand, counting down.
AATAACTGACGGTCTAGCCGTGACCAGTTGTGACGCCCGTCACCAATAAAAAATAGAACGCATGGTCTCGCCTCGCGTTCGCACGACCGTGCGATAACATCGTGGGTTATGACATTTTACGTTTACCTCTTCATTCTTCCACATTCAAAACGCACGGTCATAAGGGCGCACGACCGTGCGTAAAGATCGTGCTTTCTTGGAGCAGGTCGTGTAGATTAAAAATTACTGACGGGTCTGGCCGTCACCAGAAGTGACGCTCGTCACCAATTAAAAATAGACGGACAAGCAGACCAAGCAGACCAAGCAGACCGTCAGTGTTGGTGACGACCGTCAAGAAATTTTATAAAATTAACAAAAAATTGGTTCGATTATTTTTATTTGGTTTTGTGGTTGTTTTGAACGTGGCCTTTAGTGCAAAACGCACGGTCTTGTCTGGATTGCGCACGACCGTGCGTTAAGATCGTGCGTTAATTAATATTACTGTTACTCCCACATTTAAAACGCACGGTCAGGCCAGTAGGGCGCACGACCGTGCGTAAAGATCGTGGTTTTTTGGATTGGTCTATTTTTTTGAGAATTTTTTACCAGACATTAACTTCACTTGTGACATGTGGCTGTTTCGTTCAAAGCATTAAATGGATATCATTTAACAAATTTAGTTTGTTGTGGCTATTAATTGGGTTTCACCTTATCTTCTATTTGTTTTTTTATTTGTCTTGCAGCAAGCCATGGCGTTTTTGTTTGGAAGGTTGTTGCATCTTTTGCTGATATTTCCGGTTTTTATAGCGAATCTTAGTTTCTTGTGGCTTGCTTTTATGAATTTCTCTGCTTCTAAGATACATCAGAGTTATGGGTTTTGTTTTTTCTTTCCTGCATGTATGCGTTTTGTTGTTCTTATGATTTTGGTTTTATTCTTTTTAAAGTTCTAGATTCTTCTATGTTTGTTTTGATTGATCGTTTTGGACGTATTTTTTTGGATATGCCTTCATTGTTCGAGTTAGCTTACATATTTTTGTTGAGTATTTTGGTGTTGGCTGCATTGTTTGGCAAAACCAAGGTATTGGATAGAAGCATCTCCATATGTAGAACATTTCTTCAGTTGGAAGTTTTCTCATTTGAAACTGTTCAGTAGCAGAAATTTACATCAGAAGCTGAATGCTCATCAGAAGCACTGTAGCACTTCAGAAGCTGATTCAGGTTCTGATGCTCATGTTGACTTTTGTTGACTTAATCAGAAGCTGCATATTTTCAAGTTATTCTTGTGCGAATCTTTGCAAGATATGCTAAGGTTTTATTATGAATTAAAGCTTCTAGATTGCTGGTTGATTTGAAGAAGATTTTATTGAAGATTTGGTTCAAAGATATGAAATTCATATTTTCCTGTTATAATCTTTAAAAGATTCAGAACAGTTTTATTTGTTACATTATTGGACCAATCTTATTTCAGTAACAAATCAAATCAGAAAGATTAGTTTGTTATTTTATTCTGCAAGACTGAAGGCTATATAAGGAGGAGGGCTGCTGCTATTCAACTCACGAAGAAAAACAGAGAAAAATCAGAGAAATAGAGTCTTAGAGTTTTTAAGCTTTTAGCTTTATTTGTGCACCACTCTTTTGAGTTGGTTTAGGTGTTTTATTAAGTTGTAATCACTCTAAGCCTGTAGGTACGAGTGCAGATCATGTATTGAAGTATTTCTTCAAAACAGGGTAGTTTTGTTTAAGGGGTTCAGTAACAGGTGTGTTACTTGAATAGGAAGTTAGTGGTCTCTAATACTCAACGTGTTGGGTAGAATTCAAGACTAGGAGGAAGTTAATTGCTTAGGCTGGGAACTGGGAGTCAGTGTCTTGAGTCATAAGGATTAATTCCTATAGTGGAATTCCTTCCTGGATTGGTATCCCCCAGAGTAGGAGGTGTTTACTCCGAACTGGGTTAACAAACCTTGTGTGTTTTTAGCTTTCCTGCACTTTAAATTTGCTGCCTGTGTGTGTTTGTGCCCGTGCTCTGTTTTACTTTGTTGTGCCCTGTTTCAAGTTCTGATCAGTACCAAGTCAGAACCTGTCCCAATAAGTATTAGTTCAGAACCTGTTGGTTCAGAACAAGTTTTAATCAGAACCAGTTTAACTCTCATTAGGTTCTAAGCCAGAAATTTCAATTGGTATCAGAGCAGGCACCCTGCCTGTAATTTGGGTGAGATCCAGAGTTAATAATGTCTGGCTTTATGGAGAGAGAAGGAGGCCCTGTCAACAGACCACCCCTACTTGATGGCACCAATTATGAGTACTGGAAATCAAGGATGTGTGCATTCCTGAAATCCATTGACAGCAGAACTTGGAAGGCTGTGATTAAAGGCTGGGATCATCCTGTGGTTTTGGACAAAGATGGAAACAAGACTGAGGTTCTGAAGCCTGAAGAGGAGTGGACCAAAGCAGAAGATGATCTGTCACATGGAAACTCAAAGGCTTTGAATGCTATTTTCAATGGTGTTGATAGAAACATGTTCAGACTCATCAAGCAATGTACTGTGGCAAAGGATGCTTGGGAAATATTGAAAATCACTCATGAAGGAACCTCTAAGGTTAAGCTATCCAGACTTCAACTACTCACAACAAAGTTTGAGAACCTGAAGATGATGGAAGATGAATCCATTCAGGATTTTTACATGAATGTGCTGGATATGGCCAATTCATTTGATTCTCTTGGAGAGAAGATGTCAGATGAGAAGTTAGTGAGAAAAATCCTCAGGTCCCTGCCCAGAAGATTTGATATGAAGGTGACAGCAATTGAGGAGGCTCATGACATTACCACTATGAAGGTTGAGGAGCTTATTGGTTCTTTGTTAAATTTTGAAAGTGCTTTCTGCAAACAGCCTGAAAAGAAAGGGAAAGGAATTGCTCTTGCAGTCAATTCTGAAGCTGGTGATCACCAAGAGTCTGAAAAGTATGATGATGACTTATCAGAAGCACTTGGGGTGCTGGGGAGACAGTTTGATAAGATTCTGAAGCTTGTTGATAGAAAGTCCAAATCTAAGGGTCAGAATATCAGGTTCAACAAAAGCAAGCCTCATAGTGATTTAAAAAGGACCAAGACTGAAGAAAATAGTAAACAATCACAAGGTGTGCAGTGCTTTGAGTGTGAGGGCTTTGGACATGTCAAGATAGAATGTCCTACTTTTATTAAGAAGCAGAAGAAGAAGAGCCTAGCTGCTTTATGGTCTGATGATGATTCTGAAGAAGATGCTGAGAGTAAATCTGCTAAGGTTGATACAGGCCTGATGGTAAGGTTAAAACAAAACTCAGGAGCTAGCTCAAAGTCTGATGCATTTTCAGAGTCTGAGACATTTTCTGAGTCTGACTCAGAGTCTGTAGCCTCATCTGTGTCTGAAGTTGCAAACCTCTCATATGATGAACTGTCTGAAAATTACAAGAATCTACACATCCGAAGTTTAGAAGTTTGCAAGCAAGTAGTGGATCAGAAGAAGGCCATTTGTCAACTGGAGGCTGAGAAGGGTGAGCTTTTGGTACAAAACTCTGATCTAAAAGAAGAAGTTAACCAACTGAATTCTCAACTTGATCAGATGAAGAAGCAAGTTAGGATGATGAACTCTGCTACTGATAAGTTGGAGGAAATTCTGGATGTTCAGAAGCAAGGAAAAACTGGGTTAGGTTATGTTGATCAGAGTCTGAAGCTCAAGGAGAAAAATCATGTTAGTCAATTTGTACCTGCTTCTGAATCGTATGATTCTATGGTTGGAACATCAAAGAGGAGACCACAGATGCAATCTCAGAAGAAAGCTCAGAAGCCAGCTCAAATACAACCTCAGAAGCAGCCTCAGAAGCAAGTTCAGATGCTACCTCAGAAACATGCTCAGATGCATTCCCAGAAGTTTAACACAAACAAAAGAAGGAATCAACCTTGGGTTTGTCATCATTGTGGTAAAAAGGGTCACATTAAACCTTTTTGTTACAAATTGCATGGTTACCCCAAACATTTGCAACACAGAAAAGTTGAACCAGCTGTGAACAAGAGCAAAATCAAGAAAGTTTGGAGACCTAAGTGTGAAGTTTTTAAACCCTATGTGAAGACTGAGCTTTGTCATAATTTTGTGGCTAAAAAGGGGGAGAAAAACTTGTGTTTAAGTTCAGGCAAGAGCTGTTCAGAGTCTGTTCCATCAGAACTCTATGTTTCAGAAGCTGACAGAAGAATTTTTCAGAATTCAGAACCAATGCAGTGCACATGTGTTTGAGGGGGAGTGTGTGTCTCAGGGGGAGTTCAAGTTAATTAAATTCCTGAGTGTTAATGTATTCCTGAAGTGTTTTCAGTTTCAAAAGTTACTTGTCTCATAAGGCACTGCTGTTCAGAAGTCAAGGGGAGTTTTTGTGGTTTTTGTGAGAAGCTGAGTTGCAGGGGGAGTGTTATGAAGCTGATTAGTCTGCTATGTGTTTGAAAAGCTTCAGGGAGTGTGTGTGATGATCAGGAGTTGATCAGTAGCTCTGATACCTTGGAGTAGCTCTGATACCTTGTTTGTGATGATCAGGAGTTGATCAGTAGGTTATGTGTGCTTCAGTAGCTGATATGAACTGAAGCTGTTTTGTGTTTCTCATGATAGTCATAAATGAATCCGCTGCTAATTACTATGTTATGATTGATCATTATGGAGTTCTTCATTGCTGAGTTGTTTATAAGGGAGATTGAAGAACTTGGATGGTTTTAGCCAAAAATTTGCCAAAGGGGGAGATTGTTGAGTATTTTGGTGTTGGCTGCATTGTTTGGCAAAACCAAGGTATTGGATAGAAGCATCTCCATATGTAGAACATTTCTTCAGTTGGAAGTTTTCTCATTTGAAACTGTTCAGTAGCAGAAATTTACATCAGAAGCTGAATGCTCATCAGAAGCACTGTAGCACTTCAGAAGCTGATTCAGGTTCTGATGCTCATGTTGACTTTTGTTGACTTAATCAGAAGCTGCATATTTTCAAGTTATTCTTGTGCGAATCTTTGCAAGATATGCTAAGGTTTTATTATGAATTAAAGCTTCTAGATTGCTGGTTGATTTGAAGAAGATTTTATTGAAGATTTGGTTCAAAGATATGAAATTCATATTTTCCTGTTATAATCTTTAAAAGATTCAGAACAGTTTTATTTGTTACATTATTGGACCAATCTTATTTCAGTAACAAATCAAATCAGAAAGATTAGTTTGTTATTTTATTCTGCAAGACTGAAGGCTATATAAGGAGGAGGGCTGCTGCTATTCAACTCACGAAGAAAAACAGAGAAAAATCAGAGAAATAGAGTCTTAGAGTTTTTAAGCTTTTAGCTTTATTTGTGCACCACTCTTTTGAGTTGGTTTAGGTGTTTTATTAAGTTGTAATCACTCTAAGCCTGTAGGTACGAGTGCAGATCATGTATTGAAGTATTTCTTCAAAACAGGGTAGTTTTGTTTAAGGGGTTCAGTAACAGGTGTGTTACTTGAATAGGAAGTTAGTGGTCTCTAATACTCAACGTGTTGGGTAGAATTCAAGACTAGGAGGAAGTTAATTGCTTAGGCTGGGAACTGGGAGTCAGTGTCTTGAGTCATAAGGATTAATTCCTATAGTGGAATTCCTTCCTGGATTGGTATCCCCCAGAGTAGGAGGTGTTTACTCCGAACTGGGTTAACAAACCTTGTGTGTTTTTAGCTTTCCTGCACTTTAAATTTGCTGCCTGTGTGTGTTTGTGCCCGTGCTCTGTTTTACTTTGTTGTGCCCTGTTTCAAGTTCTGATCAGTACCAAGTCAGAACCTGTCCCAATAAGTATTAGTTCAGAACCTGTTGGTTCAGAACAAGTTTTAATCAGAACCAGTTTAACTCTCATTAGGTTCTAAGCCAGAAATTTCAATTTTTTATTTTTTGCAGGACTTATCATGCCGAGCTTTTACGGGATTTCGAACATCTTTTGTATAATATTGAGCAGCCCGTGCCACCAAATGAGCTATCTGAATCTGACAAAGTGAGTCATATTATCACATCTGATGAGTATTTGGAGGCGGTTAAGTGGAAAAAGATTGTAACTGAGTCCGTTCTTACGGGAAACAATTACTTGGTTAGGTTCTTGTTTTTGCTTTGTTTTGGTCAGTCGTTTGTTTTCCCATGATTTTCTATCGTTTTGTGTAACATGTATTTTGTTTGTTCTAGAATGTCCCCGTCAAAGTTGCCAAGAGTTCTTTTTTGTACAAGAGGGATTGTGTTCTCTTGTATGATGTTGATACGGAGAGAAAGTTTGAATGCCCTCTTCGGAAAAAGCGGAACAATGAGTTCAAGATTTCTTTGTATGAAGGTTGGAAGGATTATGTCAAGCAGAGTGATTTAAAAGTTGATGATACGCTTTTGTTTGTGGTTGGCTACCCTCCAGATCTTATGGGAGTGCACATCATAGGAGAGAACGAATACCTTTAGGAGTTACGGTATGACATTTGCGTGTATTATTATTTAGGGATTGCACACATTATATGTAGGTTTTTTTTATGGATCATGGCGTTATTGGAAATTTTTATTATTTTGGCAGGTTGCTGCTTTGTAGGATGGTATAACTACGTGCGAGCCTTCATGCCTTTGTTGTTTAAGTTTTGGATTTCATGATGTGTGATGTCTACTGTATGACTATATGATGCAGTAATATGGAGTAAAATGGTCTACATATAATCTACTGGAGGGTCTATGTAATATAGTGTGGTGTGATGTGTAATCTAAGATCTGTATGGGTTTGGTTTCACTGTGCGTTGTAGTTGTGTTGTAAGCAGGGTTTGTGTAAAATGATTTTGATAAAATGCGTTTGTGTATGTTTTGTTTTGTGAAATATCTTGTGTTGGTGTGGCCACATTCAAAACGCACGGTCTGGCCATGAGAGCGCACGACCGTGCGTAAAGATCGTGCTTTTTTGGAGCACGACCGGGCGTAAAGGGCGTGTAGATAAAAAATGACTGACGGTCTAGCCGTTACTAGGTGTGACGACCGTCCCCAATTAAAAGTAGAACGCACGGGCTGCTCTCGAGTTCGCACGAACGTGCGCTAACATCGTGCGTTATGAAATTTTACGTTTACCTCTTCATTCTCCCACATTCAAAACGCACGGTCTGGCCATGATGGCGCAAGACCGTGCGTAAAGATCGTGCTTTCTTGGAGCACGACCGGGCGTAAAGGTCGTGTAGATAAAAAATTACTGACGGTCTGGCCGTCATCAGATGTGACGCTCGTCACCAATTAAAAATAGACGGACAAGCAGACCGTCAGTGTTGGTGATGACCGTCAACAAATTTTTAAAAATATAAAAAAAAATTGCTTCGATTATTTTTATTTGGTTTTGTGGTTGTTTTGTGGCTGGTCTCGAGTTCGCACCACCGTGCGCTAACATCGTGCGTTAAGTAATATGAATGTTTCTGCCACATATAAAACGCACGGTCGACCTTGCGTAAAGATAGTGCTTTCTTGGAGTTGTTTGACATAATAATCTACACAGAACTATGGCTACCTTTCATTTTACCTTTCATTATATACTCTTTTAGGAAAAAAAAATTATAATCACATTGGAATTGGAATAGCAGTAATGGAATTGGAATTGTAAGAACTTAATAGATTTAAGGTAGTAAAGTTTACTTTCAATAAAAAGGATATGAAAGTTGAGGGAATAATCTTTTGTATGACAACATCTAATCTAACGGCAGTTAGCCAAAGCCTTTTGGCACCAATATTTCACTACCATTTCCAAACAAAAAAGGGTTATAAGCAAGGACCGTGACATGTCTCTAAAACAATTTGAATATAAGAAAGAACTTGAATGAACAAAACAAAAAGTAAAATAATTCTTGGTAAATATACAACTATTGCATTTAGTGCGTAATTGTAAAACGTCAGGCACACACAATAGTAAGTTCTTGTGTCCCTTTCAAAGCCAAAAATTACAGAAATCCAAAACACATGCAGGAGCATGAGCATAAGGGATAACCAAAATTAAGTTATGTAGTAGACACCCTTAGATTGTGCATTTACATATACTGTACGATTTCAAGAGTATAAACCAAAAAATGCATAGATTCAAGGATGGTGGTAACATGCTCATAATTAGTTCAAACAAGAGATATGAGCATACGACCACCACGTAGATTCATTAGTTGTCTACGCAAGGTGGTTGGACGGTAGGTGCGGTGTTGATGAATGCCTTGGTATTCTCTTCGACAACAGCCCTCAACTCATTGTGTCCACCTAAAAGCAAAGTTGCGGCGCTCTTCATACGCACTTCATTCTCTTTGAGCTAAATTAAATCAAAAACCAGTGGTTATACAATGTAAAGGGTTTTTAATAAAACATACAAATTAATTTTGAATGTAATTTTACCAATCCAACCAAAAGGTCGGGGATAAAGAATTGTTCCATGCTCATCCAATCCAAGAGCCACACACCAGAGTTATCACTACAAACAGTTTTAATTCAATAATTAAATAATTTCATACCCAAAATTGATAATCACTGTTTTTTTTTTTTTTAATTACACAGTGGAAGAATGGTAATAGTAAGCATAAAGTTTAAAAGTAAGCTGAACCTGTTTCCAGTGCATGGAATGCCTCTACCATCTACAATCTCAAAATTCATGAAATCAATCCTTCGGTTGCGAAACGAGAGGCTGAAGTTTGGATCACTCACAAGATGGTATAGGAATGTGGCCTATAATTATACATTCCCCACTTTTAGTAAAGTAATGCACAAATTCTCCAAGATAATATTTACTTAACACGATATATTTTAATTAATATGATTACCAGTTTCTTAATCCGTAACTTCCTCCAAGGACTAACTACAACAGGACAATTAGAGTCCAAGTGATAAATGGTCTTCTCCTCAAGATGGATAATCATCAAGTACCAATGATCAGAAGGTGTCTTCAATGGAACATATATCTAATAACAATGCATAACAATAATGAACAAGATAAGATAAATCATTTTATATATATCATGTAAATCATTTTATATAAATCATTTATAATTAGAAAAATACTGACTTATACCTCATACTATAGATCCAATAGTTATAAATATCATGAAAAAGTAGAATTTTTTTATTTCAATCTTCAAGGCTTATGGAAAAAGATTATATCATAGGGTACACTTACAAACTTCAGGGTAGTATAAGGAGGCATCCATCGTGCACAATACTTCTGTGATATCATAGGTATTTGCATCCCACAATCAACATCGTCCTAATCCAACAAAAAATCATTTGCAATTTGTGTCAAGCAACTTGTTTTTTTAAGGAAAAAAAATTAAGCAACAACCAACCTATACATCTATATACATATATGTATACCTCAAAAGACGGTGGTAGACACCACACAGCTTGTGAGCTCAAATGATGTTGCGCTTCTCGGACACTCTCAGCCATAAGTGTGATCACCTAACGCGATATTATTACTCATTAATCAATAAAAGATTTATAAAACATTTATTGAACTAATAAAAATATTTGTTAGTATTTAGAGCACATTACCAAATCAGTTACTTTCCTAGTTGGAAGCAGACACATCAACTCCTCCCTAGTAGCGGACAATTCACCGGCCTTGACCAACCTCTCTTCCATAACTTTGGCATCTTTTGTTTTTTGGAAGAGGTATGCACAAGCTTGTGCTTCTTTTGGGACTAGGTCCATGTCATTTCTGGGACGAAAATTCAACTTTGCACCCTAAGGTAATTGGTTTAGAGGAAGTTAGTACATTGAACAAAAATTTAGTTTATGAACAAATACAGTGTAAGATATGTATATAGATAACAAAAATTACCTTTGGAATGAGATTCCCACTATGCCTTGGTTTCTTAGAGCCAGTTTCAACTACCTTATTTTTTCCCTTTGAGTTTGACCGCTTCCTTTTACCACTAGAGCTAGGAGATGGTGTTTGGAAAAGCCTCTTAGGAATGGTGGGGTTAACTGCACCTGGTGAGAGCTGCACAATGCACACAATCAACACTGTAAAATTTGGTCCTATAAATTGCAAAGTAAGCATAAAAATTAATCAAACACATGATGAAGGTTTAATGTATAACACAAAAATTTGAATCGAACGATTTAGTGTTCAAGTAAAGAAACAAGCTTAATAAAGCATTTAAGGTTTAATGTAAGCAACTAAAATTAATCAAACAGTTTAGATTTCAAATACCATTCCAGCATGGGTTCTCCTGAAGTCGCTATGAGGGATTGACACAGCTTCATTACCCTCAGGACCAGAAACGGTTTTCGGCATCCACACAGTTGGCAGAAGAGGTGTTAGTGCTTCATCAGCAATCATCATGGTCTGTGACCAGCTTCCTTCAGTGTTCATCACCTCAACATCCATGACAGCATCAGCAGAGGGTAATTCTGCAGATCGATTTTCCTCTTCATCCTCAATATTCACAACATTTGTACCAAATAACGGTGTAGGGGTTGATCTACACGTCTCTGTAGTCAGTGGTTCACTTTGCATGGGCTGTGTGAACACCCCACTTCCACGATCCTTCTCTTCAATCTTCTTCACAGATGTTTCGATGGTTTTGCATGTAGCTTTTAGTTCAGTCAGGTCATTGGTAGTGATCTATAATATTACAAACATTTTTATTGAACTATTGATGGAAAAAACGTAAAGTATAAATGAAAATACAAAATATGAAAAAACACAAACCTCATGATTTTCAATGACCTTATTGAGCATCGATTTCATGTTTTGTAACTCTTTCATTACCATCTCCAAAGTAACTTCATTATCACAAGCAGCTGCAGTTTGTTCTTCACATGAATTTTTTCCATTCAAGTTAAAGTTCCTGTAAGAAAATAAAACATTAATAAACTAGAAACTTTGGTATTCAGAAAAACAACATCCAAAAACAGATATTGATATGAATAGCAACTAACGTGTTCAAGTCATCTTGGTTGGAGACAGTCATAAAGAACTCCATGATGGAAGCTTGCAATAAACGTGGAGAAGAAATAAACAGTTTGAAGGTTTTTTGGTTTGTTTTTGCCTTAGTTTAGTTATACTCTCAGTTTGAAGTATTAAAAATAAAATATAAGCGATATATCCTACTGTAGTATGATGTACAGCAACCAGTGTATAGACCCAAAAGGTGATTTGTGACTTGTTGTCACCAAAAGTGGTTTTATGTTTGGTTGTAAAAAATGCAGGTAATTGAGTGTACCTAAGTAGCCTATCAGTATCACACACCAATACGGGAAAAAATGATTTGGTATATAACCTAACGAGTGTTTTTGGAACACTCTTTAACGATCCTTAACGAAGAAATTAGTATGTAAAAAACTCTAAAAAAATATATTTAGATACGAACATGAGTAATTTAAGTGTTTGAAGAGTGTTTCAGAGACACTCATTAGCGTTTAGCGAAATCCCGCGCCGATTAAAATTTAAATTGTTTAGTTTGTAATACTCATAATAGTTTAAAAAAAATAACCATTTAATAATAAAATATGAAAATCAATAACTAAAATTATAGGACAAGTAAGAAGATATTTTTCTAAAATATCAATATCGACAAATTGTTCTTTATAAAAAAGACCATTGTTGATAAAAAAGCAAAAGTTTATTTAAAAACGTAGCATAAAAAAAAAATTGTTTAATTATAAGGGTTAAGTTAGTAAAATTTCTTTCAATGCGAAATGAATCTTAGACATAATCCTTTTGGTCCCGCATTTTTTTCCTACTTCTGTACATTTTTAAGTAACAAAACAATTTTAACTTATTTCTTAAAGTCTTTAATCTTAACTTTGTGTTAAAGTAGCTATTGGACTGTAAAAAAGTCAGACCAAACGATGCCTAAATTTCAATTGGAAGTTTAATATATTAATTCTGTATTGAAAAATCTTTATCACATTCATTTTAATACACTCATTTTTTAAATTACTAAATACACAAAGTTAGAAAAAGTCAAATGTCAATGTATAAAATAAACAAAAATAACATAACCTTCCTTCAAAAAATAACATCACGTGTAAACATTTTTCAGAAAAAACCATCATTGTTATGTGAAAGGGACTTGTCTTATTCAGACTGTCTTGGTTTGGTCAAGTAGAGTTAGACTAGTTATAATTCCTCTATCCACTTTCAGCCTATAGCCTTTTTTTTATAAATAAAAATAATCGAAGCAATTTTTTTTATATTTTTTATAATTTCTTGACGGTCGTCACCAACACTGACGGTCTGCTTGTCCGTCTATTTTTAATTGGTGACGGGTGTCACACCTGGTGACGGCTAGACCGTCAGTGATTTTTTATCGAAACGACCTTTACACCCGGTCGTGCTCCAAGAAAGCACGGTCGTGCGCCCTCATGGCCAGACCGTCAAGTAAATTTTATAAATTAAAAAAAAAAATTGCTTCGATTAATTTTATTTGGTTTTTGATGGTTGTTTTGAACGTGGCCTCTAGAGCAAAAACGCACGGTCTGGCGTCGAGTTTGCACGACCGTGCGTTAAGATCGTGCGTTAAATAATATTACTGTTTCTCCCACATTTAAAACGCACGGTCTGGCCAGTAGGGCGCACGACCGTGCGTAAAGATTGTGCTTCCTTGGAGTTGTTTGACAGACACACAGTTTTATAAAAAAGAAAAAACCAATCCCAATTGCTGATAAAACAGCACCAATTTCAACCCAAATTTTCAACCATTTTCCAGCAATAATCTCAGCAGTTTGACCATGAAACCCAGTTTGCCATTCGCTTTGATTCACATTCATGTAACACCCATACTAAATTATCTAGAATATTTAGCATGTGTATTAATCTGATACTGGGTACATTAAAATTTTCAATAATAATAACAATAATACATACAACTGAATGAGTACAAATTTGCTCGTTATACAATTATCCAAATAACATAACATACACTCCTAGATATATACAATCTGTCAGCCTCCTGAGCGTGTCCTTGACGAGCAACTGCACTCCATCCAGCATCTTCCTGAAGATCTTCATCTGCAAACCACATGACTACCTGAAAACCTGCACCAGAAGGATAGGGATGAGACATGACGTCTCAGTGAGCTCCTACCCTACCTACTGTTGGCAACCACAGGGAACCTAGGGTCGCCGTGCCTACCTCGGCAATCTCGGGGATACCTATGATCGCCAAGTCTTAACCTTACCCATAGTGGGCTATCTGACTGATCCTGCTAAACTGTGATCAAGGGGAAACCTAGGATCACTATCTGAGTCTGATACTGAATAGTCCTGAGATCTAGACTATATCCTGATAACTGGGTGATCGAGGGGAATCCTAGGATCACCGCCTGATAACTGATACCTGAATCTGATACCTGTCTGATAACTATTCTCTGCCTGATAACATAATAATATAATTAACTGATAAATGTCTTTATGTTAGCTGTTAGCGTTGAACAAACAATATTATCTGGGTTCATTTTACGGAATGCCCCCGGGTGGAGTAACCCCGAAGCACATTCCCCTGATAACCGGTGAAAATCCTATCATATCAGGCTAACACCGGACTCCTCTTGCCTAAGTGTGTGGTTATCCTCGCGGAAGATTCCTGCCCGTTCCATCTGGAACCCCCCGTCCTCTCTAACTGGTCGAGAACACAGGAGACACACTGTAACTCTGTGTGGTTATCCTCACGGAAAGTTCCTGCCCGTTTCAGCAATGCTGAAACCCCCTGTTCTCTCTAACTGGTCGAGAGAACAGAAGACACAAAGCTTGTCCTGATTATTAATTATTATTCCTGGTATATGATTATATATATATATATATTCCTGATAAAACTGATACGTGTTCTCCCCAATGTCACTCTGACGTGAACATTGAGGCACGTCCTGATAACCTGTAACTATGCCTGATTAAGGGAATCCTGGTATCTACCCCTAACTTATCTGAGAGTAATTCTATTCCTGTTAACCTATTCAAGGTTCTAGTCTTTCCTCATTATAACATAGGCTTATCGTTCTCATAAGCCGTTGCTTGGTTATTAGAAATATTCCACAACTTAAATGACTTTACTATGCATTCCTAATGCTTTACCAGATTCCTTGTCCAATCATTCATTCCTTAAATGTTGTGTAATCCATTGAACATGTCAAGAATGGTGTTTATCTTGGAAAATAGTGTTTACTTGAAAACAGTTATTAAAAAGCCTCGCCGAACACGTACACATCACCCAGAACGAAGCAGAACAGACAAATGCTGTCTGTCCAAAATCGCTAGGCGATGTGGAGGCGAGGTGGAGGCGAAAATAGGCAGTGAGCACCTGCCAAACAGTAACTTCACGTTCGCCCCGAGCTCGCCCGGCGAAAATATCAGTTCAAAAACCTGCTAAAAATATGATTTTCCACCATTTTGACACATTTAAGGTTACCCAGGCATTCCAACAGTATAAGGAATGAATTTCCAACACAAATTAACAATTTAAAACCTGAATAATCAAGGAATTGGTAACATAGGAAATTAGGGTAAATTTCTAGTTTTAGAACAACATGTAAAAATGCTTACAACTTACACAAGCGGGTTCTAAAACCCTGTGGAGCTCACCTTAAACCTCCTATTGGTGCTTGCTATCTCTGATTCTCAAAGCCTTGGCTTCACTCTACCACTTTCTCTTGAATCTCCTTATTCTTCCTTTTCTTTCTCTTGCTCTAACTTTCCAAATAAGCTTGCTTGCTAAAACTTCACAAGAATTGAATGAAACTTGGTGGGTGATGGCTAGGTGAAGGAGGGCGTGAGAGTGAGGGGAGGAGGGAGAGAAACCAGATTTGGGGAGAGATTGAGGGAAGAGAAGAGTGAAGAAAATATCTTCCCCCTTCTTTTTAAATAAACTCATCCTTCCCTTTATTTACGAAAATGCCATTGCTTGCTCTACAATCTTCTAACACCGATAACTGTTACTTCTAAGCGAGATATATATATATATATATATATATATATATATACACTTGCCATATAATTAAATCCATTAACTGTCAAATTACCAAATTGTCCTTTGCTCAAAACATTTCTGATACATCGTCCCAATATTAAAAAAATGTTCGAGTCCTAAGCGGAATGTTACAATCTACCCCCCTTAAAGAAATTTCGTCCTCGAAATTTAGTTTCCACTATCATATATGAATGAATCTCTCACACTACTTCTTTTGCTTGCCCGAAAACTCCAGTTTGTCTTGATTTTCGGAATCCCTTGGATTTCCAACTCTATATGTCGAATATACTCGACAACTTTTCCTTTAACTAAAATGCTCATGGCAAATTTACATAATTCTTACGTAGTAGGATGTGAGGTTATCTGAACCATTATATCCATCGTATCCAATCTGGAGTTGTCAAGCTCTAACACTTGTACTAATTCTTATAAATACCTTCATAGTCCAGGTAATCTTACTTTGATGACATTAGGTCGTTCTCATACGATGACATCACTTATCTTAATAACTTAGAAATCATTATTCATTACTGGGAGTTTACTAATCTCCTATCTTTCTTGTCACTACTATTCTCGAATTCTGGCCGTAACATAAATATTTTCTATATTGGTAAATCCAAACCCATAGAAGTTTAGTCCGAGTGATGAGTAGTAATCATCTCACATAACACCACATGGTAGATTTCATAGTATATAATTTACATATATAATCGAACACGTGTACACTACTGATGGGTACACAATACATCATCTCATCCTTGTCCGAATGAAGGGACATCATTCCTAATCTTGACATATTGGAGACATTTTCACATCAATTGGGAATCTTTCTTACTCTTAACTTATCTTGTAACATCCGGGATTTGCCTTTCAACTGGCTTTCCAGGTTTGCCCCGCCAATGTTACTCGTGTTTATTTCTTAAGTGTACAACAACCCATAACATAGATTATGGTTACATTCTCTCAGCATCGTAAACTTATTTTCTCATTCTGAACGTCGAGTCCAAGATCCTTGTTTTCAAAAGAAGCTCTACTTGATTGCTACCAAAATAGCACACTTTAAATCCTTAAATCAAAACCTGAACTTACGTAGCTCTTTACTGTAGACTACGAATGACCTGTAATCTGCATGAAAGTACTTCTTCTTTTACTGGTGAACATTAAGTACAATAATTTTCGAACTTTTCTGCTAAGCTATGGTGATATCAACAAATCTGCTCTGGTAAAAACCTTCATATTTAAACATTCCTGATTGCGTACCACTATTACCAAAACACGTCACATAACTGAAAATCTGTTACACTACTATCTGAGTAGTTTGAGTATTGCCTGTTAAGTATATATATACTAACATAACCTGTTACATGTGACATGTAGGCATAACGGGATACAACACGGATTAGACTCATATGTCACTGCCTTGTCACTTCTGACCAATGCTTTGATTTCAAATATTTATCGTCTTGTAAGTGCAATCTTTACGGATGCTGCCTCATGCTTACCCTTTTGATTAAACTTACCGTATTAGTGATGACTTTCCTTGCTCTAGTCTTATTGTGCTAGAAACATATTCTTCTCATTCTTATCGCAGAATCTTAGACTGCTTCGATTTCCATTTCTCTTAAGTCTCGAGGTTTGAAATATCCCTCGGCTTTACTTTTAAAAATTTCTGCTAGTACTTATAACAAGTTCGAGTCGTCGCTGCTTACTGATATTCTGTGGTCCACCTAACACGGACTACACAAGCATCCTTGTTCTTTAAACTTCAGTTTAGAATTGTTTGTTGACTCATTCTGGAATTACTTTTCCGCTGCGCAACTCTGATCTAACAAAACACTTTGGAGTAGGAGTAATACACCATTATCCAATTCTCTGGCTGACTTGTTCCTTAATGACTTGTAGCTATCACAGCAGATTCATCTTACGTTCGTTGATTCTCTTGTGACTTAAACCACCTGGTTAACTTACTGATTGATCGTCATCTGACATTGTACTTCCTTCCGGACATAAACCATATATTCGCTTACTTTCACGATAAAACGTCAGAACTTGTATACGGTTTCCAACGACTGTCAAGAGTTCAACAATGTTCCTATCAAATAGTTTATACTCTGGTTCTAACTTTACTTCCCATATCCTGAAGTCCGTAACCATCTCTTGGCCAGCTCTTTATGTATAATCATTAAAACATTGCGCAAACCGACTGAAAGCTTGCTTAAGACAACTTAAGTTCACACACACAAACACTTGTGTCAACTTCTAAAACGACTTATGGTTTCTGGAGGTTCACATCTTTTACATATACTGAATCTACTGAGGGTTTGAGTCCCATTACTAATCGGTCTATCTTTATCCATAAGAATTCATACCCACAATCTTTCGGAGACAGCTACGGTCTCTATGGTTTTCTATACCTCTTAAATTACCTTCGAATCCCTCCGGTTAATTGATCTTGAGCTTCAAAACCTCATCATTACCTTTTGTTTCATTCAACGACTCGTTACGGCATTCTCATTTCAGATCTTGATCTTAACATCTGAGTAATTCTGCATATAGCTGAACAATCCGAAATCTATACCTTATTACCGCCCTCGGAACTTATCAACACGAGGTGACCTCTTTAAGCTTCTAGAATAACTGTGGAAGAAATCTCATCAGTTGAAAACTTAAAACTCACTAGCATTAACCACAATCTTAACCTTTCGTATTTAAGACGATCCTCCGTATAATACAGTCTCAATATAATTTCTCGGCTAAAATTTCCGATTATCCTTCACAACTGGTCTACTTAATCTCGTGTTATCTTGAACTTGCCTCCTTCATCCAATCAAGGAAATTCAACTTTATTCGTCCATCAGTTCACTAAATCCCAATGACTGACCATTTAATATACACCTTTCGTTGAATAAAATTTCAGTTAAGCTTAGCTTATTCCCAATCTTCTTACTAATAGAACACATATGAATATCTGATTCACGCCTCGACATGCAACGGGTCTTATTATCAACACTTAACCATCCATCTTAGTTCTTAGGTTGCATACCAACTTCTTTTCTTAATTCTCAAATCTAGCATTTATGGTTCGGGAGATGCGGCTGATCTGCCGGGGTTAATCTTACTTGCGTTTCATGCTCAAAGACCACACTTGAGTGGTTAGCTTCATTGTCCAGATCATTTTCTTAATCCACAATTTATTCCCTTAACTGCCTGAACATTAAAATCACATCCGATTGGAGTTTGGTTCTCAGCACTCTATCTTTACCGATAATTCCTCATTTTGAGTCTCTAGGTTTGGTACCACAATTCCTTAACTCTGTACTCAAAATTGACACTTAATCCACACTTCACTTCAACTTCTCGAACTGCGGTTCCCGTTAAGGTTCCATGTCATTCCTTAGAGTATTCCATAACTTCTATTCTTGCATCTCTAATGCTTTGTCCAATCCTTAATTCATCCTACGACGCGTCCAACAAGGTTGAGGTGCTTCACCTTATTCTTAAATATCCTTTATGTTTCTGAACTTTGCCACTGACAGGCTTCGTTACTTTACAGTTTGATGGCCACCATTTGGCATGAATACTTCTTCGCCAATTCCGTCTTAGAATTCTATCACCTTAATCTTCGCCCTTCATACACTTCATTCCTCCTTGGTCACATTCAGCTCTCGGACATTTATCCTAACTGTCATATACTAGATTGAGTTGATCAGGCTCAACTAGATGTGACATTTAGAACAACATCCGGAACCCAATGGTCCCACTACTTTTATTGAAACTTTAATGACCCAAGGCACGGTCTGAATCGACCTGCTCTGATACCAATTGTAACACCCATACTAAATTATCTAGAATATTTAGCATGTGTATTAATCTGATACTGGGTACATTAAAATTTTCAATAATAATAACAATAATACATACAACTGAATGAGTACAAATTTGCTCGTTATACAATTATCCAAATAACATAACATACACTCCTAGATATATACAATCTGTCAGCCTCCTGAGCGTGTCCTTGACGAGCAACTGCACTCCATCCAGCATCTTCCTGAAGATCTTCATCTGCAAACCACATGACTACCTGAAAACCTGCACCAGAAGGATAGGGATGAGACATGACGTCTCAGTGAGCTCCTACCCTACCTACTGTTGGCAACCACAGGGAACCTAGGGTCGCCGTGCCTACCTCGGCAATCTCGGGGATACCTATGATCGCCAAGTCTTAACCTTACCCATAGTGGGCTATCTGACTGATCCTGCTAAACTGTGATCAAGGGGAAACCTAGGATCACTATCTGAGTCTGATACTGAATAGTCCTGAGATCTAGACTATATCCTGATAACTGGGTGATCGAGGGGAATCCTAGGATCACCGCCTGATAACTGATACCTGAATCTGATACCTGTCTGATAACTATTCTCTGCCTGATAACATAATAATATAATTAACTGATAAATGTCTTTATGTTAGCTGTTAGCGTTGAACAAACAATATTATCTGGGTTCATTTTACGGAATGCCCCCGGGTGGAGTAACCCCGAAGCACATTCCCCTGATAACCGGTGAAAATCCTATCATATCAGGCTAACACCGGACTCCTCTTGCCTAAGTGTGTGGTTATCCTCGCGGAAGATTCCTGCCCGTTCCATCTGGAACCCCCCGTCCTCTCTAACTGGTCGAGAACACAGGAGACACACTGTAACTCTGTGTGGTTATCCTCACGGAAAGTTCCTGCCCGTTTCAGCAATGCTGAAACCCCCTGTTCTCTCTAACTGGTCGAGAGAACAGAAGACACAAAGCTTGTCCTGATTATTAATTATTATTCCTGGTATATGATTATATATATATATATATATTCCTGATAAAACTGATACGTGTTCTCCCCAATGTCACTCTGACGTGAACATTGAGGCACGTCCTGATAACCTGTAACTATGCCTGATTAAGGGAATCCTGGTATCTACCCCTAACTTATCTGAGAGTAATTCTATTCCTGTTAACCTATTCAAGGTTCTAGTCTTTCCTCATTATAACATAGGCTTATCGTTCTCATAAGCCGTTGCTTGGTTATTAGAAATATTCCACAACTTAAATGACTTTACTATGCATTCCTAATGCTTTACCAGATTCCTTGTCCAATCATTCATTCCTTAAATGTTGTGTAATCCATTGAACATGTCAAGAATGGTGTTTATCTTGGAAAATAGTGTTTACTTGAAAACAGTTATTAAAAAGCCTCGCCGAACACGTACACATCACCCAGAACGAAGCAGAACAGACAAATGCTGTCTGTCCAAAATCGCTAGGCGATGTGGAGGCGAGGTGGAGGCGAAAATAGGCAGTGAGCACCTGCCAAACAGTAACTTCACGTTCGCCCCGAGCTCGCCCGGCGAAAATATCAGTTCAAAAACCTGCTAAAAATATGATTTTCCACCATTTTGACACATTTAAGGTTACCCAGGCATTCCAACAGTATAAGGAATGAATTTCCAACACAAATTAACAATTTAAAACCTGAATAATCAAGGAATTGGTAACATAGGAAATTAGGGTAAATTTCTAGTTTTAGAACAACATGTAAAAATGCTTACAACTTACACAAGCGGGTTCTAAAACCCTGTGGAGCTCACCTTAAACCTCCTATTGGTGCTTGCTATCTCTGATTCTCAAAGCCTTGGCTTCACTCTACCACTTTCTCTTGAATCTCCTTATTCTTCCTTTTCTTTCTCTTGCTCTAACTTTCCAAATAAGCTTGCTTGCTAAAACTTCACAAGAATTGAATGAAACTTGGTGGGTGATGGCTAGGTGAAGGAGGGCGTGAGAGTGAGGGGAGGAGGGAGAGAAACCAGATTTGGGGAGAGATTGAGGGAAGAGAAGAGTGAAGAAAATATCTTCCCCCTTCTTTTTAAATAAACTCATCCTTCCCTTTATTTACGAAAATGCCATTGCTTGCTCTACAATCTTCTAACACCGATAACTGTTACTTCTAAGCGAGATATATATATATATATATATATATATATATATATACACTTGCCATATAATTAAATCCATTAACTGTCAAATTACCAAATTGTCCTTTGCTCAAAACATTTCTGATACATCGTCCCAATATTAAAAAAATGTTCGAGTCCTAAGCGGAATGTTACAATCTACCCCCCTTAAAGAAATTTCGTCCTCGAAATTTAGTTTCCACTATCATATATGAATGAATCTCTCACACTACTTCTTTTGCTTGCCCGAAAACTCCAGTTTGTCTTGATTTTCGGAATCCCTTGGATTTCCAACTCTATATGTCGAATATACTCGACAACTTTTCCTTTAACTAAAATGCTCATGGCAAATTTACATAATTCTTACGTAGTAGGATGTGAGGTTATCTGAACCATTATATCCATCGTATCCAATCTGGAGTTGTCAAGCTCTAACACTTGTACTAATTCTTATAAATACCTTCATAGTCCAGGTAATCTTACTTTGATGACATTAGGTCGTTCTCATACGATGACATCACTTATCTTAATAACTTAGAAATCATTATTCATTACTGGGAGTTTACTAATCTCCTATCTTTCTTGTCACTACTATTCTCGAATTCTGGCCGTAACATAAATATTTTCTATATTGGTAAATCCAAACCCATAGAAGTTTAGTCCGAGTGATGAGTAGTAATCATCTCACATAACACCACATGGTAGATTTCATAGTATATAATTTACATATATAATCGAACACGTGTACACTACTGATGGGTACACAATACATCATCTCATCCTTGTCCGAATGAAGGGACATCATTCCTAATCTTGACATATTGGAGACATTTTCACATCAATTGGGAATCTTTCTTACTCTTAACTTATCTTGTAACATCCGGGATTTGCCTTTCAACTGGCTTTCCAGGTTTGCCCCGCCAATGTTACTCGTGTTTATTTCTTAAGTGTACAACAACCCATAACATAGATTATGGTTACATTCTCTCAGCATCGTAAACTTATTTTCTCATTCTGAACGTCGAGTCCAAGATCCTTGTTTTCAAAAGAAGCTCTACTTGATTGCTACCAAAATAGCACACTTTAAATCCTTAAATCAAAACCTGAACTTACGTAGCTCTTTACTGTAGACTACGAATGACCTGTAATCTGCATGAAAGTACTTCTTCTTTTACTGGTGAACATTAAGTACAATAATTTTCGAACTTTTCTGCTAAGCTATGGTGATATCAACAAATCTGCTCTGGTAAAAACCTTCATATTTAAACATTCCTGATTGCGTACCACTATTACCAAAACACGTCACATAACTGAAAATCTGTTACACTACTATCTGAGTAGTTTGAGTATTGCCTGTTAAGTATATATACTAACATAACCTGTTACATGTGACATGTAGGCATAACGGGATACAACACGGATTAGACTCATATGTCACTGCCTTGTCACTTCTGACCAATGCTTTGATTTCAAATATTTATCGTCTTGTAAGTGCAATCTTTACGGATGCTGCCTCATGCTTACCCTTTTGATTAAACTTACCGTATTAGTGATGACTTTCCTTGCTCTAGTCTTATTGTGCTAGAAACATATTCTTCTCATTCTTATCGCAGAATCTTAGACTGCTTCGATTTCCATTTCTCTTAAGTCTCGAGGTTTGAAATATCCCTCGGCTTTACTTTTAAAAATTTCTGCTAGTACTTATAACAAGTTCGAGTCGTCGCTGCTTACTGATATTCTGTGGTCCACCTAACACGGACTACACAAGCATCCTTGTTCTTTAAACTTCAGTTTAGAATTGTTTGTTGACTCATTCTGGAATTACTTTTCCGCTGCGCAACTCTGATCTAACAAAACACTTTGGAGTAGGAGTAATACACCATTATCCAATTCTCTGGCTGACTTGTTCCTTAATGACTTGTAGCTATCACAGCAGATTCATCTTACGTTCGTTGATTCTCTTGTGACTTAAACCACCTGGTTAACTTACTGATTGATCGTCATCTGACATTGTACTTCCTTCCGGACATAAACCATATATTCGCTTACTTTCACGATAAAACGTCAGAACTTGTATACGGTTTCCAACGACTGTCAAGAGTTCAACAATGTTCCTATCAAATAGTTTATACTCTGGTTCTAACTTTACTTCCCATATCCTGAAGTCCGTAACCATCTCTTGGCCAGCTCTTTATGTATAATCATTAAAACATTGCGCAAACCGACTGAAAGCTTGCTTAAGACAACTTAAGTTCACACACACAAACACTTGTGTCAACTTCTAAAACGACTTATGGTTTCTGGAGGTTCACATCTTTTACATATACTGAATCTACTGAGGGTTTGAGTCCCATTACTAATCGGTCTATCTTTATCCATAAGAATTCATACCCACAATCTTTCGGAGACAGCTACGGTCTCTATGGTTTTCTATACCTCTTAAATTACCTTCGAATCCCTCCGGTTAATTGATCTTGAGCTTCAAAACCTCATCATTACCTTTTGTTTCATTCAACGACTCGTTACGGCATTCTCATTTCAGATCTTGATCTTAACATCTGAGTAATTCTGCATATAGCTGAACAATCCGAAATCTATACCTTATTACCGCCCTCGGAACTTATCAACACGAGGTGACCTCTTTAAGCTTCTAGAATAACTGTGGAAGAAATCTCATCAGTTGAAAACTTAAAACTCACTAGCATTAACCACAATCTTAACCTTTCGTATTTAAGACGATCCTCCGTATAATACAGTCTCAATATAATTTCTCGGCTAAAATTTCCGATTATCCTTCACAACTGGTCTACTTAATCTCGTGTTATCTTGAACTTGCCTCCTTCATCCAATCAAGGAAATTCAACTTTATTCGTCCATCAGTTCACTAAATCCCAATGACTGACCATTTAATATACACCTTTCGTTGAATAAAATTTCAGTTAAGCTTAGCTTATTCCCAATCTTCTTACTAATAGAACACATATGAATATCTGATTCACGCCTCGACATGCAACGGGTCTTATTATCAACACTTAACCATCCATCTTAGTTCTTAGGTTGCATACCAACTTCTTTTCTTAATTCTCAAATCTAGCATTTATGGTTCGGGAGATGCGGCTGATCTGCCGGGGTTAATCTTACTTGCGTTTCATGCTCAAAGACCACACTTGAGTGGTTAGCTTCATTGTCCAGATCATTTTCTTAATCCACAATTTATTCCCTTAACTGCCTGAACATTAAAATCACATCCGATTGGAGTTTGGTTCTCAGCACTCTATCTTTACCGATAATTCCTCATTTTGAGTCTCTAGGTTTGGTACCACAATTCCTTAACTCTGTACTCAAAATTGACACTTAATCCACACTTCACTTCAACTTCTCGAACTGCGGTTCCCGTTAAGGTTCCATGTCATTCCTTAGAGTATTCCATAACTTCTATTCTTGCATCTCTAATGCTTTGTCCAATCCTTAATTCATCCTACGACGCGTCCAACAAGGTTGAGGTGCTTCACCTTATTCTTAAATATCCTTTATGTTTCTGAACTTTGCCACTGACAGGCTTCGTTACTTTACAGTTTGATGGCCACCATTTGGCATGAATACTTCTTCGCCAATTCCGTCTTAGAATTCTATCACCTTAATCTTCGCCCTTCATACACTTCATTCCTCCTTGGTCACATTCAGCTCTCGGACATTTATCCTAACTGTCATATACTAGATTGAGTTGATCAGGCTCAACTAGATGTGACATTTAGAACAACATCCGGAACCCAATGGTCCCACTACTTTTATTGAAACTTTAATGACCCAAGGCACGGTCTGAATCGACCTGCTCTGATACCAATTGTAACACCCATACTAAATTATCTAGAATATTTAGCATGTGTATTAATCTGATACTGGGTACATTAAAATTTTCAATAATAATAACAATAATACATACAACTGAATGAGTACAAATTTGCTCGTTATACAATTATCCAAATAACATAACATACACTCCTAGATATATACAATCTGTCAGCCTCCTGAGCGTGTCCTTGACGAGCAACTGCACTCCATCCAGCATCTTCCTGAAGATCTTCATCTGCAAACCACATGACTACCTGAAAACCTGCACCAGAAGGATAGGGATGAGACATGACGTCTCAGTGAGCTCCTACCCTACCTACTGTTGGCAACCACAGGGAACCTAGGGTCGCCGTGCCTACCTCGGCAATCTCGGGGATACCTATGATCGCCAAGTCTTAACCTTACCCATAGTGGGCTATCTGACTGATCCTGCTAAACTGTGATCAAGGGGAAACCTAGGATCACTATCTGAGTCTGATACTGAATAGTCCTGAGATCTAGACTATATCCTGATAACTGGGTGATCG
Source organism: Medicago ruthenica (assembly GCA_018208015.1). Lineage (NCBI taxonomy): Eukaryota > Viridiplantae > Streptophyta > Magnoliopsida > Fabales > Fabaceae > Medicago > Medicago ruthenica. The sequence continues at coordinate 85,799,488 of CM031378.1, read as the reverse complement.
AGGGGAATCCTAGGATCACCGCCTGATAACTGATACCTGAATCTGATACCTGTCTGATAACTATTCTCTGCCTGATAACATAATAATATAATTAACTGATAAATGTCTTTATGTTAGCTGTTAGCGTTGAACAAACAATATTATCTGGGTTCATTTTACGGAATGCCCCCGGGTGGAGTAACCCCGAAGCACATTCCCCTGATAACCGGTGAAAATCCTATCATATCAGGCTAACACCGGACTCCTCTTGCCTAAGTGTGTGGTTATCCTCGCGGAAGATTCCTGCCCGTTCCATCTGGAACCCCCCGTCCTCTCTAACTGGTCGAGAACACAGGAGACACACTGTAACTCTGTGTGGTTATCCTCACGGAAAGTTCCTGCCCGTTTCAGCAATGCTGAAACCCCCTGTTCTCTCTAACTGGTCGAGAGAACAGAAGACACAAAGCTTGTCCTGATTATTAATTATTATTCCTGGTATATGATTATATATATATATATATTCCTGATAAAACTGATACGTGTTCTCCCCAATGTCACTCTGACGTGAACATTGAGGCACGTCCTGATAACCTGTAACAATGCCTGATTAAGGGAATCCTGGTATCTACCCCTAACTTATCTGAGAGTAATTCTATTCCTGTTAACCTATTCAAGGTTCTAGTCTTTCCTCATTATAACATAGGCTTATCGTTCTCATAAGCCGTTGCTTGGTTATTAGAAATATTCCACAACTTAAATGACTTTACTATGCATTCCTAATGCTTTACCAGATTCCTTGTCCAATCATTCATTCCTTAAATGTTGTGTAATCCATTGAACATGTCAAGAATGGTGTTTATCTTGGAAAATAGTGTTTACTTGAAAACAGTTATTAAAAAGCCTCGCCGAACACGTACACATCACCCAGAACGAAGCAGAACAGACAAATGCTGTCTGTCCAAAATCGCTAGGCGATGTGGAGGCGAGGTGGAGGCGAAAATAGGCAGTGAGCACCTGCCAAACAGTAACTTCACGTTCGCCCCGAGCTCGCCCGGCGAAAATATCAGTTCAAAAACCTGCTAAAAATATGATTTTCCACCATTTTGACACATTTAAGGTTACCCAGGCATTCCAACAGTATAAGGAATGAATTTCCAACACAAATTAACAATTTAAAACCTGAATAATCAAGGAATTGGTAACATAGGAAATTAGGGTAAATTTCTAGTTTTAGAACAACATGTAAAAATGCTTACAACTTACACAAGCGGGTTCTAAAACCCTGTGGAGCTCACCTTAAACCTCCTATTGGTGCTTGCTATCTCTGATTCTCAAAGCCTTGGCTTCACTCTACCACTTTCTCTTGAATCTCCTTATTCTTCCTTTTCTTTCTCTTGCTCTAACTTTCCAAATAAGCTTGCTTGCTAAAACTTCACAAGAATTGAATGAAACTTGGTGGGTGATGGCTAGGTGAAGGAGGGCGTGAGAGTGAGGGGAGGAGGGAGAGAAACCAGATTTGGGGAGAGATTGAGGGAAGAGAAGAGTGAAGAAAATATCTTCCCCCTTCTTTTTAAATAAACTCATCCTTCCCTTTATTTACGAAAATGCCATTGCTTGCTCTACAATCTTCTAACACCGATAACTGTTACTTCTAAGCGAGATATATATATATATATATATATACACTTGCCATATAATTAAATCCATTAACTGTCAAATTACCAAATTGTCCTTTGCTCAAAACATTTCTGATACATCGTCCCAATATTAAAAAAATGTTCGAGTCCTAAGCGGAATGTTACAATTCACATCTCCAGCAACAGCAAAAAGTGGAATCAAATAAGAAACACAAGTGAAAATAACAGCAATTAAAGAAGCCAAAGGAAAAGTTTTCTTTGGTTCTTCAACTTCACCAGCTAAAGTACTAACATTATCCCAAAAATTCAAGTTACAAAACTGGGTATTGAAAAAAAGATTCCAATCTTTTTTAACACCCTTTTGATCTAAACTAATCCATTTACGTGGATTTATCTTAGGGATAGCAATAAGAGACATTTTAAAACAAATGGTGACAATGAAACAATTGCAAGAACAACAGCAACATAACCAAGAAATGTTAAACCAGTATAATTAAGAAAAGATAATGAAAGAGTTGAAAAGAGAATTGCAATGTAACGAGGCCAACCAGATTAAGCATCCAGAAATGCATAGCCCAAACAAAAATAAAAACATTAACAGTACAATGTTTCATTACTTACAATCAGATTAACAACAAATAACCATAATTAAACATCAATATCTTAAACCTAACACCCAGATCTGATGAACGATATAGTAGTAATGAAGAACACACAGAACTAATTATTGACATTTTTCAATAACATACAAAACAAAAACAAAATTATCGCAACAAGTAAATGCTTCACCGTTGAAATTGACTTTCTTGCCTTGTGAAGTTCTTCATTTAATTCCAACATCTCAGAACAATGAATCTCTTGCAAACCACAAATTTCCTTTCGAATTTGAACTACACGAACATCAATTAACCTTTCAATTTCTGCGATTTGAGTCTCAAAATCGACCCTCGCTTTGTTCAGATCAACCTCCATCTTTTTCCCCATATCGTCGATCATACCCTCGTACACGACGATTAATGTTTCAATTTGTTCATCCAGGGTTAACGGCCTTACAAACGTCCCTTGTATAGCTACTCCAGATTTTCGACCGATCTGCGCTTCTCTGTCCATGGGCTCACACGAACAACATGAATCTGACTTCGCTTGAGACGATATCTGCTTCATGTTGGCGCAACAGATGCAGAGACGGTTAGAACTATTACTGCTTGAAGTGGCCATAACTTGGAAAAATTGGAATTTGAAGAAGAAATGGAAGGGATTGGTGATCAATGCTTAGACGGCGAAGATGCTGTTTATGGGAAGAGAAAAGAAGATGCAAGTTTATGGATTGTTGGCATGCTAGACGGTGGCCGAGATGCCGATGGCGCAAGCGGTGATGTTGTTTACGGGATATGGAAGATGAAAGGTTAACTTTTTTTTTTTTGGTTACACGATGGTTCAAATATAAAGGAAGTTAAGTAGATGAACACAGGGTAAATAAATTAAAATCCAGCTATATTTGACAAGTGTTTTTTTTTTTTGTTAACTTAAATTAGTGTTATTTTAAAATGGAACAGTTAAAAATAAATTATAAAATGTTCTTCACATGAGTCTATGAAATGTGTTAATGTACTGTAAAAAAAACTTACAAAAAAACCTAACCCTCCTTCAAAAAAACAACCCTAACCCTAACCCTAACCCTAGATAAGTGGATTATAAAGGTTAAGTTAGTAAAAATATCACAAACTACGAAAAGAATCATAGACCTAATTAACTTATATTTCTTGTTCAATGAATGTTGTAAATCTGAATTATTAGTTTTTTGTTTTTTTAAGTTCTAATAAAAATAATAATTTGTGATGTACTATAAATAATCAATTTTTTAAGTCCCAATTTTCTAACTTTTATATCCTTTCAGATATTACGTCATTTTATTTAAAAAAAATTTAACATACTTCACAAAATTAAAGTCTTTCACTTAATAATAGTAAAAAAAAAAATTTGCCACCCATAATTGTCCACGTAACATTTAATTTTATGACACACTCTTTCTCTAATTCAATTTTATAACCCTAACCTAACCCTAAATGAGTGGACTATTAAGGTTAAAGGTTAAGTTCTTAAAATTTCCTTGACTAATAAAAAAGCATCTCAGGCATAGTCCACATGTATGTTACTTAATCCAAACCGAAAGAAATTAGTTTTAGGGTTAAATAAGTAAATGACCCCCTAAATATATGAACATTTGATTTTAGTCTCCTTGAAATATTCCTTAGGTTTTTGGTCCCTCAAAAATTTTCTATTCATGATATTAGTCCCTACTTTTTGGGCTACTCATGTATAACCTTCATATTTTTTTAATGAAATTTTCCAGAAATGGGTAGAAAATTATGACAATATTTTCCAAAAAATAGAATTTATTAACAACACATGAATTTAATATGAATTTTTTAGCACGAAAAAACATAAAAATTCATATTTATTTCGTGTTTTGTTTAAAAATTCCAATTTTTTTGGGAGAGATTATCATGATATTCTACCCATTTTTGGAAAATTTCATTAAAAAATATGAAGGTTAGACATAAGTTGACCAAAAAGTAGGGACTAATATCATGAATAGAAAATTTTTGAGGGACCAAAAACCTAAGGAATATTTCAAGGAGACTAAAATAAAATGTTCATATATTTAGGGGGTCATTTACTTATTTAACCCTTAATTTTATGTCAAACATTATTTTTCTTTTCAATATCATTTTAAAAATCAATTAATTTCTTCTGCAAAGTTGCTTCCCACCATGGGAAAAGGCTTTTCTAACCCTTAGATTGTTGAGGAACACGATTTTTATCATGGACTGTCTACACCAAATTTTTTTCCTTTCTCTTTTGCATTCTATTTTTTTTTGTTTAGATCTGGAATACACGATTTTTATCATAAACTGCCTACACCATATTTTTTTAATTTCTCTTTTACACTCTTATATTTTTGTTTATATCTGGAATTTTGTTCTTTTTTCTTGATCCGGAAACAATTGATCGGATTTTCTCTCTCGCGCAGTTGGTGAAAACGCACGATCCGAATGTTTTGGTTGGAAGAATGAGCAATTAAAATTCGAAACGTGTCCCCGAAGCAGGTAAAGTTGTTTTGTCGTGTACTATTTGGATTTTTTCTATTTAAAGTTGTAATAAAAATATTAATTTGTCATCCACTATAAATAGATACCATCATTCCTGAATCACTTACACCATTTCATCTTTGGTTGTGATATTTTATCTTGTTTATCCCTATTCTTTTTTCTTTCTCACCATGCCTATGCCCATAGGAATAGCTTGCAATGTTAAATTCCATCATATAACCGATCCGTTTGAGTCTTGGTGGATTTCACCAAATGATACGCTCTCACACTTAATAGGGGTTTTCAACCGTTTTTTCATCGTAGATAACGATCCTACTCGAAGGGTGAAACAAATTTGTCATGTAACGATGTACGACTCCGTGGCGGATGACAGTGACGACTACAAGGCAAGCTATGATTGTAAGACTCTTGAAAGTGACATTGATGTGGAGGAAATGATTCGATCCCGAACTAATCGAGGGGATCCTTTGTATTTGTTGGTTATAAGTGAGAGGGTTAATTAGTAGATTAGTTAATCTTATATTGTATTAGGTTGTACTATTTTATGTTATGTGTAATGAATTTTAGTGTTTGTATGTTTACTTTGTTGTTGTATTAAGTAATTGTTGTATTACCAGAAGAATTAAGTTGGTTTCTTGTGTATTTACTGAAGCTATGAAGATGATGATGTTATTTAAACATTTTGTTACTGAACTGATAGATCCGCAAGTGCACGAAAATATCGGTTTTAGTATAAAAGATGTCAAATCCTACAGAGACCGACGTCAAGTACCGTTATCTATTATGATGTTGTTTATCTAAGGCAGTGGTAATTAAATTATAGGGGTCGCCATTAAATTAAGGCGGTCCTACAGAGACCAATGGTCGTCACATAGTGCATCTTTTAGCTTTGAAGACCAATCTTTTCTTGAGACGGAGACAATTTGCTCGAGGATATGCTTAATTTATCTGTTAGAGATATCAGCCCGTCCATTTGTTTGTGGATGGTAAGGGGTAACTGCTCTATGCCGCACTCCGTACTTTGCTAGGAGGTTCTCAAATATTGTTGAGAGCTCGATTACCCGTTGAATATTTTGATTAACCGTTAAAAAATTATATAAGTAGTATAATTTTCTAAGTATACTCAATAGGGTTAGGGTTAGGGTTAGGGTTAGGGTTAGGGTTGAGTTGTTTTTTGTTGTCATAAAGGGTTTGATTTTTTTTGACTAGGTTTCTGTGTGAATATTCCGACGGAGAGGCGCGTCTCCGAGAATCCGATCTGAGAAATTCCAGTTCCTGCTTCCTTCCTGCTCTATGTGGGCCATATCCAACGGTCTGATCGGATGTACTTGTTTCGGTTTGGTACCTGGCTCCGTTTAGGTCCTCGGATTAGTGGTGGGAGACCTTGACTAGTTTTCTGTGTGAATATTCCGACGGAGAGGCGTGTCTCTGTTTTTTTTTTACTATTATTAAGTGAAAGAATTTAATTTTGTGAAGTGTGTTAATTTTTTTTACAAAAAAAATGGGACCGTGAATGACGGGCTGCCCGTCACCATATGTGACGATCGTCATCCGTGCTTTTCCTCAGCCTCTTCTTGACCGCAAAAACGCACGGACGTGCTATAAAAACGCACGGTCCGTGCTTTTCCTCAGACTCTGCTTGACCACAAAAACGCACGGATGACGAACATATTTAAAAATAATTAAAAATGCCTGGTGTTTCAATTAATAAACATCATTAAGTAGTGCACAATTGTCTGCTCCTTTCTCTCTCACGCGCGCCACCCATTCCTCTTCCCTAAACATATCAGCTTCCGCACACACACGTGTTGCACATCTCAACCATCCATCTCTTAATCTTCCTTTTGAGATCAACAAACCCTCAAGCAATCAGTTTTCTTTCCCATCACACGTAAAAACTTCTCTGATCATCAATCAATTCAGTATCTTCTTCAAAATCTTCCCTTCATCTTCTCCATTCTCCTTGGTCAACTATCTTCCTTTCTTAACCGAAAGTAATCTCCAAGAAACACAAAAATGGTGAAATCAAATAAAAACCCACCAGAAAAATTTTCTCTAAAGCCACTAAAACAAAGCCCTTCACCACCACATCCTTCACCATTCACGTATTCACCAACAACCACCTTATCCACACTCAACACCACCATCGTCTCGTCAACTGACCCATTGTCTTATTCACCACCAAAAAGCTTTACCTCCTCAGTTCCTACAAAAGCTGCAACATTCGATCAGTTCTACAAACCTAAACAAACTATCTCCCATGAAATAAGAAAATCTGTACGTCTTTCTTCTAAAACTCAAAGTCAAAGATTCTCCTACATCAACTTAGATGATGAACCTGAAACTTGCATGCAAGGTCAAAACAGTAAGTTTCTATCAAAAAGACACTCCATCCCTCGACCCTCATCCTCAAACCCAAATACGGCATTCATCACTTATGATCGAAGCTTGGCCAAAAAGGAAAAAATGTTGAATGAAATTCCTCAAACAAATGTCCCAACAACCTTCAACACTAAACAAATGCTGTTTGACCCATCCCTTACTCCCCTGTTCCTAACCAAATGGTCAAAAAGACCTCTTTCAGAAAGCAAGACTTTCGACTTTAAAGATTTGGAAAAGAAGGAGATCAACCTTACTGAAATTCTTCAACCTCTAGGTTGGGAAGAATTTCTCCAGATAGAGGAAACCATCTACCCTAACCTAGTGAAAAGTTTCTACTTCACCACAAAAATTTATGACCAAAGTGTACTCATCGCTAACCTTGGACAAACAGAGATCATCCTTACCCCTGACATTCTTTCCAAAATACTCAACATTCCAAATAATGGTGTAAGATATTATGGCCGAAACTGGTACGAACTTGCTGGGCTAGACCGTAATGCCATACTTGATCAAATCTTTATCACTTTCAGTCCAGATAGAGATTTACCGTCCATAAGTCTGAAAAATGAATATAAAATCCTCTTTAACCTTTGTGTTCATAGCCTTCTTCCTAGAAGTGGGGGAAAATACAAGGTAACTGACACTGATGTAATGGTGATCTACCACATATCTCAAGGAAAACGGGTTAACTTGCCCTACCTTATTCTTCAACACATGATCAATGCCATTCAAGCTAACAAAAGTAGCGGGGGTCTCCCTTACTCAATGGTCCTCACCAAAATCTTTAAGGAATTCAACATTCCTTTCGACAAGGAAGAATTTCGAAGAAACACTTTATCCTTTTCATGCAAAAATGTATCCCACATAAGGCAGAGTAATTTCCCAGGTGCACTAAGCTTGAATGACCTCCCTGTCGCCGCAGAACACTCTCCTCAGGAAGATGAAAATCCTCTTCAAAATCTAGTAAATGCCATCCTCATTGATGATCACCGTGCTTCACACTCCAGTGCCCAGAAAAACCATTCTTCATCCTCCAAACAATCTGTGGCAAAAATTTCCTCTGTCGCAACCTCAATCATATCTCCCATCCCTGTTCACAGCGCTGATAATTCATCAATCTTTGGAACAGATTGTCTGAACAATCTCCTCAGAACTCCCTCGCAATCCTTTAACACATTTGGCTTACCAAAAATTCCGTCTGCATTCAGTTCCTTTAAAAGCTTAAAATCAACAGGAACCTCTGTTCAAGCTCCACCTCCCGTTTTAACAAACACAATCGACACTCCTCTTCCTACCTCAACTGATAGATTGGAAATCATTTATCAAATGCACACTAATCTATCTGACTGGTTGAAAAACGTTTTCTGTCCCCATTTTGGAATTCCTCCTCCCTCCTTTGATGCAACTCCGTCTCCTGCTCCCTAGCCATGCTCCAGTTTCTTTTTGATGAAGACAAAAAGGGGGAGAATATTATGTGTTGGTCTGTCTTGGTAAAAAGCCCCTTTTATGTTGTAATATGAAAAATTGTTTTGTGTTTTAAATATGTTCATGTAGTTGTGTTTGCCGTGCTGCTCAAGTTTTCTTTTTTTAGCCTTTTAGAACATTATGTAATGAACATGATGTAATGAAATGCTGAAATCAGTGTCTAATGTTATTATGAACATGATGTAATGACGGTCCCCGTTTTTTCTTTTGAAAAGTTTGGTGACAATCGTCACAGATTCTGACCGTGCGTTTTTATAGCACGTCCGTTGCGTTTTTACGGTCAAGCAGAGTCTGAGGAAAAGCACGGACCGTGCGTTTATATAGCACGTCCGTGCGTTTTTGTGGTCAAGCAGAGTCTGAGGAAAAGCACGGACTGTGCGTTTTTATAGCACGTCCGTGCGTTTTTGCGGAGGCTGAGGAAAAGCACGGATGACGATCGTCACAGATGGTGACGGGCAGCCCGTCATTCACGGTCCCAATTTTCTACCTTTTTTTCCTTTCAGATATTACGTTATTTAAAAATAACGTATTTAAAAATCGGTCATGGTTTTGTAAAAATATATCTTTTGTGTCAATAAATAAAAGTTCGACTTCCTTTTTGTTCACATGATTCCGAATAAAATGATGTTTTATTTCGATATATTTTGATCTGGAATGCTGAATATGCGCCACTTGTACTTTTTCTTTCTATTTTATCTCTGTTTAGGTTGTCCGATTAGTGGTGATCTACATTGATTATGTAAACCATTAGTGATTTCAACCCGTTATTTTGATGTTAGTAATCCCATCATAATTAATATGATAACAATGTCATGCAAAAGAAATGTTTAATAAAATACATTCCTTTTAACTAGAGCTCTTTCACATAGGTTTCAGGAATATGTCTTATATTGAGACTATTTAAGCTTATGTCCCTAAAATTAAAGCATATCAAATTGCAATAATATACTACAATCAAATATCATAGACGGCAAAGAGGACATGCTGAGATGGTGTATGATGTTACACAGCTACAAAAGAGGGCAAAGACCACAATGACATTGCATGGGATCAAGTATGATCCATCCCAAGGAAAATCATCTTCCAATGTACCAATTTACAACCTCAGCAAACTAAGAAAGAAGAAGTGGAAGAACATGCTACTTTGGTCCTCAACCAATGTTAGGTGCACCAGGAACAATAGAGACAAATCCTATTGAAGTAGGATTAGATGATGGACCTGGAGATCTAACTCAGGAGAAAGAACTTCCAAATCATAACAAGAAGAAGAAAGCTTTATGGAAACCGTAGTAGGATTTGATTAACTCTGTAATGGCTTGAACAATGGCCTTTTTGCTAGTAATGACTTAATTTAGTTTGTATGTAATGGCTTGAACAATGCCCTTTTTGCTACTAATGGCTTAAAAATGCCTAGATGCCTTTTAGTTTGTATGTAATGGCTTGAACAATGCCTTTTATTTTGCTAGTAATGGCTTAATCAATGCCTTATAATTTGGATCATTATGTTTTTAACTGGTTCAGAAATGTACAAGCAATAGCAATGTTCAGAACCATCCACCTGGTTCTATATTAATTACAGATACACGGACCGTGCGTTTTTATAGCACGTCCGTGCGTTTTTGGGGTCCAGCAGAGTCTGAGGAAAAGCACGGACCGTGCGTTTATATAGCACGTCCGTGCGTTCTGCCAAGCCGTGATTTTCCTCTTCATCCTTCGTGCGCCGTATCCTTCCATCATTAATCTTCTCCTAAAACAAAACCACCAAAAACCTCCATTAATCACCCAAACCAACTCAAATCTTCACCAAACTTCACCAACACAACAAATTTTTGTAAAAACCCACAAACCTCAGCAAACATCGAAATTACTCTTTCCAACCATCAATTGAAAAAAAACCCCAAATTTTTGGAAAACCCATTTTTATCAACAACTCCACTAATACGAAAATGGCTTCCAAAAAGAGAAACACCGACGAAGCTGGAAGTTCCGTTGGAAATGCAAACAAGAAAGGAAAGGCAAAGGCACAGGGAGCTAATGTGCATGGAATTGTGTACGAGGATGAAGATCAACAAGAATTATATGAGGATTTGGTCAAACGAACTATCACCCCCACCAGGTATCCCTGCTTTTTGACTTGTGACAAATTAGGTATTAAGGATAATATCATAGAACTGTTGAATAGGCTAGGGTGGATGGGTTTTTTGACTGGGGGGCATGTTACCCGTGAGAGTCTTACGTTAGAGTTTCTTAGTTCTTTAGCCATTACTGAAGAAGAGGGTGTGATTGATACTGTAGAATTTCGAATACTGAATAAAAAATATCGAATTCCCTTTGGTGACTTGTGTGCGAAACTTGGTTTTGAAAATGTCGGGTTTATTCATAATTCGAAAAAACAAAATCTTAGGACACCTGAATTTGATGCTCATGCATTCTGGACCGAAATAACTGGTGAATCTCATTTTGAGGCCAGGAGTGCTAAAGCAAGCCAAATTCATAACCCTGTTTTTCGATACGTTCATCGGATCATGGCTTGTACTTTGTTTGGCAGAGGGGAATCTGGGACTGTAAGAGTGGGAGAGCTTTTCATGCTCTGGGCAATGGTAAAAAATCAGAGGGTGAACACCTGTCATTACTTGTTAAATCATTTGTTTTGTGTTGGAAATGGTAAGACGGGACCAATCGTGGTGGGAGGGTTGATAAGTTACATTGCTACTAAGATTGGGCTGGGTAAAGCATTATCGCATTTACCAGTTGTAGGTGGTGTTAAAGAGATTGATATGAACATGTGTGTTCAAATGTTGTTGGTTACCCATGTGGATCAGAGTAAACAAACATTTACTCTATTGATTAACAAAGTCAAGTCTATCACACTGCCTAACACTGCGAGAACAAACATCTTCGATCAACAAAATTGGCTCTATACAAATGTTGATGTGCCACACCAAAACCCGGCACAAGGTGAACATGCGGAGGAAGAGCATGTGGAGGGAAACCAAGTCCACGGAGTGCCGACAAATAATGATTGGTATGCTAGGATTGACGCCGAACAACAAAGGCAAGGTGCTGAGATCTCTAGGCAAGGACAAATGCTGGACTTAATGATGAAGCACTTCCACATCCAATACCCTCCACCTGGACCTCAGTAATTGTAAGCTATTTTAAAGGTATTTAGTTTTCCATTCATGAACAAAGCTTGTTTCAAGCATGTGGTGAATAAATGATGTTTATATATTTAGTGTTATTTAGTTGGTTGTTTTTGTTAATCCCAATTGAATAAATTGCAGGACTTTTGAAGTTTCGGCGAGAAACAGGCCACGAAAAACATCAAGTTTGAAGGAAAAGCTATTGAATTGAATTGGACAAGTCACTAACCTACGCACAGACTTTTTTATGCACGACATCTATGCATTTGTTTTCAATTTTATTGTTATCAAAAATAGTATTCACTTCCTATTTAATGATCTTGTAATTCAGCTACACTCCTTTTCTTTTGTTCTAAGTACTTTTCTTTTGTTATAAGTATCATATTTTTTTGTTATTATTGATAACCTATGCAGTCACCGAAATTATAAACATTAACAAAATACAAAGTTGGATTAAACGGTCATGATGCATTACCTTCAACTTGTTACAACAATTATCGACACATTGTATACATTTCACACTTCAAAATGATTAATTAAAATAGGTAATGTCGTTTGTACCGAGTATATCTATCATTGTTGTCAATATATCCTGCTAGTTTTGAAACTATCCTGCTAGTTTTGAAAAGGAAAATAATGTTTGACATAAAATTAAGGGTTAAATAAGTAAATGACCCCCTAAATATATCAACATTTGATTTTAGTCTCCTTAAAATATTCCTTACGTTTTTGGTCCCTCCAAAATTTTCTATTCATGATCAACTCATGTCTAACCTTCATATTTTTTAATGAAATTTTCCAAAAATGGGTAGATTATCATGATAATCTCTCCCAAAAAAATTGGAATTTTTAAACAACACACGAAATAAATATGAATTTTTATGTTTTTCGTGCTAAAAAATACCAGATCTAATTCATGTTTTGTGAAAGAATTCTATTTTTTGGAAAATATTGTCATAATTTTCTACCCATTTCTGGAAAATTTCATGTAAAAAAAATATGAAGGTTAGACATGAGTTGACTAAACAGTATAAACTAATTTCATGGATGGAAAATTTTGCAAAAAATAATTAATAACTATCAGACTAATATTTAATAATGGTTCCACATTAAATTGCATTGGAGAAGGAGTGTATATTAAAATTAAATTACGTGCACAATTATTTGTGACAATATTTTTTTTTTTTACATTATTAAGTGAAATAATTAAATTTTTTTACATTATAAAAAAATGACGTAATATTTGAAAGGAAAAAAAGGCAGAATATTGGGATCGAGCCTGACGGGCATGCCGTCATCAAATGTGACGACCGTCATGAAAGGTTGAACGGTCAGACCGTCATGAAAGCTGACGACCGTCACTGAGATTGAAAACGGTTTCCTTTGGTTTAAAACCTTAACTTTCTCTCTCTTCCCCCCATTTTACACCAACACCGTTTCAGACTTTCATCAACCTCATTCCAAACACACAAACCCACCATTTTTAAACAAACAAAAACCTCCATTAATACCCATAAAATCCATCTTCCATTAACACCCATAACCAAAACCTCAATCCAAATATCACAATCCTTCTAAAAACCAATTTTATAACCCAAAAACATCTCAACATTCCCAAATCCGAAAATCACTACCCAACCTCACAAAAATCGAATTTCATCATAAACACCAGGCATTATCCGAATTCTTACAAATACCCATCATACTTCAAACACCCACCCCAAAACCTTTTTACTATTTCAAAAACAAAAATGCCTCCTAGAAATCAGCCGATTGATTACATGGGTATCGAGTTCAAAGATGATGTGCAGAGGAATCGCTTCGAAAAACTGGTCCGGCGACAAATTTTGCCTACTAGGTATGCTGACCCTGACTGTCTTAGAACATTAGGTTTGTTTGATAGTGTTTGCTGGATGTTTTCTCAAATCGGGTGGAGTTACTTTTTAACTCTACGCCACCCGACCTATGAGCGACTCACACTTGAGTTTCTCAGTTCCCTTCAATATGTTTATGCAAATAGAGTCCATCACGGATTTGGAGGGACTAGGTTTAGACTGTTTGGTAGGGATTTTTTGTTTAATCATGATGAAATAGGAAACCTGCTACAGTTCCAAACATCCATTAGGGCCATTGATGGGGTCCCCTCTGACGGACCCTGGACCCTTCATTTTGGCCAATTTTGGAGACGGTTGACAGGAGAATTAGCAACTGATATGGAAGGGAAGAAATCTTCCCACATTCATAATCCTGCAATCCGTTACTTTCATAGGATCCTCGCTAACACTATCTTTGGACGCGGTGACAGCACTGGTAATGTTAACATGAAAGAATTATTTGTTATTCATTGCGTCTTTGAATCCAAAGAAGTGCACACAGCGGCATTTATGCTTGCTCATATGCATAAAATGTCTAAAGCATCTAAGGGGGGTATTGCATTTGGAGGATTAGTGACCTCTATAGCATATGCATTGGGGTTCGGTGAACAGATTGCTCAGCTGCCCGCACTCGAGGGTAGCATGAAAATTGATTTAAATACATGTATGGCACAAAAATTGATTAAAATGCAGCGCGAGAATGAGTTTGTCTTAATGATTAGGAGTGCGCTGGTGCGTCATATAGTGTTACCTAACCCGACTTTAACTGAAGTCCGTAATCATGGGAACTGGTTATATCCCCTGGATAATAACGCGGATGAGCAGGGTCAGGACACTGACACTGAGTTGGACCGACAAACTAGATTGTCTCCAACTCACGCTAATTTATCAAACGCACCACCACCTCATCCCACTTATGATCCACCCCCTCCCTCGTATATGCATTCTGATTTCCATGCAGGTACCTCATATACTACCCAAAGCAGCGTCGAGTATGAGCTTAATGCTCTTAGACACGAGGTTGCAGACCTGCGCGCGGCCCAACAGGAAAGAAATGATCGGGAGGCGGAACGAGATCATCATATGCGCATGAACAGCACACCACCTCATCCCATTTATGATCCACCCCCTCCCTCGTATATGCATTCTGATTTCCATGCAGGTACCTCATATACTACCCAAAGCAGCGTCGAGTATGAGCTTAATGCTCTCAGACACGAGGTTGCAGACCTGCGCGCGGCCCAACAAGAAAGAAATGATCGGGAGGCAGAACGAGATCATCAAATGCGCGTGAACAGCCACATGATCCGGCAAATGTTTACTTGGATGACTCGGCACGGCATGCCTCCAGGCTGATCCTGATGATATTAGATCCAGTGGGTAGTATTTTTTTCCTTTTCTTTTATCTTTATTTATTTGTTCAGTCTGTTAAATAATCGAGTTTTATGTGTGATTGAGTCATTTTTTTTTGTGTGTTATTGCGTTGTTATTGAATTCTCCTGTCGAACCAAAAAAAAAAAATGTACAAAATATTTATTTTTGTTATGATTTAGGATATGGAACTCAGTTAGAATGTATGTAAGTTTCAAAGGTAGAAAGATTAAGGGTTGAGAATATTAGGGAAAACTTTGACAAAATCGGTATTGTTCCAACACCTAAAGCCTCCGGAATATGGATCCTAATTTAAATATCCATTGTGCCGTAGTCTCAAATTTTCCTGTTTTGTAGTAGTCCTCAAGTAGTTTATTTATCCAGTCGGACACCATCTATAGTCACACATTAAGTAGGTTAGTCGATGAATATAAGCGCGTTTCATATAAATGGACCAATAATGGTTAACATTGAATATCTATGCAAAAAAAGCATCTCTGCGCAAAATGTGCAATTCAAGAGAAAGATATGTTAAAATCGACGCTAACCGGCTAGGCTACCATGTGTGTGACAATATTATAGATACTTAAGGGTCTTAATGTGACTGTCTTGAATGAAAGAGGATGAACGAAATTGGGGGGTAAAAGACTAAGGTACAATAGCATGATTTAAATTAGTATGATAGGAGGGAGAATTTTGTCCGCAAAATGCGGTTTGTGTTGTTACAATGCCTTTGGTGTTAATGGTAGTACCTACGGAGTTAACCTTTGAACAATTCAACTTTGAAACCATACATGATCAATTGTGATGCTACTTTCTTAAGTCTATATCTGTTACTTGCTGCATTATACTATTTTCATATGCAAGCTAGTTGCTTGTCGACAAGCAATGGTTCAAGTGTAGGGGAGTTTGATAACACGTAAAATGCACTGATATTTTGACTCGATTTACACATGTTTTAACTTTGATGTTTTAGTTTATTTTGCAATGTTATGCTGCTATTGTTTGTCCATTCCATTTCAGGTATCGCATGATTCAAAGTCCATACGAATCTAAATGATGAAAAAACAGTGATAAGGGTAGAAAATTCAAAGTCATCAGAAAATCAACTCTGCGAGGCTGCTGGTCAACAAAGCCATCACGAAACAAGCATCAAAGTTTTTGTAGAGAAATCCTGCAATTTAGAGACAGCTATATTTTAATTTCTTGTACAATAAGTTTTCAGATTGACCTTTTTGCTATTGTATAACTTTACTACCTTAAATCTATTAAGTTCTTACAATTCCAATTCAATTACTGCAATTCCAATTCCAATGTGATTATAATTTTTTTTTTCCTAAAAGAGTATATAATGAAAGGTAAAAAGAAAGGTAGCCATAGTTCTGTTTAGATTATTCTGTCAAACAACTACAAGAAAGCACGATCTTTACGCACGGTCGTGCGCCCTACTTGCCAGACCGTGCGTTTTAAATGTGGGACAAATAGTAATATTAACAGTAATATTACTTAACGCACGATCTTAGCGCACGGTCGTGCGCCCTACTTGCCAGACCGTGCGTTTTAAATGTGGTCCAAACAGTAATATTAACGATCTTAGCGCACGGTCGTGCGAACTCGAGACCAGACCGTGCGTTTTTTTCCACTAGACTAGAGGCCACGTTCAAAACAACCACAAAACCAAATAAAAATAATCGAAGCATTTTTTTTTTTTTAAATTTCTTGACGGTCGTCACCGACACTGACGATCTGCTTGTCCGTCTATTTTTTATTGGTGACGGGCGTCACACTTGGTCACGGCTAGACCGTCAGTAATTTTTGATCTACACGACCTTTACGCCCGGTCGTGCTCCAAGATACCACGATCTTTACGCACGGTCGTGCGCCCTCATGGCCAGACCGTGCGTTTTCACTGTGGGAGATTGAAGAGGTAAACGTAAAATTTCATTACGCACGATGTTCTCGCACGGTCGTGCGTACGCGAGGCCAGACCGTGCGTTCGTTATTGACGGTCGTCACCCCGACACTGACGGTCTGCTTGTCCGTTTTTTTATTTGTGACGGGCGTCACAACTGGTGACGGGTAGACCGTCAATAATTTTTTATCTACATTCTCTACCTACGCACGGTTTCCAGTAAAAACGCACGGTTCCTATCCTTTCATTTTCCCACTCCTTCAGTAACCAACCGGTTTGGATTTCTGTAATATTTGGTTTGGAACTTACTATTGTGTGTGCCTGACGTTTTGCAATTACGCACTGAATGCAATAGTTGTATATTTACCAAGAATTATTTTACTTTTTGTTTTGTTCATTCAAGTTCTTTCTTATATTCAAATTGTTTTAGCGACATGTCACGGTCCTTGCTTATAACCCTTTTTTGTGTGGAAATGGTAGTGAAATATTGGTGCTAAAAGGCTTTGGCTAACTGCCGTTAGAAGGATGGATTTCAAACCATCTCTTTCTAAGCATGCAGCTAATTCAGCCTATAAACCAATTGAATGAAAATAAGAAATATGGTGCATGCATATACACTATTGAAATGTGGATAAAACTCATGTGTAACTTATAATGAACAATTCTTATGTTTCCATTACCAACAAAACATGTTTAACATAACACTGAAAACATGTCTTCAGTGAAATAAACAAAATACATCTAACAAGATTCACTTCTAAATTGTTTGAATGACACAGTCATTCATCAAACAATATAACTAAACGAAATTTTTCAGATCCAGATAAACACCAAACAAACAGTTAAAGTGGTAAATTCCAGCCGAACCGCAGTTGTAATTTTACATTGATCACCAATTAAGCCCCAACTCCAGTCAATTGAAACTCCCTTTTGAATTCAATGCATTCATCAACTTATCATTATTTTTTCAGAAAACATCCTACATGTACCAAACAAACAAAATTAGATGTCTTCAAATAAACTAACATAAAGTAACAGAATGATTCTTCAATTTAAGATAGCGTAAAAATTTAACATAATTTTGTGCATTAACTATTGTAATAAAATTAACGTACCATGTCTATGTTGCAATCTTCATGGTCTTCAGTTAACTCTTCTTCAAGCTGGTTAAACATGTCAAAAGAATTGCTTTCTGAATTCAAGTTTGCTTCATCACGAAGACGACATGATTTTCTGTTATGTCCCGCTCTTCCACAAATTCCACACTTGTACATTCCATTTCTATTTGATTGAGAACTGCCATTTTGAGACGACGAAGCGGGAACTCCACCTTTTCGCCTCACTCGAGGGGGGTTCCCTAAGCTACATCCAATTTCTGTCCCCAACATCGAATAATCACAATCTTCACCCCTTGCAAAAGATTCCAATACTTCTGTGTGTTTCTCAACCATTGCGATGGTACGACGAATAATTGTTGGATCTACACACTCAAATGCAGCATTAACCATTCTTTTACACCGCTCCACAAATGTTACATATGTAGTTACAAAAGCTGGATTACGTTGACTTGAACTACTTGCATTTGCAGCATTAACAGCTTCCTTCACACCTTTAGTCCATCTTGGCAGAACAAGACAATCAGGCATAACCACAATGTTAAGATATATCAAAACAGATAAGACATGTTCACAAGCAATGCCTAGTGTCTCAAACCTCATACAGGAGCATGAAAATTTCAAATTATCTTGGCAAAAAGACACAATCCATTCAACATCTCGTCTAGGGTATTTACAAACAGTGTAATTATAAATCGAATCACTCTTCACCACCGCTTCAACCTTGCAACGACATGCCCTTTCTAACATCGGCCTAAACATTCTAAAAATTGCCCTTGTATAGAACCTTGCAGCAGACTTCTCTAAACATTTATGTTGAGTTTGAAGCACAGTTTCTCCATACGAAGATACATAATCCGCCTCAATTTCTTTATACCTCAAGCGATTAAGCCAACGAAAAAACTGTTGTAAAAAATCAAGCAAAGTAGATAGCACATTCACATATTTCCCAAACTCTGAGTGCAAACTTTCACATCTTGAAGTGGTTCTGAAACCAGCAAAAAACTTACCACGAATGTGCGCGGTTGCCCACATCTTTCGCTTTTGATACATCTCCAACATCCAAACGTTATCCTCCAAACCAAACTCACATACAAGCTCCTTCCATTTATGCTCAAACTCATCAACATCAACATCCCCCAACATACAACGCTTAAACTTCAATACAAATTGTGGATTTTTAATGTTGCTTGTTGCATTGCGAATGAGATGCCAGGCACATAAACGATGATGAGCATCAGGAAATACCCTCCTTATTGCGTTTCTCATCGCTAAATCACCATCAGTTATCACAGACACCGGACATTTCCCATTCATTGCTTCAACAAACCTTTCCAAAAGCCAAACATATGTTTCTTCTGTTTCATCCCCAATAATTGCACTAGCAAATATAACCGACTTATTGTGATGGTTTACCCCGGAAAAAATGACCAACGGTGTATTATACTTTATTTTCCGATAAGTAGCAGTCAAAAGCCAAGACGTCACCAAACAGAGAGTAATCCATACGACTTACCCCATCACACCAAAACAAATGTTGTAGGCTTCCATCCGCATTCACACTATGCTTCCAATACATCATATCATCCCTACTGCACATGCTTTTAAGGAATTCAAGTGCACCCTCTGCATCCGAACTCTTACTTTTCCTCTCTTTAAATTGTTCGTTATACATGTCTCTTCTTGAATAACCTAATTTTTCACACCCACCCGCTTGTGTAGCAAAATAACCATAGATTCGTGAGGTACGAATGCCAGATTTTCTCATGGTTTTCATTTGATATATGTCATAATCAGTCATCTTCCTATGTGCCGGTAGCATTCGCTCAAACTTATCATCCAAAAACGAATGATTATGGACATCATCAAAATACTTAATGTACCAACGACCACTCTTAAAATCAATATGGACTTGGAATTTAGCATTACAACCACACCTACTAGTAGGTCTATGCTCCCTTTTCCTACTAACAGATTTGCTGTACCTATCATCCCTAATACCTTCCCTATTGCAAATAAATGTTTGTTGAACTATTTCACCATTTCTATTCCTAACAACCCGACTCTTTCTGCCAGCAAATCCGTGTAAACAGGCATACCAGTTGTAAAACAAAAATGCAACGTCACGGTCTAGAAAATGGTACCTCATTATTTCTTCAGGACTCATTCCCTTGTTAATTTTGTCTAAATCAGCCATACTATCAACGGCAAGTTGCATCATCGTAATTGCAGGCAAAACCTTGGTTGTTAGATTCCCCTACATCTTCATCACTTGAAGCATTTATGTGCTCTGAACCACATATGCTCGCCATACCCTGAACAAATTAAAGGTCACCAAATAAATATTATAAATCTGCAGGAATTTAGCTCACACATTCTATTTATTCTGCAGCAAAGATACAAATTGTTGGTAATTTAATTGAGAGAGATCAAGCTAGAATGTTTAATGTTTTTGTCAAAGATAACTCAAGATAACTGGTTGTCTTCTTTCCAAAAGTAACCACATATTTTTTTTATCAAGAAAAGGAACCAGGTAACGAAACTTTTTCATGATTGATAGTCTGCATTGTTTTAGATAGATTGTAGACTATGTACATCTATACCTAAAAGAATTTGACAAGCAAATCTTATGAGTTGGTGAAATAGTTCATGGACTAGATAATTAATCTAAGAGAGAAATCAAGTCCAAAAAATCTCAAACACTATATTTTTATAATCATGCAGAATAACTAATTATGATAAATTACAAGGTTGAAAGAACAACAATAAAAGGTTTTGAGACAAGGTTTAATCAACAAAAGAACTAATTATGATAAATTACTAGACTATAATTTTAAGTTCATAAATTCATTCCCATTCACCTCTGAATCACTCCCACCAAACTCAGTACTGCGGCTGAACTTGAAAAATTTCCAAAATTTCTTCTATATCCATTCTGCAGATTGAAATACATACAATTAGATTAACATTATCAACAAAACAAAGCGAAAATTAGAATTTCATAATGTTATTTCATTGCCACAATTTTTTTTTCGAAACAAAGTGATAGCTAAATTCAAAATCGAGCTTGAATCCAAAAAAAAAAAAGTGCATAACAAAAGTAAAACAAAATACTCAGACAATAACAAACTAGGAAAAAATGCAAAGTATGTCTTGCTGGTAATGAAGTTTGTAAAAACATGATTATCTTCAAAAAACTCTTCCACAGTTTGAAATAAACATAAACCAAAAATTCTAGTTTTGTAAAATTTATAATTTAAATTTTAACTTCAAAAATTACTATGATGAAACCAGAACTTCTGTTAATAGATCGGTGTAATAGGTTACCTTTCTTTGACTGAAAACGATGAATTTGTTTCAGATCTGGCGGAATTTTCGTAGCTAAATCAAGGAGGTGAGCTTTGGAAATGTTTGAGCTGTAGTAGAATGAAGCTTTGGATGAACACTACTGAATGTAGCTTTCGATTTTCAGTGGATTATAAAGCTTTGGATGAACAATCTTGCCTTAAGTTTTTCATTTTTTATCACTTTGCTGGGTTTTGGTAAAGATGGAGTTATTTGTTAGATGTTTTTTTTTCCTAGATTTTAATAAAAAACCGTGCATTAATAGCACGGACTGTGCAAAAAAGCACGGTCCGTGCTATTTTTTTGTTGTTTTGTAAACGCACGGTCCGTGCAAGGGACCGTGCGTTTCGTAAACGCACGGGTCCGTGCGTTTACAAAACAAAAACAATAAAAAGCACAGTCCGTGCTTTTTAATACACGACCGTGCGTTTTTTTTTTTTTTGGATTTACCGGTATGGACTGCCACCTGTGGGTGCAGGTCCCACTTTCCCATCCTGGGAAGCAATCCTGCTTTCCCAGGTTAAACGCAGCCTCAAAATATAGCCACATTCATGCAATTTTTTTAGTAGTTCCTTTTTAAGTGTTAGCTTACTATTGCTTCTTAACCTAAAGGCACACCACACATGTGCTTTGTTTGTCTCCTACCTATCATCAAGTGATTATATTTAAAAATTCCATTAACTATATGTTATGTTTCTTCTTTTAATAATCAAATTCGGTCTACATGATTTTTCATCGTCCACTACTGTTAGAGACATGTTATTCTCAAATATAAATTAGTTTTATTTTAATAATATGTTGGTTTTGCTTTTGGTTGTTCTTCAATGGGTGAGTCCTCTATTGATGCTTGAATGGTTGTGTTCTTTCACTCCTTATTTGGGGTCTTTCCTTATCTATTATCAAGTAAATTTTTATTTGTCTATCCTTTAGTTTCTTGAAACTGATGTGGAATTCTTTTTTAAGTTTTGTTGTATTACAGACTCATACATTACGTGCCTAGTTATTACATGTCCAACCAACAACTATATACAGTTTGTTATGCTAACAATGACAACAAGTAATATGGGCATCTTAAACTTTGAATTGAGACAAGTAATTAATATTTCAAATTACTAATAATTATGCAGATTGATTTAATAGCTTTATGTCTAATTTATCTTTTACACTTTTTTTGTGTCCAAGTATAATTTTTCCCTCCTTTTATGTTGTTGGTTATATTACTTTGCATGATAGTTTTGGTTTTTATCAGGTGATTGAAATATCTGAGTTTACTAACAATGCTCACTCTTTACTTTTGTTGATAATTTTTAAAGAATTGGTGTACAATTCTTTTTCTGTCCAATTATGAACAGATTGAGTTGGTGTACTATTATGGTTAGAACACAAAAAATGAGGATGCTAGAAAAGTTTTGGAGGAAAAGGACTTATAATTAAATCACGTAAGATCAGTCACTCCTATACAAAATGGATATTTCTTAGGGTGGTCCTGTTGTAATCGAACAAAGTTGTGTTGGGTCTAATTGTACACTAAATAATTGGGTAGTGAAATGATAATTAATAGGCTAAAGTGTACTTTTGGCACCCTAAGTTTCAAAATGTTGCGATTTTGACCCCTATTAAAAAAAATGAAAAATTTGGCCCCTCAAGAATTTGCCCATTTGCAATAGTAGTCCTTTTGGCCAATTTTGACCTAGTCAACGCCCATGTGGCCGTAATTACTTAATTAAAAAAATTAAAAAAAGCCACATAATCATTTTCTTAATTAAATAAATGGAAAAAGAAATTAAAAAAAAATCAGAAAAAATTAAAAATTAAAAGGAAAGAAAAAGGAAGAAGTTTGAATTCCAGCAAATACTTCTTCTCCTTCATCTTCAATTCACAGCAATTTCATCTTCTTCTCCTTCTTCACCAAATTCCTTCAATTAAAAGTGTCAGTCTGCAAATATCAAATATCTCAATTGGAACTCTAACTCCCAAAACAACTTCATAAACACAAAATTAGTTAAAATCAACTCACCCCATGCGATCTCATGGAAACAGAATCCTCTCTAGAAGTAAGAAGAATCTGAACATCACCAGGAGCAACATCTTCCATAACACCAGTATCACCAACAACCTTCGTCTTCAAACTAACCAAAACATGCACCGCCGCAGTTTCAAACTACAAAAAAACAAACAAAAAACCAAATCAACACAAAAATCAACATCAACGAAGTCATCAACCGGAGAAAATCAGAGTTTAGAAGAAATTACCAGAGGAAAAATATCGGCAGGGGCAGATCGGAGTTTAGAGGGAAGATCAGGGTCAAAGAGTCAAGATCTTCCATATCAACGAGAAGATATTTGGGATTATGGAGGAGGCTTTCTCTGTAAGGGAAGACATTGTTACCGGTTTCGAAGTTACGGATGAATTCTTTGAATTTTTGGAGGATGGTGTGGTTGGAGATGGTGGCTTCGTTTTCGCCACCGCGACTGTCTTCCCGTTAGTGTGCTTCGGTTTTTGTTGGAATTCACGATTCTTCCTTTTTCCTTTCCTTTTAATTTTTAATTTTTTTTTTAATTTTTAATTTCTTTTTCCATTTATTTAATTAAGAAAATGAGTACGTGGTTTTTTTAATTTTTGGGGCCAAATTTTTCATTTTTTTTAATAGGGGACCAAAATCGCAACATTTTGAAACTTAGGGGGCCAAAAGTACATTTTAGCCTAATTAATATTGCATTGAAAAGTAAAATGAGTCTTCCATTTTTAGGGAAATGATATGCAACAAATTCTGGAATTAAATCAAAGAAACCAAAAATCTGCAGAAAAATCGCAGACTTCGCAGTGCGAAGGGAGCTTCGCAGTGCGAAGTCCTCATTTTTGAAATGTTGACTTTTCTGTTGACTTTTGTTGACTTTTGACTTTTTCCCCTCTTTGATTTTTTTGATTTTTGTTTTAAAATGCTTAGGACAAAATTAGGGTACTACACCATGTTTTTGAAGATAGAGAGTGCATGAAGGAGAAGAGGTGAAATTTACTCAATTTCATGTGTCCCCCAAATTAACCAAAGTTGTATATAAGTGATGAAATTAAACATGAAAATAATCACAATTAAAGTCTTAGAGAGTCGTTTTATATTTGAGATCAGATTCTCACTTTATGTGGAAAGTAATCTATTTTAAGGCAAAACTAGAGTGTAAAATTATCACATGGAATAATTAGGAAAGTGCTTGATGAAACAACAGAAAACATGCACGAGAAACGACGAATCTATTTACCACCCTTGGATGTTTATCTTTCTATTAACTAATTGAATTCTCTCTCCTTGTTTTCCTTTCCACTGCTTGATTTCCACAATCTCCGCTCGTTGCCTTTCGTCTCGTGCTATATAGCACTTATGGAATAATTAATATTCCAACTATGTTAACACCCTAATCCAACCACCTATTATCTACAACACCCTAGAAAAAAATTCAAAAAAATAAAGATGAATAAAATCCGGGGACTAGGCTAAAACCCAAGAAAACAAAAACATTACAAAATCAAATGCTTCATTAAAATCTTAAGCCGAAACAAAAAAAAATTACAAAATCAAATGCTTCATTAAAATATTAAGCCAAAAAACCCATCGGGATAAAGCCAGGGTAAAGTTAGACTAAAGGGAAAAAAGAGTGTAGTGTTCAGATTAACAAAATCTATATTCCGGAAGTACATATCTATGGATGTGAAGGATGGCCAGTAGTTTAGTAAAGGTTTTTGAGGATGGGTAGGATGCTTCCTTGTAGTTAGCTTTGTGGATGTGAAGGATGTTTTCTTTAAGTGGATTGTTTAGTTTGATGTCTGATAAAAAAAAAAATGTGGCAAATATGTTTTGTGGTGTTGGTGTGAAAGGTGTGGGGTTGGAAGAAATGTTTGTTTTAAGGGAAAGATGAGTCTTTTGATGGAATGTAGGTCTTAATTGGCTAAGATTTCTTTGTAAAATAACATCGATGACCTTTAGGCATTGAATCATGTTTGTGGGGGCAAATGTATTGTCAAGGACATGTTAATTAATCGAGAGTATAAAACTTTTATCACGGTATTGTCTCAAATGTATAGTGAAATATTTTAAATATGAATTTCATTAGTAATGCGTTCAACCACTTGGGTATTTCCGTGTTGTTAGTGTTTGAGTTGCTTTTTATGTGTTTTGTTTGTACGACAATGTTGGTTTGTGACATTGTAGGTCAGGTGGAGGAGACACAATATTCATATAGTAGGTTGTGTGATCATACTTTCGTGACAATCTTTCGTTGAGTAATGTGTATTGTTGTTCTATTCTTGGTACTTCTTGTGCTTTGTATCGTCAACATGTATATGAATATTTGGTTTCATAAATAACTAAGAATGTGTAGCTGAGTTCTAATTGAATAGGATTGATGATTTGGTGACTATATTAGTTGAGTAATTGAGTAAGAAAGGTTGAATGGCTTAGTAGGATAGCCAATTATTTACGGAAAATTGCTTTATACACATCAAGCAAAGGTAAAACACACCAGAAAATTACATCTTTACCCCGGCGGCAGTTAGCTGCCGCCGGATCATTCCATCGGCAGTTAACTGCCGCCGCATTTGAATCCATCGGCAGTTAACTGGCGTTGTGTTCTTGATGTTGCTGATTACAGCAACCTACTCTATACTGTTACATCATCTCTTCCTTTCCTATTTCCTCTTCCATCTAAATCCTCAAATCCAATTTTTTTTTCTACCCAAATCTTGTCCAAAATCATTGAAGCAGCAATACTAGAAGGATTCAACACACATTTGACGTGAAGAAACAGGTAATACATAATTTAATCCGTTTTTTTTGCTGATTTTTCTGTAAATATTCGTGAAAACCTGACATGGGGCTAGAAGCAGTTAAGTGCCGTTGTATGGGGACATCGGCAACTAACTGCCGATGCAGCGGCAGCTAGGTGCCGATGAGAAACTTCAAAAAACAGGCTTACTGCCTATTTTTTTGATTTTTTTTTGGTTTTTTTTAACTTTTTTTAGGTTTAATTAATTTTGATATTGATGTTATTGCAATTGTAAGTTATTTATTCATAGTTATTTGTTGTTTATTTATAGTTATGGATGAAAATGCGGATGATGATCCGGTCGAGACAAAACCTATTTTTGTCGATAATTCCGGAAATGTCATACCGCCTAAGGTTGAAGCTTCTGTCGATGTTGAAGCTTCATTATATGTTGACTCCGGTGTTGTCCCTCTTGAGGCCAACGGAGTTGACACGACTCATTTTTTTTTCAAGCGAAATTAAATGGAAAGATAGAGATGACTTGCTTAATTGGGTACGTCGTCAAGCAAATAAGGCGGGATTTACAATTGTTATACGTAAATCCAATTTGATCAATCCAATGTTGCAACTAATTTGTGAAAGGAGTGGCGACCACAAAGTGCTGAAAAAAAGATTGAAGCATCAGGCAACGGGTTCAAGAAAATGTGGGTGTAAGTTCATGGTTCGTGAATATCTTAGTAGGGAAACAAATGATTGGAGATTGAACATTCTAAACGGAGTTCACAACCATGAGATGGAGCCAAGTTTAGAAGGACACATGCTTGCGGGTAGATTAAGGGAGGATGACAAGAAGATTGTACGTGACTTGACCAAGAGTTTGGTGCTACCAAAAAATATTTTGATAAATTTGAAGACAAAAAGACAAGATTGCATGACAAATATCAAGCAAGTCTACAATGAACGTCAAAAAATATTCAAGTCAAACAAAGGTAACAAGACTGATATGCAGTATCTAATCTCAAAGTTGGAGGAGCACAACTATGTCTATTTCACCAGAACACAAAGTGAGGGTACTACTATTCAAGACATATTTTGGGCTCATCCAACATCGGTTAAGTTGTTTAACAATTTTCCAACAGTTTTGGTTATGGACTCCACCTATAAAACCAACATGTACAGAATGCCATTGTTTGAGATAGTTGGGGTCACCTCGACCGATTTGACGTATTCTGTTGGTTTTGGATTTTTGACATATGAGAAAGAGGATAATTTTACTTGGGTTTTACAGATGTTAGTCAAACTTCTTAACTCAAAGATAACTGTTCTCCCTGAAACTAGTGCAATACTTTGTTATTTTTGTTGGATATCTAAATGTTGGCTACATGTTTGGTAAAATCAAAGTGTGCAAGCACTGCGTCTCCAGAAGCATATGTGTCTTCAGAAGCTGAAAATTTCATTGTGTGCATCTTCAGAAGTTGGGTCAGAAGCTACAGGACTTCAGAAGCTGATAACTTGGCTCTGCGAAGCCACTGCACTCTGCGAAGGTTTTCAGACGCTGAACTGTTCATCAGACGCAGAACTGGTCATCAGACGCACTGTTCAGACGTT
The DNA here is from genome assembly GCA_018208015.1 of Medicago ruthenica. Classification (NCBI taxonomy): domain Eukaryota; kingdom Viridiplantae; phylum Streptophyta; class Magnoliopsida; order Fabales; family Fabaceae; genus Medicago; species Medicago ruthenica. The sequence continues at coordinate 85,771,766 of CM031378.1, read as the reverse complement.
GACTTCTGTTGACCTTCTGAAGCTTCCTTCAGACGTTGACTTCTGTTGACCTTCAGAAGCTGCCTTTCAGAAGCTGAATTTCTGCGTTCTTTTTGTTAATTCTTTCTGCGTATCTTTTGAAGATTTGTTGAAGTTTTATCTAGGCTGTTGTTTTCTAGAAGGCTGATTATTTTACGTGAAGATCTTGTTGAAGATTAGCTTCGTTTATTTATGAATATATTTTCAAAGGAATCTTTGCAAAATATATCTCAGAAATATATTTGCTTCTATGAGCTTCTAAAGAATTTCATAATTGTATCTTTGAAGAATATATGGTTCAGAATTATGTGAGCTGCTGAAGACTATATAAGAAGGACGTGCTGCTATTGAAGAGTTGATTGATCAAAAACCAGAAATTAGAATTAAGAGTCTTAGAGTTTTTGAGTTTGTAAGCTTAGAGCTTTGTTTTGTACCACTCATCTGTTAGAATTGGTTGTCTTGTTTAGAGTTGTTTAGCTTTGTTTTGTACCACTCATCTGTTAGAGTTGGTTGTTTTGTTTAGAGTTGTTTTTCACTTAAAGCTTTTAAGCACAAGTGATGTTTTTGTTTTTTTGAAGAGTGTCTTCATCATACTTGTTTTGTTCAGAAGTTGATAATCACTGGGCTGTGATTACTTGGTTAGGAAGTAAGTAGGGTTCTTATATCTAGGGGTTTCCTAGGTAGAAGTCTATACGGGTGGAGATTAAGTGATAAGGCTGGGAACAGGGGCTGTGTCTTGAGTCTTAGAATTAATTCCTCTTAGTGGATTTCCTTCCTGGATTGGTATCCTCCAGACGTAGGTGTTGTTTATCACCGAACTGGGTTAACAAATACTCTGTGTTCTTTATTTTCTGTCCTTTATTTTGCTGCTTCTGAACCTGTGTTTAAGTACTCTGTTTTGCTTGTTTGGTACTCTGTTATACGGTTCTGATTCAGTATCTGCCAGAATTTCAATTGGCATCAGAGCAGGCACCCTGCCTGTTATTGGGTGAGCTCCAGGGAAGGTTTTTCTGGCAAGAATGGACAAGAAGGATGTTTTGTTAACAGGCCACCTCTGTTGGATGGGACCAACTATGAGTACTGGAAGTCTCGTATGAGTGCTTTCCTGAAATCCATTGACAGCAGGACCTGGAAAGCTGTGCTGAAGGGTTGGGAACATCCAGTTGTTCTGGACAAAGATGGGAAGAAGACTGATGTGCTGAAACCAGAGGAAGAATGGTCAAAGGATGAAGATGAATTGGCTTTTGGAAACTCCAAAGCTTTGAATGCTCTATTCAATGGAGTGTACAAAAACATGTTCAGACTGATCAAGCAGTGCACTATAGCCAATGATGCCTGGGAGATACTCAAGACCACTCATGAAGGAACTTCAAAGGTTAAGCTATCCAGACTTCAACTACTCACCACAAAATTTGAAAATTTGAAGATGTTGGAGGATGAGAACATTCAAGACTTCTATATGAATGTCCTGGATATGGCTAATTCTTTTGATTCTCTTGGAGAGAAGATGTCTGATGAGAAGATTGTTAGAAAAATACTCAGGTCACTTCCTAAAAGATTTGACATGAAGGTGACTGCTATTGAGGAAGCTCATGACATATCCATTATGAAGGTTGAGGAGTTAATTGGATCCTTGCTGAATTTTGAAACAGCTTCTTGTAACCGTACTGAGAAGAAATGGAAAGAAGTTGCTTTTGCAGTTAATTCTGAAGCTGAGGATCAACAAGAGTTTGATGAGGATGATGAAGGCTTATCAGAAGCACTTGGGTTGCTGGGGAGACAGTTTAATAAGATTTGTTGAGTCTTTAAGTGTTGGCTGCATCGTTTGGCAAAACCAAAGTATGGAATAGAAGCTTTTCCTTATGATGAACATTTCTTCAGTTACAAGCTTTCTCATTTGAAGCCATTCAGAAGCTGAAATCTACATCAGAAGCTGAAATGCTCATCAGAAGCACTGTAGCACTTCAGAAGCAGTTTCAGGTTCTGAAGCCAGCGTTGACTTCTGTTGACCACATCAGAAGCTGGGTTTGCTGGATTGTTTTTGCACGTATCTTGGGAGATTTAGCAAGGAATTATTCTTGTATATTTGCTTCTAGAAGGCTGGTTTAATTGGAGAAGATATCTTTGAAGATTTGGTTCAAAGTTATGAAAATTCGTATTTTCTGTTTTAAATCTTTCAAAGATTGGATGCAGTTTTATTTGTTACTCTTTTTGAACAATCTTATTCCAGTAACAAATCAATTCAGAAGATTTGGAGCATAATTAAGAGGCTTGCAGAAGATTATAAAAGGAGGAGCTTTGTTATTGAAGACTTACGATTTAGAGAGTCAAAAATCAGAGAATTGAGTCTGTGTTTTTACTTAGAGTTTTTATTGTGCACCACTCATTGTTTGAGTTGGTTTAGTGTTTTTATAGAGTTGTAATTCATTCTAAGCCTTTAGGTACGAATGAAGTTTTGTCTTTGAAGGTGTATTCAAAAACAGGGTAGTTGTGTTTCAGAACTGATTAAGTTCAAAGGGTAGTTCAAGTGGCTGGGTTGCAGTTACTTGAATAGGAAGTTAGAGGTTTTTTTCTAATACTCAACGTGTTGGGTAGAATTCAAGACTAGGTGGAGGTTAATTGCTTGGGATAGGAACTGGGAGTCAGTGTCTGAGTCTTAAGGATTAATTCCAATAGTGGAATTCCTTCCTGGATTGGTATCCCCCAGAGTAGGAGGTGTTTACTCCGAACTGGGTTAACAAACCTCTGTGCCTTTTTACTTTCCTGCACTTTAATTTGCTGCCTGTGTGTGTTTGTGTTTGTGCTCTGTTTTGCAAATTATTGTGTCCTGTGTGTTGTTCAGAACCTGCTGGTTCAGAACCTGATATCTCTGTTTATTGCCTGGCCAGAATTTCAATTGGCATCAGAGCAGGCACCCTGCCTGTAAATTGGGTGAGATCCAGAGGACTTAAAATCTGGTAAGCATGGATAGAGAAGGAGGATATGTCAATAGACCACCCCTACTAGATGGCACAAACTATGAGTATTGGAAGTCAAGGATGTCTGCTTTTTTAAAGTCTATTGACAGCAGGACTTGGAAAGCTGTGATAAAAGGCTGGGATCATCCTGTGTATATACAGACAAAGATGGTAACAAGACTGAGGTTCTGAAGCCTGAGGAGGAATGGACCAAAGCTGAAGATGATCTGTCACTGGGAAATTCAAAAGCCTTGAATGCTATCTTTAATGGTGTTGATCAGAACATGTTCAGACTTATCAAACATTGTACTGTTGCTAAGGAGGCCTAGGAAATTTTGAAGACAACTCATGAAGGAACCTCTAAAGTGAAGATGTCCAGATTGCAGCTGCTGACCACCAAATTTGAGAACCTGAAGATGAAGGAGGATGAGTCCATTCAGGATTTTTACATGAATGTGCTGGACATGGCAAATTCTTTTGATTCACTTGGGGAGAAGATGTCTGATGAGAAGTTGGTGAGAAAAATCCTCAGGTCCCTGCCCAGAAGATTTGACATGAAGGTCACTGCAATTGAGGAGGCTCATGATATTTCTGCCATGAAGCTTGAAGAACTGATTGGGTCATTGCTCAATTTTGAAACTGCCTTTTGTAAACAGACTGAGAAGAAAGGAAAAGGTGTAGCCTTTAGTGTGAACTCTGAAGCTGATGATCAACAAGAGTCTGAAGAGGATGACTTATCAGAAGCTCTGGTGTTGCTGGGAAAACAATTCAACAAGATTCTGAAGAATGTTAACAGAAAAGCCAAAGCCAAAGGTCAAAATTTCAGATTCAATAACAAGAAGCAACAAACTGATGAGAAAAAGACCAAGTCTGAGGAGAAAAGTAACCAAGCCAAAGGTGTGCAGTGCTATGAGTGTGAGGGCTATGGGCATATCAAATCTGAATGTCCTACTTTTCTTAAGAAACAAAAGAAGAGCCTAGCTGTTGCATGGTCTGATGATGGTTCTGAAGATGATGATGTTAGTGAATCTGATATGTGTGATACTGGTCTGGTAGTGAGGTCAGGAGCTATCTTGAAGGAGGAAGCTGTTTTAGAGTCTGAGACCTTTTCAGAGTCTGACTCAGAGTCTGAAGCCTCATCTGTGTCTGAAGCTGCTAAAACCTCATATGATGAACTAGCTGATAACTACAAGAAGCTGTATACCAGAAGTGCTGAGGTTTGCAAACAAGTTTTGGATCAGAAGGAGACTATTTTACAACTGGAGGCTGAAAAAGGTGAACTGTTAGTGCAGAATTCAGATTTAAAAGAAGAAGTGAACCAACTGAACTCCCAACTTGATCAAATGAAGAAGCAAGTGAAGATGTTGAACTCTGCTACTGATAAGTTGGAGGACATTTTGGGGAATCAGCAACAAGGAAAAACTGGTTTAGGTTTTGTTGGTCAGACTCAGATTCCTAAACAAATGAATTTTGTTCCTGCTACTCTAACTCATGATTCTATGGTTGGAACATCAAAGAAGATACCTCAGAAACAAGCTCAGATGCAAGGACAGAAGCATGTTCAGATGCAAGGTCAGAAGAGACCTCAGATGCAAGGTCAGAAGCATGGTCAGATGCTACCTCAGAAGCAACCCCAGAAATCTTTCAGAAACAGAAGGAGGAGGAATCATCCATGGGTCTGTCATCATTGTGGAAAGAGAGGGCATATCAAACCATTCTGCTTCAAATTGTATGGGTATCCTGAACATTTTCAGTATAGAAGAGTTGAACCAGCTACTGTCAGTCACAATCAGAAGGTGTGGAAGCCCAAAGCTCAGAATGTAGGCCTGATTGCTCATACCTCATTGAGAGCTACTTCAAAAGAAGACTGGTATTTTGATAGTGGATGTTCAAGGCACATGACTGGTGTGAAGAAGCTGCTGAGCAATATCAGATCATACTCCAGAAGTTATGTGACATTTGGAGATGGTGTAAAAGGTCAGATTCTGGGTATTGGAGATTTGATCAGAGAAGGTTTGCCCAGACTTAATGATGTGCTACTGGTGGAAGGATTAACCTCGAATCTGATCAGTATTAGCCAGCTTTGTGATCAGGATTTAAAAGTGAATTTCAACAAGCATGAGTGTATTGTTACTGATCAGGATGGTAAAACTCAGATGAGGGGCTGCAGATCCAAAGACAATTGTTATTTGTGGGTTTCTGAAGAAGAAAGAAGTCTAACTTCTTATCTTATGAGCTCAGAAGAGGAAGTCAAGCTCTGGCACCAGAAACTGGGACATCTGCATCTGAAAGGCATGAAAAAAATCCTAAGTACTGAAGCTATCAGAGGTGTACCTAATCTGAAGATCAATGAGGACAATGTTTGTGGTGATTGTCAAATTGGAAAACAAACAAGAAAGTCTCATCCCAGATTAGTTCACCAGGTAACTACTAAAGTACTAGAACTTGTTCATATGGATTTAATGGGGCCTATGCAAGTAGAAAGTATTGGAGGAAAGAGGTATGCTTTTGTAATGGTTGAGGATTATTCAAGATTCACTTGGATCAGTTTTGTTAGAGAAAAGTCTGATACTTTTGAAGTATTCAAAGACCTGTGCATTCAATTACAAAGAGAAAAAGACTGTGGCATAGTCAGGATCAGAAGTGATCATGACAAAGAATTTGAAAACAAGAGTTTTTCAGAATTCTGTGCTTCTGAAGGTATAAAGCATGAGTTCTCTGCACCTATCACACCTCAGCAAAATGGTGTAGTTGAGAGGAAGAATAGGACATTAGCAGAATGTGCCAGGGTTATGCTGCATGCTAAGAAGCTGCCATATATGTTTTGGGCTGAAGCTATGAACACTGCATGTTATATCCATAATAGAGTCACTCTGAAGAAGGGAACAACATCTACATTGTATGAACTGTGGAAAGGGAGGAAGCCTACAGTCAAATATTTCCATGTTTTTGGGAGCAGATGCTATATTTTGGCTGATAGAGAAAATAGGAGAAAGCTGGATCCTAAGTCTGATGAAGGCATATTCCTGGGTTATTCAGTAAACAGCAGAGCTTATAGGGTGTTTAATTCCAGAACCAAGGTTGTGATGGAGTCCATAAATGTGGTTATTGATGATTTGTCTGCTGAGAATGAAAAGAATGAGCCTGAAGTTGTTCCAGAATCTGAATCCTCAGAAGAACAAACTTCAGAAGCAGAAAAGCATTCAGAGTCTGAAGAAGCATAAGATCAACCAGATCAAGTTCCAAATGGTAAAGGGCCATCAATTAGAGTTCAGAAAGATCATCCTAAATACTTAATCATTGGAAGCTTAGACCAAGGTGTCAGAACCAGGAGATCAGATGCTGCTGCTACTGATTCATGTTTTGTGTCAAAGGTTGAGCCTAAAAATGTGAAAGAAGCCCTAACTGATGAATTTTGGATTGAAGCAATGCAAGATGAGTTGAATCAATTCAAAAGGAGTGAAGTGTGGGATCTAGTTCCAAGACCTGAAGGGCTGAATGTGATTGGGACTAAGTGGATATTCAAGAATAAAACAGATGAAAATGGTACTGTAGTCAGAAACAAGGCAAGGTTGGTTGCTCAGGGTTATACTCAAGTTGAGGGACTTGATTTTGATGAGACCTTTGCACCTGTGGCCAGACTAGAATCCATAAGACTACTGTTGGGTGTATCCTGCATTCTCAAGTTCAAATTATTCTAGATGGATGTGAAGAGTGCATTTCTGAATGGATATTTGCAAGAAGAGGTATATGTTGAACAGCCTAAGGGTTTTGTGGATCCTAAGTTTCCAGAACATGTGTACAAGTTAAAGATGGCTTTATATGGATTGAAGCAAGCACCAAGGGCATGGTATGACAGGCTGACTCAGTTTCTTGTGGCTCAAGGTTACAGAAAAGGAGGGTCTGATAAGACCTTGTTTGTGAAAGATGAAAATGGGAGTCTGATGATTGCTCAGATTTATGTGGATGATATCGTGTTTGGAGGGATGTCTCAGAAGATGGTCAAACTGTTTGTTCCGCAGATGCAGTCAGAATTTGAAATGAGCTTAGTTGGTGAACTGACATACTTTCTTGGGTTACAAGTCAAACAAATGGAAGATACAATCTTCATTTCTCAGAGTAAATATGCCAAGAACATAGTGAAGCAGTTTGGAATGGAATCAGCTGCTCATAAGAAGACACCAGCTGCTACTCATCTGAAGCTAACCAAAGATGAACAAGGAGTATTAGTTGACCAAAGTCAGTACAGAAGCATGATATGGAGCTTATTGTATTTAATTGCAAGCAGACCTGATATCACTTATGCTGTTGGAGTATGTGCAAGATACCAAGCTGACCCTAAGATGAGTCATCTGACACAAGTTAAAAGGATCTTGAAGTATGTGAATAGCACAAGTGACTATGGAATCATGTATTCTCATAGTTCAAGTTCTGAATTGATGGGATTTTGTGATGCTGACTGGGCTGGAAGTGCTGATGACAGGAAGAGCACTTCAGGAGGTTGTTTCTTCTTAGGAAATAACTTGATTTCATGGTTCAGCAAGAAACAAAACTGTGTTTCTTTGTCAACTGCTGAAGCTGAATATATTGCTGCTGGGAGTAGTTGTTCACAATTGGTGTGGATGAAGCAGATGCTGGAGGAGTACAACATTGAACAAGGAACTATGACATTGTTTTGTGACAATTTGAGTGCCATCAACATCTCTAAGAATCCAATTCAGCACAGCAGAGCTAAACACATTGATATCAGACATCATTTTATCAGAAACCTTGTGGAGGACAAGATTATTCAGCTGGAACATGTAGCTACTGAAGAACAAGTTGCTGATATTTTCACAAAGGCCTTGGATGCTAAGCAGTTTGAAAACTTAAGGAGCAAGTTAGGTGTGTGTTTGCATGAAGAGTTATAGCAATTACTGCAAACTGGATGTGAGGAAGATAGAGTACCTGCCAGTTGTGCCTATGCTAAGTGTGATCCTGAACCTGAGTCTGAATCTGATATGTTTTCAAGAATCAGTGCTACCTGTTTGATTTTATTCCCTATTTGAAGACTATGATTTGTCAGAATTTTATGGCTAAAAAGGGGGAGAAAATCTTATACAATGTGTTGGCTTTGTTGGCTCTGATACCAAGAATTAGAAGATGTATTGCTGCCTTTCAGATATGTGTGTCATTAATTCAGAAGGTGACTAGTTTTGCTCTGATACCAAGCAATATATATCCAGATATGATCAATGGGGAATATGTGTCTCAGGGGGAGTACAAGTTTGTTATATTCCTGAGTGATGTAGTGATCCTGAAGTGTAGTGGTCCTGAAGTGTAGTGGTCCTGAAGAAGATTTGTGCTCAGCTCCTGAAGTGTGCTCTGATACCATTTGGTAGTAAGGGGGAATTTGTTTGTGAAGCTTCAGGGGGAGTATTATGTTGTTCAGAAATTAATCAGTAGCTCTGATACCATGTTTAAGTGTGTTTGTGTGCTTCAGGAGATCAGAAGCTGAAGCTGTTTGTTGTTTAACATAGCTCAGAAAAGTGTTTTATCCGCTGCTTATGTTTATGCTATGATGTATTTTTGTGGAGTTCTTCATTGCTGAGCTGATTATAAGGGAGATTGAAGAACTTGGATGGTTTTAGCCAAAAATTTGCCAAAGGGGGAGATTGTTGAGTCTTTAAGTGTTGGCTGCATTGTTTGGCAAAACCAAAGTATGGAATAGAAGCTTTTCCTTATGATGAACATTTCTTCAGTTACAAGCTTTCTCATTTGAAGCCATTCAGAAGCTGAAATCTACATCAGAAGCTGAAATGCTCATCAGAAGCACTGTAGCACTTCAGAAGCAGTTTCAGGTTCTGAAGCCAGCGTTGACTTCTGTTGACCACATCAGAAGCTGGGTTTGCTGGATTGTTTTTGCACGTATCTTGGGAGATTTAGCAAGGAATTATTCTTGTATATTTGCTTCTAGAAGGCTGGTTTAATTGGAGAAGATATCTTTGAAGATTTGGTTCAAAGTTATGAAAATTCGTATTTTCTGTTTTAAATCTTTCAAAGATTGGATGCAGTTTTATTTGTTACTCTTTTTGAACAATCTTATTCCAGTAACAAATCAATTCAGAAGATTTGGAGCATAATTAAGAGGCTTGCAGAAGATTATAAAAGGAGGAGCTTTGTTATTGAAGACTTACGATTTAGAGAGTCAAAAATCAGAGAATTGAGTCTGTGTTTTTACTTAGAGTTTTTATTGTGCACCACTCATTGTTTGAGTTGGTTTAGTGTTTTTATAGAGTTGTAATTCATTCTAAGCCTTTAGGTACGAATGAAGTTTTGTCTTTGAAGGTGTATTCAAAAACAGGGTAGTTGTGTTTCAGAACTGATTAAGTTCAAAGGGTAGTTCAAGTGGCTGGGTTGCAGTTACTTGAATAGGAAGTTAGAGGTTTTTTTCTAATACTCAACGTGTTGGGTAGAATTCAAGACTAGGTGGAGGTTAATTGCTTGGGATAGGAACTGGGAGTCAGTGTCTGAGTCTTAAGGATTAATTCCAATAGTGGAATTCCTTCCTGGATTGGTATCCCCCAGAGTAGGAGGTGTTTACTCCGAACTGGGTTAACAAACCTCTGTGCCTTTTTACTTTCCTGCACTTTAATTTGCTGCCTGTGTGTGTTTGTGTTTGTGCTCTGTTTTGCAAATTATTGTGTCCTGTGTGTTGTTCAGAACCTGCTGGTTCAGAACCTGATATCTCTGTTTATTGCCTGGCCAGAATTTCAATTGGCATCAGAGCAGGCACCCTGCCTGTAAATTGGGTGAGATCCAGAGGACTTAAAATCTGGTAAGCATGGATAGAGAAGGAGGATATGTCAATAGACCACCCCTACTAGATGGCACAAACTATGAGTATTGGAAGTCAAGGATGTCTGCTTTTTTAAAGTCTATTGACAGCAGGACTTGGAAAGCTGTGATAAAAGGCTGGGATCATCCTGTGTATATACAGACAAAGATGGTAACAAGACTGAGGTTCTGAAGCCTGAGGAGGAATGGACCAAAGCTGAAGATGATCTGTCACTGGGAAATTCAAAAGCCTTGAATGCTATCTTTAATGGTGTTGATCAGAACATGTTCAGACTTATCAAACATTGTACTGTTGCTAAGGAGGCCTAGGAAATTTTGAAGACAACTCATGAAGGAACCTCTAAAGTGAAGATGTCCAGATTGCAGCTGCTGACCACCAAATTTGAGAACCTGAAGATGAAGGAGGATGAGTCCATTCAGGATTTTTACATGAATGTGCTGGACATGGCAAATTCTTTTGATTCACTTGGGGAGAAGATGTCTGATGAGAAGTTGGTGAGAAAAATCCTCAGGTCCCTGCCCAGAAGATTTGACATGAAGGTCACTGCAATTGAGGAGGCTCATGATATTTCTGCCATGAAGCTTGAAGAACTGATTGGGTCATTGCTCAATTTTGAAACTGCCTTTTGTAAACAGACTGAGAAGAAAGGAAAAGGTGTAGCCTTTAGTGTGAACTCTGAAGCTGATGATCAACAAGAGTCTGAAGAGGATGACTTATCAGAAGCTCTGGTGTTGCTGGGAAAACAATTCAACAAGATTCTGAAGAATGTTAACAGAAAAGCCAAAGCCAAAGGTCAAAATTTCAGATTCAATAACAAGAAGCAACAAACTGATGAGAAAAAGACCAAGTCTGAGGAGAAAAGTAACCAAGCCAAAGGTGTGCAGTGCTATGAGTGTGAGGGCTATGGGCATATCAAATCTGAATGTCCTACTTTTCTTAAGAAACAAAAGAAGAGCCTAGCTGTTGCATGGTCTGATGATGGTTCTGAAGATGATGATGTTAGTGAATCTGATATGTGTGATACTGGTCTGGTAGTGAGGTCAGGAGCTATCTTGAAGGAGGAAGCTGTTTTAGAGTCTGAGACCTTTTCAGAGTCTGACTCAGAGTCTGAAGCCTCATCTGTGTCTGAAGCTGCTAAAACCTCATATGATGAACTAGCTGATAACTACAAGAAGCTGTATACCAGAAGTGCTGAGGTTTGCAAACAAGTTTTGGATCAGAAGGAGACTATTTTACAACTGGAGGCTGAAAAAGGTGAACTGTTAGTGCAGAATTCAGATTTAAAAGAAGAAGTGAACCAACTGAACTCCCAACTTGATCAAATGAAGAAGCAAGTGAAGATGTTGAACTCTGCTACTGATAAGTTGGAGGACATTTTGGGGAATCAGCAACAAGGAAAAACTGGTTTAGGTTTTGTTGGTCAGACTCAGATTCCTAAACAAATGAATTTTGTTCCTGCTACTCTAACTCATGATTCTATGGTTGGAACATCAAAGAAGATACCTCAGAAACAAGCTCAGATGCAAGGACAGAAGCATGTTCAGATGCAAGGTCAGAAGAGACCTCAGATGCAAGGTCAGAAGCATGGTCAGATGCTACCTCAGAAGCAACCCCAGAAATCTTTCAGAAACAGAAGGAGGAGGAATCATCCATGGGTCTGTCATCATTGTGGAAAGAGAGGGCATATCAAACCATTCTGCTTCAAATTGTATGGGTATCCTGAACATTTTCAGTATAGAAGAGTTGAACCAGCTACTGTCAGTCACAATCAGAAGGTGTGGAAGCCCAAAGCTCAGAATGTAGGCCTGATTGCTCATACCTCATTGAGAGCTACTTCAAAAGAAGACTGGTATTTTGATAGTGGATGTTCAAGGCACATGACTGGTGTGAAGAAGCTGCTGAGCAATATCAGATCATACTCCAGAAGTTATGTGACATTTGGAGATGGTGTAAAAGGTCAGATTCTGGGTATTGGAGATTTGATCAGAGAAGGTTTGCCCAGACTTAATGATGTGCTACTGGTGGAAGGATTAACCTCGAATCTGATCAGTATTAGCCAGCTTTGTGATCAGGATTTAAAAGTGAATTTCAACAAGCATGAGTGTATTGTTACTGATCAGGATGGTAAAACTCAGATGAGGGGCTGCAGATCCAAAGACAATTGTTATTTGTGGGTTTCTGAAGAAGAAAGAAGTCTAACTTCTTATCTTATGAGCTCAGAAGAGGAAGTCAAGCTCTGGCACCAGAAACTGGGACATCTGCATCTGAAAGGCATGAAAAAAATCCTAAGTACTGAAGCTATCAGAGGTGTACCTAATCTGAAGATCAATGAGGACAATGTTTGTGGTGATTGTCAAATTGGAAAACAAACAAGAAAGTCTCATCCCAGATTAGTTCACCAGGTAACTACTAAAGTACTAGAACTTGTTCATATGGATTTAATGGGGCCTATGCAAGTAGAAAGTATTGGAGGAAAGAGGTATGCTTTTGTAATGGTTGAGGATTATTCAAGATTCACTTGGATCAGTTTTGTTAGAGAAAAGTCTGATACTTTTGAAGTATTCAAAGACCTGTGCATTCAATTACAAAGAGAAAAAGACTGTGGCATAGTCAGGATCAGAAGTGATCATGACAAAGAATTTGAAAACAAGAGTTTTTCAGAATTCTGTGCTTCTGAAGGTATAAAGCATGAGTTCTCTGCACCTATCACACCTCAGCAAAATGGTGTAGTTGAGAGGAAGAATAGGACATTAGCAGAATGTGCCAGGGTTATGCTGCATGCTAAGAAGCTGCCATATATGTTTTGGGCTGAAGCTATGAACACTGCATGTTATATCCATAATAGAGTCACTCTGAAGAAGGGAACAACATCTACATTGTATGAACTGTGGAAAGGGAGGAAGCCTACAGTCAAATATTTCCATGTTTTTGGGAGCAGATGCTATATTTTGGCTGATAGAGAAAATAGGAGAAAGCTGGATCCTAAGTCTGATGAAGGCATATTCCTGGGTTATTCAGTAAACAGCAGAGCTTATAGGGTGTTTAATTCCAGAACCAAGGTTGTGATGGAGTCCATAAATGTGGTTATTGATGATTTGTCTGCTGAGAATGAAAAGAATGAGCCTGAAGTTGTTCCAGAATCTGAAGCCTCAGAAGAACAAACTTCAGAAGCAGAAAAGCATTCAGAGTCTGAAGAAGCAGAAGATCAACCAGATCAAGTTCCAAATGGTAAAGGGCCATCAATTAGAGTTCAGAAAGATCATCCTAAATACTTAATCATTGGAAGCTTAGACCAAGGTGTCAGAACCAGGAGATCAGATGCTGCTGCTACTGATTCATGTTTTGTGTCAAAGGTTGAGCCTAAAAATGTGAAAGAAGCCCTAACTGATGAATTTTGGATTGAAGCAATGCAAGATGAGTTGAATCAATTCAAAAGGAGTGAAGTGTGGGATCTAGTTCCAAGACCTGAAGGGCTGAATGTGATTGGGACTAAGTGGATATTCAAGAATAAAACAGATGAAAATGGTACTGTAGTCAGAAACAAGGCAAGGTTGGTTGCTCAGGGTTATACTCAAGTTGAGGGACTTGATTTTGATGAGACCTTTGCACCTGTGGCCAGACTAGAATCCATAAGACTACTGTTGGGTGTATCCTGCATTCTCAAGTTCAAATTATTCTAGATGGATGTGAAGAGTGCATTTCTGAATGGATATTTGCAAGAAGAGGTATATGTTGAACAGCCTAAGGGTTTTGTGGATCCTAAGTTTCCAGAACATGTGTACAAGTTAAAGATGGCTTTATATGGATTGAAGCAAGCACCAAGGGCATGGTATGACAGGCTGACTCAGTTTCTTGTGGCTCAAGGTTACAGAAAAGGAGGGTCTGATAAGACCTTGTTTGTGAAAGATGAAAATGGGAGTCTGATGATTGCTCAGATTTATGTGGATGATATCGTGTTTGGAGGGATGTCTCAGAAGATGGTCAAACTGTTTGTTCCGCAGATGCAGTCAGAATTTGAAATGAGCTTAGTTGGTGAACTGACATACTTTCTTGGGTTACAAGTCAAACAAATGGAAGATACAATCTTCATTTCTCAGAGTAAATATGCCAAGAACATAGTGAAGCAGTTTGGAATGGAATCAGCTGCTCATAAGAAGACACCAGCTGCTACTCATCTGAAGCTAACCAAAGATGAACAAGGAGTATTAGTTGACCAAAGTCAGTACAGAAGCATGATATGGAGCTTATTGTATTTAATTGCAAGCAGACCTGATATCACTTATGCTGTTGGAGTATGTGCAAGATACCAAGCTGACCCTAAGATGAGTCATCTGACACAAGTTAAAAGGATCTTGAAGTATGTGAATAGCACAAGTGACTATGGAATCATGTATTCTCATAGTTCAAGTTCTGAATTGATGGGATTTTGTGATGCTGACTGGGCTGGAAGTGCTGATGACAGGAAGAGCACTTCAGGAGGTTGTTTCTTCTTAGGAAATAACTTGATTTCATGGTTCAGCAAGAAACAAAACTGTGTTTCTTTGTCAACTGCTGAAGCTGAATATATTGCTGCTGGGAGTAGTTGTTCACAATTGGTGTGGATGAAGCAGATGCTGGAGGAGTACAACATTGAACAAGGAACTATGACATTGTTTTGTGACAATTTGAGTGCCATCAACATCTCTAAGAATCCAATTCAGCACAGCAGAGCTAAACACATTGATATCAGACATCATTTTATCAGAAACCTTGTGGAGGACAAGATTATTCAGCTGGAACATGTAGCTACTGAAGAACAAGTTGCTGATATTTTCACAAAGGCCTTGGATGCTAAGCAGTTTGAAAACTTAAGGAGCAAGTTAGGTGTGTGTTTGCATGAAGAGTTATAGCAATTACTGCAAACTGGATGTGAGGAAGATAGAGTACCTGCCAGTTGTGCCTATGCTAAGTGTGATCCTGAACCTGAGTCTGAATCTGATATGTTTTCAAGAATCAGTGCTACCTGTTTGATTTTATTCCCTATTTGAAGACTATGATTTGTCAGAATTTTATGGCTAAAAAGGGGGAGAAAATCTTATACAATGTGTTGGCTTTGTTGGCTCTGATACCAAGAATTAGAAGATGTATTGCTGCCTTTCAGATATGTGTGTCATTAATTCAGAAGGTGACTAGTTTTGCTCTGATACCAAGCAATATATATCCAGATATGATCAATGGGGAATATGTGTCTCAGGGGGAGTACAAGTTTGTTATATTCCTGAGTGATGTAGTGATCCTGAAGTGTAGTGGTCCTGAAGTGTAGTGGTCCTGAAGAAGATTTGTGCTCAGCTCCTGAAGTGTGCTCTGATACCATTTGGTAGTAAGGGGGAATTTGTTTGTGAAGCTTCAGGGGGAGTATTATGTTGTTCAGAAATTAATCAGTAGCTCTGATACCATGTTTAAGTGTGTTTGTGTGCTTCAGGAGATCAGAAGCTGAAGCTGTTTGTTGTTTAACATAGCTCAGAAAAGTGTTTTATCCGCTGCTTATGTTTATGCTATGATGTATTTTTGTGGAGTTCTTCATTGCTGAGCTGATTATAAGGGAGATTGAAGAACTTGGATGGTTTTAGCCAAAAATTTGCCAAAGGGGGAGATTGTTGAGTCTTTAAATGTTGGCTGCATTGTTTGGCAAAACCAAAGTATGGAATAGAAGCTTTTCCTTATGATGAACATTTCTTCAGTTACAAGCTTTCTCATTTGAAGCCATTCAGAAGCTGAAATCTACATCAGAAGCTGAAATGCTCATCAGAAGCACTGTAGCACTTCAGAAGCAGTTTCAGGTTCTGAAGCCAGCGTTGACTTCTGTTGACCACATCAGAAGCTGGGTTTGCTGGATTGTTTTTGCACGTATCTTGGGAGATTTAGCAAGGAATTATTCTTGTATATTTGCTTCTAGAAGGCTGGTTTAATTGGAGAAGATATCTTTGAAGATTTGGTTCAAAGTTATGAAAATTCGTATTTTCTGTTTTAAATCTTTCAAAGATTGGATGCAGTTTTATTTGTTACTCTTTTTGAACAATCTTATTCCAGTAACAAATCAATTCAGAAGATTTGGAGCATAATTAAGAGGCTTGCAGAAGATTATAAAAGGAGGAGCTTTGTTATTGAAGACTTACGATTTAGAGAGTCAAAAATCAGAGAATTGAGTCTGTGTTTTTACTTAGAGTTTTTATTGTGCACCACTCATTGTTTGAGTTGGTTTAGTGTTTTTATAGAGTTGTAATTCATTCTAAGCCTTTAGGTACGAATGAAGTTTTGTCTTTGAAGGTGTATTCAAAAACAGGGTAGTTGTGTTTCAGAACTGATTAAGTTCAAAGGGTAGTTCAAGTGGCTGGGTTGCAGTTACTTGAATAGGAAGTTAGAGGTTTTTTTTTCTAATACTCAACGTGTTGGGTAGAATTCAAGACTAGGTGGAGGTTAATTGCTTGGGATAGAAACTGGGAGTCAGTGTCTGAGTCTTAAGGATTAATTCCAATAGTGGAATTCCTTCCTGGATTGGTATCCCCCAGAGTAGGAGGTGTTTACTCCGAACTGGGTTAACAAACCTCTGTGCCTTTTTACTTTCCTGCACTTTAATTTGCTGCCTGTTGTGCGCACCTCGTTTTTTCCTGAGAAAAAGACGCGCAAATCCTCCGAGGTCGTTCGTAAACGCTCGGAGGGCCTTTGTGAAGCCGCCACCAAAGTTTTTGTGTAAAGGGAACGTTGATAAACCCTTAAGTTTTTTTTTGTTTAAAGGGAAACGATAATAAAACCCTTTGACGATGAGGATAAGGATTGGTCATCGTAACCATTGTTGGGTTCGGGAGTCGGTTACGCAAGGGGAAGGTATTAGCACCCCTCACGTCCGTTGTACTCAACGGGAACCTTCTATTTGGCTAAAGCTTGAATTGTTTTTAAATATTTTGCGCGCATGTTCATTTATGTCAAAAATATAATAAAGGGGGGAAAGAGATAAAAACAAACGAAAGAAAAGGAAAAAAAGTTTTTTATTATTGCGCTTGACAAGATGTCGATCTTGCTCCTACGTATCTCCCGGTAGTCGGAGAATTCAAAGCGTACGTAGTTCTTTGGTAGAAAAACGTACATGTGTTGGTTAATTTTAATTGGACGATGTTTTAACCGAATTCTTGCGATTTAAAACGTAGCTTGTATGCTCGCGCTTGGGAGACTTATTAAGCGTTTGTTCGTGAATCGCATTAGAATTGTTAAAAGGTACGTCCGTTAGGGTAAAGGGTTAGAATTGGTCACTATGGGACCAAGAGAGGTGCAATGGACTCATACAAGTCAATCATTGACCGAGTGGACTCAAACGAGTCGGGCGATTGTTCAGTTGATCCACTGAGATCAAGAACAGGTACAATGGACTCAAACGAGTCGAACATTGACCGAGTGGACTCAAACGAGTCGAGGTAATGAATCTAATGGCCACGGGGGACCAAAAGGTTTGGATTGACCACAAGGGGCCAAGTTTTGGTTTGGTTGGGGTTGTATATTAAAAATGGAATGACGATTGTCCGAGCGACGAGACATACGTCACGCATTCGTACAATCGGGGCGATGGAGAGACATACGTCACACCATCCCTTTTTCATTCATGTTTTTGGGTAGAATTCTTTAGAAATCCCAAGGTATGTCAAAACATTTGGTTTGGAAACCCAAATGGGAAAGATTTAGCAATTTTGCTAGAAAATGCCTAAGTTCGTCTCATTTTGCGAAAAGCGAACGTATTTGGCGTATGTTCATGTTTGGGTTTGGAACATCATGAACAATATTTATTGTTCAAGTTTTGATTGAAATGATGAACATAGCTGTTTTGTTCATGTGGTTTTGAAAGTTTGAGAACATAACTTGTTTTGCAAGTTATCCACAAAATGTTGTACGAACTTGTGATTTCGTCAAAATTGTGCAAAATCTTGTTATGGTTTGAAAAACATGGGTATAGAAACTCTTAGGTTCTGAGCTCTGGGGCTAGAACCTCAAAAATTGGTCATTTGGACACAAAAACTCAGATTCTGAGTTCTGTCATGGTCGCACTGCGACCATGACTTCGCACTGTGAAGCATGCGAATTTTTGAGTTCAGAAGCTGTTTCTGAACTTTTGTTCAGAAACAACTTCTGAACACACTCAGGACCTTTTAGGTGGGTGAAAAACTTTGAGTTTTTGGGATGAAAAAGGCTGGACAAACCAGTTTTGGTGTTTTGAAAACCTTGGGATTTCTTTGAAATTCAAAAGGGTTTTTTTAGAACCAAATGGTTTTGAACCAAAATTGCTATGCAAACACAAATGAAAATGAAATACAAAAGCTTGGAACACTTACAAAACTCCTCAGCAAAGCTCCAGCTGCAGTGGATTTGAATTGGTTGAAGGCTTTCACAAAGGTTTTTGATATTGGTGATGAACTTGAACTTTGTGATGCTTTGTGTTGGATGGGTTTTTTTCTGGTTGTTTGTGAGTGTTTGTAAGCTGAAATGAGTAGAGTTTCTGCTCTTGAAATGCAGTTATCAGTTGTGTTTGAAACCTTGGGCATTGCCTTCTATTTATAGGCCAAAACCAAATCTATTTCATCATTACCAAATCCCAAAATTCAGCTGATTTGTGGCTAGGATCAAGCTGAATCCCTTTGCATTAAATGCTAATGGATAGAGGCAACCTTGCCTTGTGCCAAGGGGCAAGAATCAGCCTGATTTCAGCCACAAATTCAACCAATTCTAGAAGGTAATGATGAAGAGCAAAGCTGAATTGCAATTGGCTAATGCTTGGGGATCAATCCTTGCAATCTCAATGGTTGATCAATGAAAACGTGCACTGTAATGTGCAGAGATTGAGGGATGAAAAAGGCTATCTATGGCTGGTGTGAGGGGTGAAAAGCTGCTGCAAAAACAGGTTAGGCACTCATGGCTTTTCAAGTGAGAAAATCCAGCTAGTTTGACTGGTTTTGGGGGGAGCAAGCAGGAGGAAAGTCCTCAAGCAGGTGGCTGGCAACCTTGTGGTGGTTAACAGGTCACATGGGAGGGACTAGAGCTGCCCAAGGGCAAGCCCACTTGCTTGTCACATGCTAGGTTGGAAGAAAAAGCTTCCAACCTTGGCATTAATGGCAAGTCCTTCAATTCTGGTTTTGCTTGGCCCAATTAGCCATGAATGCTGCTTAAAATAAATATGTAAATGATATGCAACAAATTCTGGAATTAAATCAAAACAACAAAATATCTGCAGAAAAATCGCAGACTTCGCAGTGCGAAGTGAGCTTCGCAGTGCGAAGTCAGCATTTTTGAAATGTTGACTTTTCTGTTGACTTTTGTTGACTTTGACTTTTTCCTCCCTCTTTGATTTTTTTTGATTTTTATTTTTAAAATGCTTAGGACAAAATTAGGGTACTACAACTGCCCCTACTTAATTGTGTCTTCGCATAGAGTGTGTGAGTGCCGAGGGCGTCTCATGAACTCTTTGCGATGATCAATTAAGTAAAAAGAAGGACCCGAATTTTGTCCTTTGCGGAATGCAAATGCAATGGTTGGGAAAGTTGATCGTATCCAGCCGCTAACACTGGAGGTAGACCCACTGGGGGATGAAGGTAATCTTATCTAGGCACTTTCACTAGAGGTTGATTCCTGAGGATGGTGATCTTATCTAGGCACTTTCACTAGAGGTCGATCATTGAGGGAGGTGATCTTATCTAGGCACTTTCACTAGAGGTCGATACCTAAGCTAGGTAATCTTATTCAGGCACTTTCACTGAAGGTCGATTCCTAACGAGCTGTGATCTTATTCAGCCGCTAACACTGAAGGTCGATACACTGGGGGAGGTGATCTAATCTAGGCACTTTCACTAGAGGTCGATACCTAAGCTAGGTAATCTCATTCAGGCACTTTCACTGAAGGTCGATTCCTAACGAGCTGTGATCTTATTCAGCCGCTAACACTGAAGGTCGATACACTGGGGGAGGTGATCTTGTCTAGGCACTTTCACTAGAGGTCGATACCTAAGCTAGGTAATCTTATTCAGGCACTTTCACTGAAGGTCGATTCCTAACGAGCTGTGGTCTTACCCTAAATAGGTGCCCCTGGTTGAACTGGAAAACATGATTGTATGATGCATGTTATGCGGTATGATATGCAGTGATATGCAATGCAATATGATATGAGATGGATTCAAACAAAAATTCCTTCTGGGGAATTGGGGACAGTTAGTGAAGGAGGTTCACTGGGGAACGCTTACTTGACTGTTAATGGATGTTGGTGAATATGTGATACTCACTGGAGAATCCTTGTTGAGGATGCATGATTTATGAAATGAAATGCATGTGTATGAATGATTTGCATAGGCATGCATGAATGAAAATGACATGATGCATGAATTATGCTATGCATGATGTGTGTGATGCTAGTTAGGTGCCGAGCAAAGTCGGTCTTGGTTGTGGTTGTGCCAATGACGATTGGACTCTCTCTTTTTGTGTTTTGTTGGTTGGTTGGTTTGGAAGGACCAGGTCCTTTGCCTACATACCCAAATGGGATCAAAACCGGTGTAGTTCGGGCTCGTCCTGGGGATTTGTGTGGGTTTGCCAATAATGATTGGACTTTTGTTTTGGGTTGAGACTCCCTGGGGAATATCAATAAAATTTGGGCTTTATTGTGGGCCAATGAATATTGGGCTTTGGTTTGTTGTGCTTGACAAGATGATGATCTTGCTCCTACGTATCTCCTGGTGGGATGGAGAATTCAAAGCTTACGTAGTTCTTTGCTTTGCCAATGAATATTGGACTTTTGGTTCGCCAATGATTATTGGACTTTTTGTTTGGTTGCCGAGCGAGGTCGGGCTTTTGTTTGGTTGCCGAGCGAGGTCGGGCTTTTTGGTTTTGGTGGGATCTCACTGGGGATATAAGGATCATTTTGGAAGCATGATCGATATCCGGCCTTAGTGGATGAAAAAGATGTATGGGGGTGAGTTTTATTTGGGAAATTTTTTCCTCCGACACCCGGGATCTTTGCGTTTTACGCGTCGTGAGCTACGCACTTGTTTCTGCTGAAGAGCATGAGTCTTAAAATGACTGATGCAAAGCTCCAAGTTTTGAGTCCTCTGATGCAATACCGGGGACCAACGAAATTCTTTCGACATTTAACGTCCAAGTAAAAAAACACATTTTTTTTTGTTTTTTTATGTTATTCCCATATTTCAATGCATTATCTATCATGAATAAAAACACATTTTATGAGCAAGTAAGGACGCATAACAATGAAAAGGTTTTAAAAATGACTTTGATTCAACGAAACTTAGTCCCTTGTGTGGGTAACTATTCGTGAAAATGTAATCCCTATAAGAGGTGATTACTGAGATAGAGAAAAAGGAAGAAACAAAAAGGCAAATGAAAATTTGCTTGGGTTTCACGTGCTACTTTCCCTATGACTTCGAAATAATTTTTTTTTGAAAGATGATAATGAGGTTGATTCTTTCCCTCTTGAATTCTGTCCGGACCTCACGTGCCGCAGTCTTTTGCCTTCTTCTTTTTTTTTTTGAAACCCCTAACTTTTACCTGGACCGCTCTTTCGAGTTTTCAGTCCACTGGGGTATATTTCCTTTTTTGATGTCCTTAATTTTTGCCTAGACCGCCTTTTCAGGTTTTCGATCTACCAGGACGCTCTCTATTGTCTAAACCGCCCCTTTTCGGGTTTTCGATTTAGCGAGCTCTTTTTCTTTTTGGCATATATTTTTTTTTGACTGCGCCGGAGTTTATTGATAGGGGAACCTTGTGGACGGGTAATACCTTTTTTCCAAGCATTAAGTCTCCTTCTCTAAATTCTCGAGAATGAGCCTTCTTGTCGAGTTGTCCATGTCACAATGTTGTGAGGTGTTTCTCTTTTATGGGGTTCAGTTGGTCGAACCTTGTTTGTGAATGCCAATGGAAATTGGGCTTTGGGTGTTTGGATGCCGAATAAAGTCGGACTTTTTATGATGGGGTGCCGAGCGAGGTCGGGCTTTTATGATGGGATGCCGAGCGAGGTCGGGCTTTTGTTTTTTTGGTTGCCGAGCAAGGTCGGACTTTTGATTGGCTTCCGAGCAAGGTCGGACTTTATGGTTGGCTTCCGAGCAAGGTCGGGCTTTATGGTTGGCTTCCGAGCAAGGTCGGACTTTTGTGTTTTTTTTTTTTTGGATGGGAATGTCAATGACAATTGGGCTTTTATTGGAAATGGGGTTTGTGGGTGCCAATGGAAATTGGTCTTTTGTTGGAGATGTGAGGAATGCCAATGACGACTTGGCTTTTTGTGTTTGGGGATGCCAATGAAAATTGGGCTTTGTTTGTTTGGGAATGTGAGGAATGCCAATGACGGCTTGACTTTTTGTGGGAAATTGTGGGGAGTGCCGTAACAGCAAATGGTTTCTTTTTTTGATGAATTGGGCGACCACTTGTTTGGTTATGTTTGCATAGGAAGCTGCTTCGACCCATTTGGTGAAACAGTTGATGGCAACTAGTATGAACTGGTGCCCTTTTGAAGCCTTTGGCTCAATTATTCCAAACATGTCTATGCCCCACATAGAGAAAGGTTAGGGTGATGTCATGACATTCAGAGGTGTTTGTGGTATGTGCCTCTTGTCGGTGTTAATTTGTCACTTGTGATATGTCTTGGCATGGGTTTGGAAGGACTCCTCATGGATTCCTTTGGTGAGCATGACTGCTTCATGTTTATCCACACGTCTGGGTAAGACTGTGATTTCTCTTATAGAGTGTGCCCCGGCAGAGGGAGAACTGTGGTGCCATTCTTTTGAGGGCTCTCTTGGTGAGGTTGTATTACCCTATCCTCTTGATCCCCAAGTCTGGACAATCCTTCAGGAGGTTCAAAATCGTCCTTATTATCATCTTCCGTTTGGTTAATTTGGAGATTGAAGTCAAAAGGGATCGTAGCAGTGTTATTTTTTTGTGATGATGATTTTTTTTTTGTAGGGTTGCGGAAATTTATTTGAGAACGGAAGAAAAACGAACTCCTTTGAACATAAACTGCAACTTTATTAATGACGAAAATGATTTGAAATATGGGGGTCCCATAAAAATTTATCATTTGCCTTGGGAAGAGCAAAATGATTGTTTTTTTTTGAAAAACAAGATAAATTACTTGGACAAAGAAATGATTTCCGAAATTTCGATGGCCTTCCGGCTGCTTGGATCTCATCAGAAACGCCACGGTACACCGGGTCGGGCACTTCTTTTTCTGGTGTTTGGTGAGGGAATGATGTGAGGGTTTTTCTTTGAAATGCATGAAAATGCATGTAAATGTATGAATGCAATGAGTATGCAAAAATATGCCCGTCTCTTTTTGTTTATGCAAAAAGTTTTATGAATGCAAATGTTATGACATGCAGGGGTTTGGGTATGAATGTTCAGAACTTCCCCCCATCCTCACATGTAGGCTCTAAAAGGTGAAATTTCCTAAGAAGAGGTCCTTAGAATCATAGACCTCACATGGAATTAGGGTTGTCTATGGACATACGTCTACATGACTTCAATTAATTCCACGTGAAAATCTCCTCTAAGCGGGGTTGGGCATCCTACCTCACGGACATACGTCAACGCGGGCTTCCGCACACAACCTCCTTCTAACTTAGTTTTTTTCTCAAGCTCGGGTAGAGAGACTCACACGTCCGGTATTAACCCGAACAATGTGGAGTAACATCACTCAAGTAACCCCCGCATTTGATATATATATATGATACGAATATAAAGCAAAATAAAGCAAATATAAACATAAAACATAAATATGACATGTATGAACAAAATAATAAGCATGGTACGCAAAGAAAATAAAAACAATTGGCTTAAAAGCCAAATAGGTTAGGCTTGACTCGCTAGTGGGAAAAAATCCCCAGTGAAGTCGCCAGCTGTGCGCACCTCGTTTTTTCCTGAGAAAAAGACGCGCAAATCCTCCGAGGTCGTTCGAAAACGCTCGGAGGGCCTTTGTGAAGCCGCCACCAAAGTTTTTGTGTAAAGGGAACGTTGATAAACCCTTAAGTTTTTTTTTGTTTAAAGGGAAACGATAATAAAACCCTTTGACGATGAGGATAAGGATTGGTCATCGTAACCATTGTTGGGTTCGGGAGTCGGTTACGCAAGGGGAAGGTATTAGCACCCCTCACGTCCGTTGTACTCAACGGGAACCTTCTATTTGGCTAAAGCTTGAATTGTTTTTAAATATTTTGCGCGCATGTTCATTTATGTCAAAAATATAATAAAGGGGGGAAAGAGATAAAAACAAACGAAAGAAAAGGAAAAAAAGTTTTTTATTATTGCGCTTGACAAGATGTCGATCTTGCTCCTACGTATCTCCCGGTAGTCGGAGAATTCAAAGCGTACGTAGTTCTTTGGTAGAAAAACGTACATGTGTTGGTTAATTTTAATTGGACGATGTTTTAACCGAATTCTTGCGATTTAAAACGTAGCTTGTATGCTCGCGCTTGGGAGACTTATTAAGCGTTTGTTCGTGAATCGCATTAGAATTGTTAAAAGGTACGTCCGTTAGGGTAAAGGGTTAGAATTGGTCACTATGGGACCAAGAGAGGTGCAATGGACTCATACAAGTCAATCATTGACCGAGTGGACTCAAACGAGTCGGGCGATTGTTCAGTTGATCCACTGAGATCAAGAACAGGTACAATGGACTCAAACGAGTCGAACATTGACCGAGTGGACTCAAACGAGTCGAGGTAATGAATCTAATGGCCACGGGGGACCAAAAGGTTTGGATTGACCACAAGGGGCCAAGTTTTGGTTTGGTTGGGGTTGTATATTAAAAATGGAATGACGATTGTCCGAGCGACGAGACATACGTCACGCATTCGTACAATCGGGGCGATGGAGAGACATACGTCACACCATCCCTTTTTCATTCATGTTTTTGGGTAGAATTCTTTAGAAATCCCAAGGTATGTCAAAACATTTGGTTTGGAAACCCAAATGGGAAAGATTTAGCAATTTTGCTAGAAAATGCCTAAGTTCGTCTCATTTTGCGAAAAGCGAACGTATTTGGCGTATGTTCATGTTTGGGTTTGGAACATCATGAACAATATTTATTGTTCAAGTTTTGATTGAAATGATGAACATAGCTGTTTTGTTCATGTGGTTTTGAAAGTTTGAGAACATAACTTGTTTTGCAAGTTATCCACAAAATGTTGTACGAACTTGTGATTTAGTCAAAATTGTGCAAAATCTTGTTATGGTTTGAAAAACATGGGTTTAGAAACTCTTAGGTTCTGAGCTCTGGGGCTAGAACCTCAAAAATTGGTCATTTGGACACAAAAACTCAGATTTTGAGTTCTGTCATGGTCGCACTGCGACCATGACTTCGCACTGCGAAGCATGCGAATTTTTGAGTTCAGAAGCTGTTTC
Source organism: Medicago ruthenica (assembly GCA_018208015.1). NCBI lineage: Eukaryota > Viridiplantae > Streptophyta > Magnoliopsida > Fabales > Fabaceae > Medicago > Medicago ruthenica. The sequence continues at coordinate 85,746,542 of CM031378.1, read as the reverse complement.
TGAACTTTTGTTCAGAAACAACTTCTGAACACACTCAGGACCTTTTAGGTGGGTGAAAAACTTTGAGTTTTTGGGATGAAAAAGGCTGGACAAACCAGTTTTGGTGTTTTGAAAACCTTGGGATTTCTTTGAAATTCAAAAGGGTTTTTTTAGAACCAAATGGTTTTGAACCAAAATTGCTATGCAAACACAAATGAAAATGCAATACAAAAGCTTGGAACACTTACAGAACTCCTCAGCAAAGCTCCAGCTGCAGTGGATTTGAATTGGTTGAAGGCTTTCACAAAGGTTTTTGATATTGGTGATGAACTTGAACTTTGTGATGCTTTGTGTTGGATGGGTTTTTTTCTGGTTGTTTGTGAGTGTTTGTAAGCTGAAATGAGTAGAGTTTCTGCTCTTGAAATGCAGTTATCAGTTGTGTTTGAAACCTTGGGCATTGCCTTCTATTTATAGGCCAAAACCAAATCTATTTCATCATTACCAAATCCCAAAATTCAGCTGATTTGTGGCTAGGATCAAGCTGAATCCCTTTGCATTAAATGCTAATGGATAGAGGCAACCTTGCCTTGTGCCAAGGGGCAAGAATCAGCCTGATTTCAGCCACAAATTCAACCAATTCTTGAAGGTAATGATGAAGAACAAAGCTGAATTGCAATTGGCTAATGCTTGGGGATCAATCCTTGCAATCTCAATGGTGGATCAATGAAAACGTGCACTGTAATGTGCAGAGATTGAGGGATGAAAAAGGCTATCTATGGCTGGTGTGAGGGGTGAAAAGCTGCTGCAAAAACAGGGTAGGCACTCATGGCTTTTCAAGTGAGAAAATCCAGCTAGTTTGACTGGTTTTGGGGGGAGCAAGCAGGAGGAAAGTCCTCAAGCAGGTGGCTGGCAACCTTGTGGTGGTTAACAGGTCACATGGGAGGGACTAGAGCTGCCCAAGGGCAAGCCCACTTGCTTGTCACATGCTAGGTTGGAAGAAAAAGCTTCCAACCTTGGCATTAATGGCAAGTCCTTCAATTCTGGTTTTGCTTGGCCCAATTAGCCATGAATGCTGCTTAAAATAAATATGTAAATGATATGCAACAAATTCTGGAATTAAATCAAAGCAACCAAAAATCTGCAGAAAAATCGCAGACTTCGCAGTGCGAAGTGAGCTTCGCAGTGCGAAGTCAACATTTTTGAAATGTTGACTTTTCTGTTGACTTTTGTTGACTTTGACTTTTTCCTCCCTCTTTGATTTTTTTTGATTTTTATTTTTAAAATGCTTAGGACAAAATTAGGGTACTACACCTGTGTGTGTTTGTGTTTGTGCTCTGTTTTGCAAATTATTGTGTCCTGTGTGTTGTTCAGAACCTGCTGGTTCAGAACCTGATATCTCTGTTTATTGCCTGGCCAGAATTTCAAGATTCTGAAGCATGTTGACAGAAGATCCAAGTCAAAAGGTAAGAACATCAGATTCAACAACAGTAAGCCTCAAAGTGAGTTAAAGAAGACCAAGACTAATGAGAAGAGCAATCAATCAAAGGGTGTTCAGTGCTTTGAATGTGAAGGATATGGTCATATCAAGTCAGAATGTCCTACTTATCTTAAGAAGCAGAAGAAGAGCTTGGCTGTTTCCTGGTCTGATGAAGACTCAGAAGAAGATGTAGAGAGTGAATCTGCCAAGTAAGTTGTTGCCCTAACTGGAAGATACAAGTCTGATGTTAAGGTTAAGCCCTCAGAAGCTCTTTCAAAGACTGAAGCATTTTTAGAGTCTGAGACATTATCAGAGTCTGAAACTCTATCAGAGTCTGAAGTTCCATCAGAGTCTGAAGCCAGAGTTGAAAAATCTCTTATGAAGAACTGGCTGACAATTACAAAAACCTGTACATCAGAAGTGTAGAAGTTTGCAAGCAACTAGTGGATCAGAAGAAGACAATCTGCCAACTGCAGGATGAGAAAAGTGAACTCTTAGTGCAAAATTCTGATCTCAAAGATGAAGTGAGCCAACTGAATTCTCAGCTTGAAAACATGAAAAAGCAAGTCAGAATGATGAATACTGCTACTGATGTGCTGGAGGAGATATTGGAGAATCAGAAACAAGGGAAACAAAATGGCATAGGATTTGTTGACAAGACTTTGAACCTCAAACAGAAAAATCCTGCTAAAAGGTTTGTTCCTGCTGCTGAAACTTATGATCCAATGATAGGCACATCTAAGAAGGAACATCACAAGCAACCTCAGAAGTCTAAAGGAAAGAGGAGAACTCATCCATGGGTTTGTCATCATTGTGGAAAGAAGGGGCACATTAAACCATTCTGTTTTAAGCTATATGGTTATCCTGAGCATTTTCAGTACACAAAAGTGGAACCTGCTGCATCCAGAAACAATGTCAAGAAGGTTTGGAAACCCAAAGGTAATCATGTTGGCCTCATAGCTCATACATCGTTGAGAGCTACTTCTAGGGAAGACTGGTATTTTGATAGTGGATGCTCCAGACACATGACTGGTGTGAAGAAGTTGTTAAGCAATTTAAAGCCATATTCCAGCAGCTATGTGACTATTAGTGATGGAGCTAAAGGAGAGATTCTTGGTATTGGAGACTTAATCAGTGATGGATTACCAAGACTAGAAAATGTGCTATTAGTGAAAGGATTAACTTCAAATCTGATCAGCATAAGCCAGCTGTGTGATCAAGAGTTGAAAGTGAATTTTAACAAAGAGGAGTGTCTGGTAACTGGTAAAGAAGGAGAAGTGCTGATGAGGGGCTGCAGATCAAAGGACAATTGCTATTTGTGGATGTCTGAAGAAGAAACTAGCCTGTCCACTTGTCTCATAAGTTTAGAAGAAGAAGTCAGACTCTGGCACCAGAAACTGGGTCACTTGAATTTGAAGGGCATGAAGAAAGTCATGAATACTGAAGCTATCAGAGGTCTACCCAAACTGAAGATAAATGAAGACAGTGTTTGTGGTGAATGTCCGATTGGTAAACAAATAAGAAAGTCTCATCCCAGGTTGGAGCACCAGGTAACAACTAAAGTTCTTGAATTATTACATATGGATTTAATGGGACCTATGCAAGTTGAGAGCATTGGAGGAACTGACAAGACCCTGTTTGTTAAAGAAGAAGATGAAAGTTTGATGATAACACAAATCTATGTTGATGACATAGTTTTTGGTGGGATGTCAAACCAAATGGTTCAGCTATTTGTTCAGCAGATGCAATCTGAGTTTGAGATGAGTCTTGTGGGTGAACTAACATATTTTCTTGGTCTTCAAGTCAAGCAGATGGAAGACACTATATTCATTTCACAAAGCAAATATGCAAAGAATATAGTCAAGAAGTTTGGGATGGAGAATGCTAGCCATAAGAGAACACCTGCAGCTACTCACTTGAAGTTGACAAAAGATGAACAAGGTGTTGTTGTTGATCAAAGCCAGTATAGAAGTGTCATACCCCAATTTTTGACCTAAATTTTCTTTTTTACTCGTCTCTTGGTCCGAAGTTTTTTCGTCGTTTCAGACAAAATTTCGACAGGGAGGTATTTTAAAATACCTCATTTTTTGGTTCCGAAGGCGACATTTTTCTTTTTATTATTACTTGTTATTTTTATTCGTTATTTCTTTTTATTCTCATTTTTATTTTTCTCTTTTTTCATTATCCTCTTATTTCTTTTTATTTATATTTATTTTCGGATTTTTTATTTTTATTTTTATTACTTTTATTTTTCAAAAAAGTTTGACTTAGGTTTTAATGAGTGTTGATGACAATTTTAATGGTTGCCTATTTTGTTGTTGTTTGACTGATATTGGTTATTGTCCATCAATGGCTTTGATTCACATTAATTGGCACAATATGATAAAAGGAGAGGCCATCAGCAACAGAAAGGGGGGGAATTCACGCAAAAGCCAATTAAGAAAAATTCATCAGAAACCTCCACAATCAAGAACACAACCCACAAATCCGCACCACACCAACACAGTAACAAACATCCTCACCAACCCAATCACTCACAACCGTACGGCTTTCCCCCTTGAACCAACACAACAATAACACACTCAGTCACCACCCATCACCAAACTCACGTACTCCCTCTACAAAACCGCACACCAACACGCAAAACAACCCAGCAATCCACGAAAAAACCCTCCCTACCTCAATCACTCACAACCGTACGGCTTTCCCCCTTGAACCAACACAACAATAACACACTCAGCCACAACCCACTCACGGCCTAGCCACCTCCTCCTCTAACCCAAACCGCAATCAGCCATATATACCACAAACACACGCGGCCTACCAACTCCCAACCACCAAACCGCGCCCTGCTCCTCCCTGAACCAGCCACAACGCCGCGTCCAAAACCGACCCATTTTCTTTAAAGGTAGTTTTCGAATTTTCTTAAAAAAATTAGATCTAGGTTTTATAAAAGGGATTTGAGAAAAATAAGGTTGATTTTTGAAGAGAGAAAAAAAAAGGAATCGGAAAACATGTTTTTTTTTTTAAAAAGGGGACGAAGTTGGCTTCTCCGGCGCGGTGGCGCCGCCACCTTGGCCGGCTAACCACCGCGCCTGAGTCTATCCTGGCCGCAGCTTTTTTTTCAGTGAGAGAAGAGAGAAGGAGAGAAGAAAGAAGCATGAGAGAGAAGGAAAAAATGAAATGAAAGAAAATCAGCTTTTTTCCAAATGTATACTGACCCAAGAACCAAACCCTGTAACGACCCTATTTTCGTAAATTATATTTTTATATATTTTATTTTATTGTTTGGCTTTTAAAAATATTTTCTCGTAATCGATAAATAATTATTTAGCGCGAGCGTAAGTTCGTAATCGAGTTTTAAGGTTTGGGGCGAAATTGGGCCAAGAAGATGAATAGTATTGGGCTTTTGAGTTTATGAGTAGTAATGATCAAGTGGATGAGATTTAGTGAGCTTGGATTGGATTGAAGGGCTAGGATTGGTCCTTGAGAGTTAGTAAGGATGGATGGCCAAGATTTAATGGATTGGGTTATAAGAGGAAATCAAAAAGACTTTGTCAGCACTATTCATTTCTTTTTGGAAAGCTAAACGTGAAGGAGAAGGGAGAAGAGCAAGAGAAAGAAAACGTGAACAGCTAGGGCACGAGAGAGAGAAGAGAAAAGCTTGGAACTTTCGTGGATTCATCGATTGCTAGGTAAGAGAGTTAGTATTCGTAATCGGGAGTGACTCGAGAAGGGGAGATTGTCGATATCTCCGTACCCAAACTTCTCCTCTCACTTTCTTTTGGTTTTGTGAAACTTTTCTTAAACAAAACTTGAGTTTGATGATTGTAGTATGTTTCTAGTATGATTTTGTGGATTGAAATTGTGTTTTCGTGTGTGTTTGAATTCTTGGAATGATATTGTGTGGATTTTAATATATGGCTGAAAGTTTTTATGATTAAAGTGGTTAATGATCATGATTATGCTTATTTGATGCTAAGTGATGTTGATGGTATGTTTAATTGAAGTTATATGATGTTTATTTATGTTGGGTATTCGAAAATGTTGTTGATGTTCAAGAAAAGCTTGCGTGAAACCCTAACAATGGTGGTTTTTGTTGTGGCCATCATGTTGTGTGAATATGTGTTATATAATGCTTGGAATGGCTGTTAAGAACTAATAGAATGTGTCTAAGGTTTTGAAAGTGGATTTGGACTTAGTAATATTAAAGACTAAGGTGTGGGTATTGATGAATATGTTTGAATGGATAAGTTATCAAAGTGTGTGGGTTTTCCTTTGAAACCCTTATGTGTTTGAGATTTTGGTGTGATTGCTTGGTTTTATTGAGATTGTTGAACATGGTTGAGTATATACATGTTGTGTCTTATGATCTGGCCATGAGAGCCTAGTGTTCGTGTTTGTTGTTGTTGTGATAATTATCAGAGAGCTGATAATTAGTGGTGTTGTTTGTGTATGATGTTGTTGATGATGTTGTGAACCATGTTCGATGAAAGAATGAAATCCATGAGAGCGTGGTTATCAAGGGGGCTTGGTAAGGATATAAGTTTATCCGAATGAAATCCATGAGAGCGTGGTTATCAAGGGGGCTTGGTAAGGATATAAGTTTATCCGAATGAAATCCATGAGAGCGTGGTTATCAAGGGGGCTTGGTAAGGATATAAGTTTATCCGAATGAAATCCATGAGAGCGTGGTTATCAAGGGGGCTTGGTAAGGATATAAGTTTATCCGAATGAAATCCATGAGAGCGTGGTTATCAAGGGGGCTTGGTAAGGATATAAGTTTATCCGAAATGATTTGGTACCACATGCATTAGAGAATGCATTTGAGGCATGCATCCTTTGTGACATTAGTGATAATTGTGATTGATGAGTTTTGTGGGAACTTATGTGTGCATAATGGTTGTTGAGTGATAATTGTTATTGATGAGTTTTGTGCTTGAAGAATTATGTGTGCATGGTAATTGATGATTGATAATTTCCATCGGTTTGACTTAATTGCTTAAAGCGTTGATATGTTTTGAGTACTTGTGATTAATGAATAAATGTTTGACGATAATTGATGATGCATGTGCGTGAGTTAGAATATGCATGATGGGTAAAGTGTAGGTACCCTATTTATTATTATGCTGATTATATTGTGTTGATTATGTTTTACTAACACTCTCTGTTTTGTGTTATGTGCTGGATCTTTGGGGATCCAGATTTTCAGGGAGACGAGCATATCGTCGAGGATTAGCTGTTGTCGTATAGAACCTGCGTAGTGGTGAGGGCATAGCTTAGCTATCCTTACTTTTGGTACTAGGTGTTGTATCCTAGTTAGAGTTTAGGGCTCTGATAGTTGTAACACCACTTTGGGGTATTCGAATGTGTATGTATGAATTTGATAATGATCTCTGTTGTAGATGTGGATGTTAATTTATCTAATGCTGTTGGTCTGATTTTCTGCATAACTTTCTGCATAATTTTCTGCACAACTTTTCCGTAATTGAAACGAAAACTGGTACTGATCGGTACAGAATTGGCTTTGGGTGTAAACATGAAAGTTTTAGATAATTTTGTTAGCTTTCCAGTGGCTTTGGTTTGACGTGAAAATTTGGCAAATAGGGGATTTTCAAGTGCATGCTCAAGTACTTATTACCTCTTGGGTTGTAATTGCTATCTTATTAATTTCAACCATTCTAGTTGTTAGAAATCCGCAAACTATTCCAACGTCCGGTCAGAACTTCTTTGAATATGTCCTTGAATTTATCCGAGACGTGAGCAAAACTCAGATTGGAGAAGAATATGGTCCGTGGGTTCCGTTTATCGGAACTTTGTTTCTATTTATTTTTGTTTAATGTACATATCTTACCAAAAACAAGTCATTTATGGATATTATCAGGAAAGTCGTGCAGGTCTGATACAATCCATTTTTTACTTCGCAAGGATCAAGATCAAATTAACATTGATTCTCTTTCTACTGGAAAAAGAAATCTTTCGAATCTTTTAGTAAGTAATGATGAAGTAAAACGAAAATTATTAAGTTTCAAGACTTTTGGTACAAAAGAAAAGGGGATTAGCAATTATTCAATATTTAATCAAATGATATGTACGGATCATTCTCATTTAATGTATCCTGCTCTTTTTCACGATACTTTTTAGTTTTTGAGTTATGATGAAAATACTCAGAGGAGGTTTTAGTGGAGTTGTGCTGTGACAGCATTTTCAGATTCATGTTTGTGTGTCTTTTTCGTACGTCTCTGTTTTAAATTGGTCTTTGATATAAACATGTGAAATGTTGTAATGTGTTTTGAAAACGAAAGAAAATGATGCAAATCGATTTTGTGAACATTGAGCTAGAAGGGGTATGAGCTGTTTGAGCTAGAAGGGGTATGAGCTGTTTGAGCATAGAAGGGGTATCCTGTTAGAAGGGGTATCGTCTCTGTTTTCTGTTTGTTTTTCTTTTCCGCTGCTGTTTGTGAATCAAATATATTTTGATAATGTTGATGTTTTATGAAAATGCGTTTTCATTATGTTGTAACTTCCTATGTCCTTAACGTTTTGTTTTATTAAAGTTAATAATCGGCGGTTAAGGGTTAGGGTGTTACAATAGTTGGTATCAGAGCAGGTCGATCCATTGGATCAATTAAGTTTAGTATACCCTTTGTGTGACATGTGTTTCCTTAAACACTGTGTTCTCACTTGTGTTATGTGATGATTGGTGTGTGTGTGGAGATGACGCAACGAGCACTTGCGGACGCGATGGAGCGGATGGCGGATGCCATGGCTCAGGAGGCTGCTAGTAGGACCGCGGATAGAGCCGCACAACAAGCTAGAGGAGGCGGGGAAGATGAGCTGAGGCTTGAGAGGTTTATGAACAACAAACCGCCTATCTTCAAGGGAGGATACGATCCAGATGGAGCTCAGACTTGGTTGGAAGGAATTGAGAGAATTTTCGGGGCTATGCGTTGTCTGGACGCGCATAAGGTATTGCTAGGAGGGTATGTTCTCCATGATGAGGCCGATCATTGGTGGGGAAACGCTAGTCAGAGGTTGGGAGCTGGTGGAGCTTTAGTTACTTGGGCTCGTTTCCGGAGAGAGTTTTTAACCAAGTATTTTCCGACAGACGAGAGGAACCGTAAGGTGATTGAGTTCATGGAGCTCAAGCAGGGGAGTTTATCTGTTTCTGAATATGCGGCCAAGTTTGAAGATTTGTGTCGTTTTGCTCCTCATTACAACACGATGGAAGCTGAGGAAGACAAGTGCGTAAAGTTTGAAAATGGGCTGAGGCCAGACATCAAGCAGTTGATTGGGTTTAACGAGATCAGGAATTTTCCAATGTTGGTGAATAAGAGCCGAATATGTGATAAGGACAGTAAAGCTAAGGCTAATTACTACAAAGCCGCGAGTGAGAAGAGGGAAAAGGACATGGCTAGAGGTAAACCGTATGGCAGAGGTGGGAAGAAACCCGATGAAGGTGGAAGTAGTGGTGGCAAGTTTGGAGGTAATAGGAATTGCTTTCAGTGTGGACAACAGGGACATCGTTTTTTTGAGTGCCCGAAGAATGATGGAAAATGTTTCAAGTGTGGTGATCCTAACCACAAAGCTGATCAGTGCAAGAAGGGTATTGTGTGCTTCAACTGCAAAGAAGCGGGTCATAAGAGCAACGTGTGTAAGAAGCCTAGAGCGGCTGGAGGAAAGGTGTTTGCTCTAGATGGTGGTGAAGCGGAGGCGGACAACTTGATCAGAGGTACATGCTTTATCAATAATACTCCTTTGTCTGCTATTATTGATACGGGTGCTACCCATTCGTTTATTTCTGTGGATTGCGCGAAGAGGTTGGGTCTTAGAGTAGAAATATGATGGGACGCATGGTTATAGAAACGCCTGCGAGTGGTTCGGTATCGACTACTCTAGTCTGTGTTGACTGTTCAGTCACTAGGTATAGACGACACTTTGGAATGGATTTAGTCTGCATTCCGTTGAGCGGAATAGACGTTGTCTTTGGTATGAACTGGTTAGAATTTAATCGTGTTCATATCAACTGCGGTAAGAAGACGGTTATGTTTCCAAGACCGGAGCCAGAGTTGTGCTCGAAGCTCATGTGTTGTCGAGAAGTGGTAAGATCAGTGAAGGCTCAAGAGGACGTGTTTGCTATGTTTGCTTCGCTGAGAGTGGAAGAGAAGAATGAGGTTGATGCGTTGCCAGTGGTGCGTGATTTTGCAGATGTTTTTCCAGATGACATTTTGGAGTTACCACCCGAGAGAGAGGTTGAATTCGCAATTGACATAGTACCTGGTACTAGTCCAATTTCGATGGCGCCGTATCGTATGTCAGCTGCAGAGCTTGAAAAGTTGAAAGAACAATTGGAAGGATTGTTAGAGAAAAAGTTTGTAAGACCGAGTGTATCGCCGTGGGGTGCGCCGGTTCTGTTGGTAAAGAAGAAAGATGGTAGTATGCGTCTGTGCATCGATTATCGTCAGTTGGATAAAGCAACTATCAAGAACAAGTATCCACTTCCGAAGATAGATGATTGGATGGATCAGTTAGTGGGAGCCTGTGTGTTCAGCAAGATTGATTTGAGATCGGGATATCACCAGATAAGAGTTAAGGCGGAGGATATACCGAAGACTGCATTCAGGACAAGGTATGGTCACTACGAGTACGCTGTTATGCCTTTTGGAGTTACTAATGCACCTGGAGTGTTTATGGAATATATGAATCGTATATTTCATTCCTTTTTGGATCGATTCGTGGTGGTCTTCATAGACGATATTTTGGTATACTCGAAGACGGAAGAGAAACATGCCGAACATTTGAGGATTGTGTAGGAGGTGTTGCGCGAGAAGAAGTTTTATGCAAAATTTTCTAAGTGTGAATTTTGGTTGCATAAAGTTAGCTTTTTGGGTCACGTCATTTCAAGTAGTGGTATAGCAGTGGATCCTGCTAAGGTAGAGGCCGTGCAAGATTGGGGAACGCCGGAGTCTGTTAATGAGATTGAATGAAGAGTTTAGAGACCTCAGTTTGGTTTGTGAACGGGCGTCTTATAGTGTGAAGCTAGGAATGTTAAGGTTGACGAATGATTTTCTCGAAGAGGTTGTGGAGAAACAAAAGATCGATGTGAGATTGATGAAGTTTAAGACACTCATCGAGCAAGGGGAAAAAGGTAAACGTTGAGATCGATGAGAAAGGTGTGATGAGGTGTCAGGGAAGGTTATGTGTACCTGATGTGCCAGAATTGAAGAGGATGATCTTGGAGGAAGGTCACAGAAGCAACTTAAGTATTCATCCTGGTGTTACTAAGATGTATTAAGACCGGTATGCTAGTACCGAAGTTGGCTGAGATTTATGTAGAGCAAATCGTGAGATTACATGGAATTCCGTCGAGTATCGTATCAGATCGAGATCCCCGTTTTACTTCAAGGTTTTGGAAGAGTTTGCAAGAGGCGTTGGGGACTAAGTTGCGGATGAGTTCTGCTTATCACCCGCAGACGGATGGTCAATTGGAGAGGACGATTCAATCATTGGAGGATTTGTTAAGATCATGTATTTTGGAACAAGAAGTGAGTTGGGAAGCTTGCTTACCATTGATTGAGTTTACGTATAACAACAGTTTTCATTCGAGCATTGGTATGGCACCTTTTGAAGCGTTGTATGGGAGAAGATGTAGAACACCTTTGTGTTGGTTTGAATCGAGAGCAAGATGCGGGACTCCTATCCAGAGTTGTTTTCGGTTATTTTCGAGGGCGAAAATTCTTTTTAGGGGGGTAGAGTTGTAACGACCCTATTTTCGTAAATTATATTTTTATATATTTTATTTTATTGTTTGGCTTTTAAAAATATTTTCTCGTAATCGATAAATAATTATTTAGCGCGAGCGTAAGTTCGTAATCGAGTTTTAAGGTTTGGGGCGAAATTGGGCCAAGAAGATGAATAGTATTGGGCTTTTGAGTTTATGAGTAGTAATGATCAAGTGGATGAGATTTAGTGAGCTTGGATTGGATTGAAGGGCTAGGATTGGTCCTTGAGAGTTAGTAAGGATGGATGGCCAAGATTTAATGGATTGGGTTATAAGAGGAAATCAAAAAGACTTTGTCAGCACTATTCATTTCTTTTTGGAAAGCTAAACGTGAAGGAGAAGGGAGAAGAGCAAGAGAAAGAAAACGTGAACAGCTAGGGCACGAGAGAGAGAAGAGAAAAGCTTGGAACTTTCGTGGATTCATCGATTGCTAGGTAAGAGAGTTAGTATTCGTAATCGGGAGTGACTCGAGAAGGGGAGATTGTCGATATCTCGGTACCCAAACTTCTCCTCTCACTTTCTTTTGGTTTTGTGAAACTTTTCTTAAACAAAACTTGAGTTTGATGATTGTAGTATGTTTCTAGTATGATTTTGTGGATTGAAATTGTGTTTTCGTGTGTGTTTGAATTCTTGGAATGATATTGTGTGGATTTTAATATATGGCTGAAAGTTTTTATGATTAAAGTGGTTAATGATCATGATTATGCTTATTTGATGCTAAGTGATGTTGATGGTATGTTTAATTGAAGTTATATGATGTTTATTTATGTTGGGTATTCGAAAATGTTGTTGATGTTCAAGAAAAGCTTGCGTGAAACCCTAACAATGGTGGTTTTTGTTGTGGCCATCATGTTGTGTGAATATGTGTTATATAATGCTTGGAATGGCTGTTAAGAACTAATAGAATGTGTCTAAGGTTTTGAAAGTGGATTTGGACTTAGTAATATTAAAGACTAAGGTGTGGGTATTGATGAATATGTTTGAATGGATAAGTTATCAAAGTGTGTGGGTTTTCCTTTGAAACCCTTATGTGTTTGAGATTTTGGTGTGATTGCTTGGTTTTATTGAGATTGTTGAACATGGTTGAGTATATACATGTTGTGTCTTATGATCTGGCCATGAGAGCCTAGTGTTCGTGTTTGTTGTTGTTGTGATAATTATCAGAGAGCTGATAATTAGTGGTGTTGTTTGTGTATGATGTTGTTGATGATGTTGTGAACCATGTTCGATGAAAGAATGAAATCCATGAGAGCGTGGTTATCAAGGGGGCTTGGTAAGGATATAAGTTTATCCGAATGAAATCCATGAGAGCGTGGTTATCAAGGGGGCTTGGTAAGGATATAAGTTTATCCGAATGAAATCCATGAGAGCGTGGTTATCAAGGGGGCTTGGTAAGGATATAAGTTTATCCGAATGAAATCCATGAGAGCGTGGTTATCAAGGGGGCTTGGTAAGGATATAAGTTTATCCGAATGAAATCCATGAGAGCGTGGTTATCAAGGGGGCTTGGTAAGGATATAAGTTTATCCGAAATGATTTGGTACCACATGCATTAGAGAATGCATTTGAGGCATGCATCCTTTGTGACATTAGTGATAATTGTGATTGATGAGTTTTGTGGGAACTTATGTGTGCATAATGGTTGTTGAGTGATAATTGTTATTGATGAGTTTTGTGCTTGAAGAATTATGTGTGCATGGTAATTGATGATTGATAATTTCCATCGGTTTGACTTAATTGCTTAAAGCGTTGATATGTTTTGAGTACTTGTGATTAATGAATAAATGTTTGACGATAATTGATGATGCATGTGCGTGAGTTAGAATATGCATGATGGGTAAAGTGTAGGTACCCTATTTATTATTATGCTGATTATATTGTGTTGATTATGTTTTACTAACACTCTCTGTTTTGTGTTATGTGCTGGATCTTTGGGGATCCAGATTTTCAGGGAGACGAGCATATCGTCGAGGATTAGCTGTTGTCGTATAGAACCTGCGTAGTGGTGAGGGCATAGCTTAGCTATCCTTACTTTTGGTACTAGGTGTTGTATCCTAGTTAGAGTTTAGGGCTCTGATAGTTGTAACACCACTTTGGGGTATTCGAATGTGTATGTATGAATTTGATAATGATCTCTGTTGTAGATGTGGATGTTAATTTATCTAATGCTGTTGGTCTGATTTTCTGCATAACTTTCTGCATAATTTTCTGCACAACTTTTCCGTAATTGAAACGAAAACTGGTACTGATCGGTACAGAATTGGCTTTGGGTGTAAACATGAAAGTTTTAGATAATTTTGTTAGCTTTCCAGTGGCTTTGGTTTGACGTGAAAATGACTTTTAGTTTTTGAGTTATGATGAAAATACTCAGAGGAGGTTTTAGTGGAGTTGTGCTGTGACAGCATTTTCAGATTCATGTTTGTGTGTCTTTTTCGTACGTCTCTGTTTTAAATTGGTCTTTGATATAAACATGTGAAATGTTGTAATGTGTTTTGAAAACGAAAGAAAATGATGCAAATCGATTTTGTGAACATTGAGCTAGAAGGGGTATGAGCTGTTTGAGCTAGAAGGGGTATGAGCTGTTTGAGCATAGAAGGGGTATCCTGTTAGAAGGGGTATCGTCTCTGTTTTCTGTTTGTTTTTCTTTTCCGCTGCTGTTTGTGAATCAAATATATTTTGATAATGTTGATGTTTTATGAAAATGCGTTTTCATTATGTTGTAACTTCCTATGTCCTTAACGTTTTGTTTTATTAAAGTTAATAATCGGCGGTTAAGGGTTAGGGTGTTACAAACCCAGCCAAGCCCATACGGCCCAGCTTCTTCCTTGCTCCATTTCTCTAGTCATTCGCTATCCACACCCCCCTATTACTCCCTGCACCCTTTTCTTTCTTTTATTTCTTTTCTTCTTTGATTTTCATTTCTTTTTTTTGCATTTAGTTTTAGTCTTTATTTATTTGACATGCATTTTATTGCTTTTATTTTTTTTTAGCACATCATGCATTTTTATATTTATTTATTTTCCTTTTATTTCATGCATTTTCATTTTAGTTTTTTATTCTAGCATATTTATTGTCATGCATTTGCAATTCCCTTTATTTATTGTTTTGTCATTTCTTTTTTATTTTGATTAGAATGTATTTAGGAACAAATGTAAATCATAAATGAGAATTTGCACTGACACTCACTTTATTTATTCTGCTTTATGTCTTTATTTATTTTTATTTATTCCGCTTTATAAAAAAAATACAAAAATATTAGGTTAGTTTAATTTCAAAGGGATTTCGTGGTGATCCAACGTCACCACGGAATTTCCTCGCGTTTAGCTTTTTTAGTCTTAGTCCATATTCAAAAAAACAACAAAAACATGCAAATAATCAAAAACACAAAAAAATCTTTTCTTAATAAACCTTGATTTTCAATCAAGTGTCCGTTTTTCCTCTTTATTTTCTTTAAATAACCATTAATCTACTTTAATTACACTTTAATCCTTTTCAAAATAAAAAACACAAACCAATCCCATTTTGCCACTTGGCTTTTATTTTTAAAACTTTTTTTAAAATTAAATAAAAAACACAAAAACAAATCAAACGTCATTTTTACCCTGAACTACGAGGTTTTGATCCCTCACGGGTACGTAGGCAGAGGACCTTGTCCTTCCAAATCGTAAAAAATACAAAAAACATTTTTATCTTTTTCTCACTATTCTAAATTCGTTCTTTTCTTTTTTAAAAAAATAATAAGCAAGTTATAGCCCAAAATAAATAAATAAAATCAAGAGGTTCTCGTAGAGTACTACGAACGTTTAGGGTGCTAACACCTTCCCTAAACGTAACTAACCCCCGAACCCCAAATTTTTAAAATTGTGGTAATTTAGAACTTTTTTCCACTTTTCATTTAAAAAATTAAAAGTTCAGTCGTGAAATAAAATTAGTGAGTCAACGCTAATCAATAGCTTGATCTCCGAAAATCACCGCGACAGAAATGGCGACTTTACTGGGGATTCCCTAAGAGGGTTGAGCCTAACTTGAATTTATTTAATTATTTTGTGATATAACTTGCTTAACATAAAAATAAAAGTGTAAATATGTGCATATGTGTTTTTTTCCTTTTACGTGTGTGGTGAGATAAGTCCTACACCCGGACTTGAGGGAAACATAAGATAGGATGGTGGTATAATCAAAGTGTCTTTCCGAGAGTGAGTTTCGGATGTGGCACATGTGATATGTAACACCCCGAATTCCCCGCGCGAATAAGCACATAATATATCAGAGTATTTAACAAATAACGGGATGTCACAAAATCATGAAAACATAAAACATACTTATTAACAAACAGGCTCCTCAAGATAACAACATCATGTCTGAAAATCTCTTTATTAGCAGCGGAAAATAATTATAATATCAACTCATAATCAGCACTATGGCATAAAAGCCGAAATATTCGTCATAATTCAAAACTCAACATAAAGTGAATACTTTAATAAAAATCAGCATTGGAGTTTATAAAGTTAACTCCCAAAAACATAAGACAAACGTATTCCCAGTGTTACATAATATCAGAGCATCACGACCCCAATTCTATATACCACTAGGTACTCCTCGTCTAAGCGTCACAGCAAGCTACTTCGAGTTATCTGCACATTGTCAATATAAAGACAATGGACCAACAAAAACAAAAGGGTGAGATATCAAACAATCTAAACGAAAGCATAATAATGAGCAAGTAAAAACATAAGCACAGGATCATACTTCATTATCTCACCAATCATTTTATTCATGTTCACACATCATCTTCATAAACAATCATCATCACCAATATTCAAACATCATCACACCAAGCACATCATGAACATCGCCACACGTCACGGTTATAACAATTTATCATCGACACATAATGCAATGAGACCCGACTTCACCTATATGCATGTGGTACCAAACGTCGCAAAATAATGCCAAATAGGGCATGTCAGGCCGGAGCCCCACGTCACTTTGCCAAACAAGGCTACGTCGCTTTATCATAATTTCAGGCCATCGTTACAAGATGCAATGAATGAGACTTCTAAAATGAAACAACAAAATACATGCAAGCATCGTACATAAACCACATCGCTGCCATATAAGGCTACATCATTGTCACTGTCATTCAAATTCACAATTACATATAACATCGTATTCAAACATCAACAATTCATCATACAATTTTGTAAAACCATAACAAATTATACATAACATATTTCCATGTCAAACCAAGGATACTAGAAAGATATCACAATTATCAACAACTTTCATGTTTATACCAAAGACCAATTTAAAACAGAGACGTGTGAAAAAGACGCAAAAACATGAAACAGAGAATGATGTCACCGTACAATTTCACTAAGACCTCCTTGGAGTATTTTCATCATAACTCAAAAACTAAAAGTCATTTTCACGTCAAACCAAAGCCACTGGAAAGCTAACAAAATTATCTAAAACCTTCATGTTTACACCCAAGGCCAATTCTGTACCGATCAATACCAGTTTTCGTTTCAAATTCGGAAAAGTTGTGCAGAAAGTCCATAAAAATTCACTGTGACCTACGTGCAGTAATTTGACCATAACTCAAGTTCTATAAATCGTTTTGACGTCAGACCAACGGCATTAGAAAACTAACATCCATACCTACAACTTTTGTGTTTACACCTAAGACCAATTCTGTACCGATCAATACCAGTTTTTATTTCAAAATTCGGGGCAGAGATAAGAAAACTCAGGAAAAGCAACTTATATTATTCAAACTTCTCATTCATTCAAAATCATCATAATCAACAACAACAACTCAACATAATTCATACCCAATTCATAATATGACATTAACAACAACAATCATCACAAACCACAATTATAATGCACAACAACAGCATGTATCATGCCAATTTCATCATCAAAATCACAGACCTCATGAATTGAACAAAAGGGTCAAAATCCATACAATCACATATACCTAGAGTCTACCATACCCCATCATTATGCAATCCCTTAGAATGTAAGAACCCCACCCTTACCTTAGGTTTTCCGGTTCTAAACTCTATTGATCGCTTCCCGTAGAATCCCTTCCGGTCTCTCTTGCCTCAGCTTCGTTCTTCGCTCTTTGGTTTTCTCCCAATTTTGTTTTCACGATACGTTATGTTTTTATTCCTCTTCTCCTCATAACATACCCCTAAATCCTAAATGCCACAAATGCCCTTTCTTATTTTATAATTCTAATTAATTAGTTTAATTTACTAATAATCCAATTAAATTATTAACACTATTATTTAATTAAATACTATAATTTTTCTTTATTCAATTAAATAAACCCAACCACCAATATACTAATAAATATCAATATTTCTCACATTTGGGTTATGCCTTCTAAGGATCTAATTCGCTCAAACTCATATTCCTTATAATCTAAGGTCACTACCCTCTAACAAGGCACCAAAACACCAAGAACATCACAAACACAACAAGACATCACACATACGTCGCATCATCAATTAAAATAACTGAAAATAATTCCAAGTAAATCCGGGGCGTTACAACTCTCCCCCACTTGAATATTTTCGTCCTCGAAAATTACCTGACTCAAACAGCATCGGATACAACATTAGCTTTACCAGGATGGTAATTCAAGCTAAAATCGTAGTCTTTCAACAACTCTAACCATCTTCTCTGTCTCATGTTTAATTCCTTTTGATCAAACAAATATTCCAAACTCTTATGGTCACTAAATACTTCGAATCTCGAGCCATACAGGTAATGCCTCCAAATCTTCAGTACAAACACCACTGCAGCTAATTCCAGATCGTGAGTAGGATAGTTTCTCTCATGAATTCTCAACTGCCTCGACGCATAGGCTACCACTTTACCATTCTGCATCAGTACGCCACCTAAACCCAATTTAGAAGCATCGCAATACACTACAAATGAATCTTCAGGATTAGGCAATATCAAAATTGGAGCAGTCGTCAATCTCTTCTTTAATTCGATGAAACTTTCTTCACACTGAATATCCCACACAAACGCTTTGCCTTTACAAGTCAGCTGGGTTAACGGAAGTGCTAACTTAGAGAAGCCCTCAATAAACCTCCGGTAATAACCAGCCAAACCCAAGAAGCTTCTAATCTCCGTAACCGACTTCGGGGTTTCCCACTGCAACACTGCATCTACTTTTGACGGGTCTACAGCAATACCATCACCAGAAATAACATGTCCGAGAAAACTCACCTTATGCAACCAGAATTCACACTTGGACAGCTTCGCATACAACTTCTTCTCTTTCAACACTTGCAATACAATCCGCAAATGCTCGGCATGTTCCTCCTCTGACTTAGAGTAAATCAGAATGTCATCGATAAATACCACCACGAACTGATCTAAGTAAGTATGGAAAATACGGTTCATATACTCCATAAATACCCCCGGCGCATTAGTAACACCGAAAGGCATTACAGAATATTCATAATGTCCATAACGAGTTCTGAAAGCCGTCTTCTGAATATCATCATCTTTAACCCGAATTTGGTGATACCCTGACCTCAAATCAATCTTGCTAAACACTCGGGAACCCACCAATTGATCCATCAAGTCATCTATCCTTGGAAGTGGGTACTTGTTTTTAATTGTCACTTTATTCAGCTGTCGATAATCGACACAGAGTCTCATACTCCCATCTTTCTTCTTTACTAGCAACACCGGCGCACCCCAAGGTGAAACACTCGGTCTCACAAACTTCTTTTCAAGTAACTCTTCCAACTGCTTCTTCAATTCAGTCAATTCAGATGTCGACATCCTGTACGGTGCCATAGAAACAGGCTTGGTACCAGGTACAAGATCAATAGTAAATTCAACTTCTCTTTCTGGCGGCACATCTGGAATATCGTCGGGAAAAACTTCGGGAAAGTCACGCACTACCTGCAACTCATCAATTGCAGCTTGATTCTCCACAGACAAATACGCCATCAAAGAAAACACCGAAGCCTCGCCCTGCATCAACTCACACACTTGCCTGGCAGATAAGAATTCATTTGCTCCTTCCGCCTCAGGAGTAGAAAATCGCACTGATTTGTTATAACAATTAATGTGAACATAGTTGTATTCCAACCAGTTCATGCCCAAGATCACATCAAGACCATCCAACGGTAGACAAACTAGGTCCACAACAAATTCTCTGTCGAAGATCGACAAAGGACACTTCAAACATACTAGAGAAGTAGTCACCGATCCCTTAGCTGGAATATCGACGACCATCTCTCCATTCATAGAGGACAATTCTAGATTCAACCTTTTTACACAGTCAGCAGCAATAAAACAATGCGTAGCACCAGTATCAATAATAGTGATTAAAGGGTTACTATTAATGAAACAGGTACCTCTGATTAAGAGGTCTTCGCTTGATGTCTGAGTCCCAGCTAAAGCGAACACTTTACCACCTGATCGCTCCTTCTTCGGTTTCTGGCACTGAGTACTGATGTGCCCTTCCTCGCCACAGTTGAAGCATATAACCTCTTTGTGTTTACAATCCGCTGACTCATGCCCAACCTTACCACAACGGAAACACCTCCTTCCGTCCACATTGCACGCATTACTTTTGTGACCTGGTTTCCCACATCTAAAGCATGTGACACCAGCAGGGGCATCTCCCCCACTGATCTTCTTACCATCGGTAGCCCTCTGTTTACCTTTGTCGGCTGGAGTATGGTAAGGCTTTCCACGGTTCTGTTGATGCTTGCTCTTCTTATCATTTATAGCCTTATAATGAGCCTTACTGTCTTCCTCATAAGTCCTGCAGCTGTTCACCAAATCTGAAAAATGGCGAATCCTCTGGTATCCAATAGCCCTCTTAATTTCCGGACGCAGCCCATTCTCAAATTTGATACACTTCGAAAATTCAGCGCCATCCCCATTATAGTGAGGGTAAAACTTTGCCAGCTCTGAGAATTTAGCAGCATACGCTGTCACCGACAACTCTCCTTGCTTCAATTCCAGAAACTCGACCTCCTTCTTCCCACGAACATCTTCCGGGAAGTACTTCCTCAGGAATTCTCTACGGAAAACATCCCAAGTAATTTCTTCAGCTCCACCTTCCAATCTTTGACGGGTCTCGACCCACCAGTCATCAGCTTCACTTGTTAACATGTGGGTACCGAAGCGTATCTTTTGCGCATCAGTACAGTCCATTAACCGAAAGATCCTTTCAACCTCTTTGAGCCAAGCCTGCGCCTCATCAGGTTCGTGCCTTCCCTTGAATGTAGGCGGATGGTTTTTCTGAAATGTTTCCAGAATGCGGGATTCATTACTTCCACCAGCATTAGGCTGTTGCTGCATTGCCTGAGCCATAGCTTCCAAAGCAGCAGCAATAGCAGTGTCGTTCCTTCCAGCCATCTTCTGTGTTCACAAAACATCAAATAATTGATTAGAAATGTCTAAGGACAGTACTCAACTGTCACTAAACTAAAGACTCGACAACCTGGCCGGATGGACCGACCTGCTCTGATACCAATTGTAACACCCCGATTTCCCCGCGCGAATAAGCACATAATATATCAGAGTATTTAACAAATAACGGGATGTCACAAAATCATGAAAACATAAAACATACTTATTAACAAACAGGCTCCTCAAGATAACAACATCATGTCTGAAAATCTCTTTATTAGCAGCGGAAAATAATTATAATATCAACTCATAATCAGCACTATGGCATAAAAGCCGAAATATTCGTCATAATTCAAAACTCAACATAAAGTGAATACTTTAATAAAAATCAGCATTGGAGTTTATAAAGTTAACTCCCAAAAACATAAGACAAACGTATTCCCAGTGTTACATAATATCAGAGCATCACGACCCCAATTCTATATACCACTAGGTACTCCTCGTCTAAGCGTCACAGCAAGCTACTTCGAGTTATCTGCACATTGTCAATATAAAGACAATGGACCAACAAAAACAAAAGGGTGAGATATCAAACAATCTAAACGAAAGCATAATAATGAGCAAGTAAAAACATAAGCACAGGATCATACTTCATTATCTCACCAATCATTTTATTCATGTTCACACATCATCTTCATAAACAATCATCATCACCAATATTCAAACATCATCACACCAAGCACATCATGAACATCGCCACACGTCACGGTTATAACAATTTATCATCGACACATAATGCAATGAGACCCGACTTCACCTATATGCATGTGGTACCAAACGTCGCAAAATAATGCCAAATAGGGCATGTCAGGCCGGAGCCCCACGTCACTTTGCCAAACAAGGCTACGTCGCTTTATCATAATTTCAGGCCATCGTTACAAGATGCAATGAATGAGACTTCTAAAATGAAACAACAAAATACATGCAAGCATCGTACATAAACCACATCGCTGCCATATAAGGCTACATCACTGTCACTGTCATTCAAATTCACAATTACATATAACATCGTATTCAAACATCAACAATTCATCATACAATTTTGTAAAACCATAACAAATTATACATAACATATTTCCATGTCAAACCAAGGATACTAGAAAGATATCACAATTATCAACAACTTTCATGTTTATACCAAAGACCAATTTAAAACAGAGACGTGTGAAAAAGACGCAAAAACATGAAACAGAGAATGCTGTCACCGTACAATTTCACTAAGACCTCCTTGGAGTATTTTCATCATAACTCAAAAACTAAAAGTCATTTTCACGTCAAACCAAAGCTACTGGAAAGCTAACAAAATTATCTAAAACCTTCATGTTTACACCCAAGGCCAATTCTGTACCGATCAATACCAGTTTTCGTTTCAAATTCGGAAAAGTTGTGCAGAAAGTCCATAAAAATTCACTGTGACCTACGTGCAGTAATTTGACCATAACTCAAGTTCTATAAATTGTTTTGACGTCAGACCAACGGCATTAGAAAACTAACATCCATACCTACAACTTTTGTGTTTACACCTAAGACCAATTCTGTACCGATCAATACCATTTTTTATTTCAAAATTCGGGGCAGAGATAAGAAAACTCAGGAAAAGCAACTTATATTATTCAAACTTCTCATTCATTCAAAATCATCATAATCAACAACAACAACTCAACATAATTCATACCCAATTCATAATATGACATTAACAACAACAATCATCACAAACCACAATTATAATGCACAACAACAGCATGTATCATGCCAATTTCATCATCAAAATCACAGACCTCATGAATTGAACAAAAGGGTCAAAATCCATACAATCACATATACCTAGAGTCTACCATACCCCATCATTATGCAATCCCTTAGAATGTAAGAACCCCACCCTTACCTTAGGTTTTCCGGTTCTAAACTCTATTGATCGCTTCCCGTAGAATCCCTTCCGGTCTCTCTTGCCTCAGCTTCGTTCTTCGCTCTTTGGTTTTCTCCCAATTTTGTTTTCACGATACGTTATGTTTTTATTCCTCTTCTCCTCATAACATACCCCTAAATCCTAAATGCCACAAATGCCCTTTCTTATTTTATAATTCTAATTAATTAGTTTAATTTACTAATAATCCAATTAAATTATTAACACTATTATTTAATTAAATACTATAATTTTTCTTTATTCAATTAAATAAACCCAACCACCAATATACTAATAAATATCAATATTTCTCACATTTGGGTTATGCCTTCTAAGGATCTAATTCGCTCAAACTCATATTCCTTATAATCTAAGGTCACTACCCTCTAACAAGGCACCAAAACACCAAGAACATCACAAACACAACAAGACATCACACATACGTCGCATCATCAATTAAAATAACTGAAAATAATTCCAAGTAAATCCGGGGCGTTACAACTCTCCCCCACTTGAATATTTTCGTCCTCGAAAATTACCTGACTCAAACAGCATCGGATACAACATTAGCTTTACCAGGATGGTAATTCAAGCTAAAATCGTAGTCTTTCAACAACTCTAACCATCTTCTCTGTCTCATGTTTAATTCCTTTTGATCAAACAAATATTCCAAACTCTTATGGTCACTAAATACTTCGAATCTCGAGCCATACAGGTAATGCCTCCAAATCTTCAGTACAAACACCACTGCAGCTAATTCCAGATCGTGAGTAGGATAGTTTCTCTCATGAATTCTCAACTGCCTCGACGCATAGGCTACCACTTTACCATTCTGCATCAGTACGCCACCTAAACCCAATTTAGAAGCATCGCAATACACTACAAATGAATCTTCAGGATTAGGCAATATCAAAATTGGAGCAGTCGTCAATCTCTTCTTTAATTCGATGAAACTTTCTTCACACTGAATATCCCACACAAACGCTTTGCCTTTACAAGTCAGCTGGGTTAACGGAAGTGCTAACTTAGAGAAGCCCTCAATAAACCTCCGGTAATAACCAGCCAAACCCAAGAAGCTTCTAATCTCCGTAACCGACTTCGGGGTTTCCCACTGCAACACTGCATCTACTTTTGACGGGTCTACAGCAATACCATCACCAGAAATAACATGTCCGAGAAAACTCACCTTATGCAACCAGAATTCACACTTGGACAGCTTCGCATACAACTTCTTCTCTTTCAACACTTGCAATACAATCCGCAAATGCTCGGCATGTTCCTCCTCTGACTTAGAGTAAATCAGAATGTCATCGATAAATACCACCACGAACTGATCTAAGTAAGTATGGAAAATACGGTTCATATACTCCATAAATACCCCCGGCGCATTAGTAACACCGAAAGGCATTACAGAATATTCATAATGTCCATAACGAGTTCTGAAAGCCGTCTTCTGAATATCATCATCTTTAACCCGAATTTGGTGATACCCTGACCTCAAATCAATCTTGCTAAACACTCGGGAACCCACCAATTGATCCATCAAGTCATCTATCCTTGGAAGTGGGTACTTGTTTTTAATTGTCACTTTATTCAGCTGTCGATAATCGACACAGAGTCTCATACTCCCATCTTTCTTCTTTACTAGCAACACCGGCGCACCCCAAGGTGAAACACTCGGTCTCACAAACTTCTTTTCAAGTAACTCTTCCAACTGCTTCTTCAATTCAGTCAATTCAGATGTCGACATCCTGTACGGTGCCATAGAAACAGGCTTGGTACCAGGTACAAGATCAATAGTAAATTCAACTTCTCTTTCTGGCGGCACATCTGGAATATCGTCGGGAAAAACTTCGGGAAAGTCACGCACTACCTGCAACTCATCAATTGCAGCTTGATTCTCCACAGACAAATACGCCATCAAAGAAAACACCGAAGCCTCGCCCTGCATCAACTCACACACTTGCCTGGCAGATAAGAATTCATTTGCTCCTTCCGCCTCAGGAGTAGAAAATCGCACTGATTTGTTATAACAATTAATGTGAACATAGTTGTATTCCAACCAGTTCATGCCCAAGATCACATCAAGACCATCCAACGGTAGACAAACTAGGTCCACAACAAATTCTCTGTCGAAGATCGACAAAGGACACTTCAAACATACTAGAGAAGTAGTCACCGATCCCTTAGCTGGAATATCGACGACCATCTCTCCATTCATAGAGGACAATTCTAGATTCAACCTTTTTACACAGTCAGCAGCAATAAAACAATGCGTAGCACCAGTATCAATAATAGTGATTAAAGGGTTACTATTAATGAAACAGGTACCTCTGATTAAGAGGTCTTCGCTTGATGTCTGAGTCCCAGCTAAAGCGAACACTTTACCACCTGATCGCTCCTTCTTCGGTTTCTGGCACTGAGTACTGATGTGCCCTTCCTCGCCACAGTTGAAGCATATAACCTCTTTGTGTTTACAATCCGCTGACTCATGCCCAACCTTACCACAACGGAAACACCTCCTTCCGTCCACATTGCACGCATTACTTTTGTGACCTGGTTTCCCACATCTAAAGCATGTGACACCAGCAGGGGCATCTCCCCCACTGATCTTCTTACCATCGGTAGCCCTCTGTTTACCTTTGTCGGCTGGAGTATGGTAAGGCTTTCCACGGTTCTGTTGATGCTTGCTCTTCTTATCATTTATAGCCTTATAATGAGCCTTACTGTCTTCCTCATAAGTCCTGCAGCTGTTCACCAAATCTGAAAAATGGCGAATCCTCTGGTATCCAATAGCCCTCTTAATTTCCGGACGCAGCCCATTCTCAAATTTGATACACTTCGAAAATTCAGCGCCATCCCCATTATAGTGAGGGTAAAACTTTGCCAGCTCTGAGAATTTAGCAGCATACGCTGTCACCGACAACTCTCCTTGCTTCAATTCCAGAAACTCGACCTCCTTCTTCCCACGAACATCTTCCGGGAAGTACTTCCTCAGGAATTCTCTACGGAAAACATCCCAAGTAATTTCTTCAGCTCCACCTTCCAATCTTTGACGGGTCTCGACCCACCAGTCATCAGCTTCACTTGTTAACATGTGGGTACCGAAGCGTATCTTTTGCGCATCAGTACAGTCCATTAACCGAAAGATCCTTTCAACCTCTTTGAGCCAAGCCTGCGCCTCATCAGGTTCGTGCCTTCCCTTGAATGTAGGCGGATGGTTTTTCTGAAATGTTTCCAGAATGCGGGATTCATTACTTCCACCAGCATTAGGCTGTTGCTGCATTGCCTGAGCCATAGCTTCCAAAGCAGCAGCAATAGCAGTGTCGTTCCTTCCAGCCATCTTCTGTGTTCACAAAACATCAAATAATTGATTAGAAATGTCTAAGGACAGTACTCAACTGTCACTAAACTAAAGACTCGACAACCTGGCCGGTTGGACCGACCTGCTCTGATACCAATTGTAACACCCCGATTTCCCCGCGCGAATAAGCACATAATATATCAGAGTATTTAACAAATAACGGGATGTCACAAAATCATGAAAACATAAAACATACTTATTAACAAACAGGCTCCTCAAGATAACAACATCATGTCTGAAAATCTCATTAGCAGCGGAAAATAATTATAATATCAACTCATAATCAGCACTATGGCATAAAAGCCGAAATATTCGTCATAATTCAAAACTCAACATAAAGTGAATACTTTAATAAAAATCAGCATTGGAGTTTATAAAGTTAACTCCCAAAAACATAAGACAAACGTATTCCCAGTGTTACATAATATCAGAGCATCACGACCCCAATTCTATATACCACTAGGTACTCCTCGTCTAAGCGTCACAGCAAGCTACTTCGAGTTATCTGCACATTGTCAATATAAAGACAATGGACCAACAAAAACAAAAGGGTGAGATATCAAACAATCTAAACGAAAGCATAATAATGAGCAAGTAAAAACATAAGCACAGGATCATACTTCATTATCTCACCAATCATTTTATTCATGTTCACACATCATCTTCATAAACAATCATCATCACCAATATTCAAACATCATCACACCAAGCACATCATGAACATCGCCACACGTCACGGTTATAACAATTTATCATCGACACATAATGCAATGAGACCCGACTTCACCTATATGCATGTGGTACCAAACGTCGCAAAATAATGCCAAATAGGGCATGTCAGGCCGGAGCCCCACGTCACTTTGCCAAACAAGGCTACGTCGCTTTATCATAATTTCAGGCCATCGTTACAAGATGCAATGAATGAGACTTCTAAAATGAAACAACAAAATACATGCACGCATCGTACATAAACCACATCGCTGCCATATAAGGCTACATCACTGTCACTGTCATTCAAATTCACAATTACATATAACATCGTATTCAAACATCAACAATTCATCATACAATTTTGTAAAACCATAACAAATTATACATAACATATTTCCATGTCAAACCAAGGATACTAGAAAGATATCACAATTATCAACAACTTTCATGTTTATACCAAAGACCAATTTAAAACAGAGACGTGTGAAAAAGACGCAAAAACATGAAACAGAGAATGCTGTCACCGTACAATTTCACTAAGACCTCCTTGGAGTATTTTCATCATAACTCAAAAACTAAAAGTCATTTTCACGTCAAACTAAAGCCACTGGAAAGCTGACAAAATTATCTAAAACCTTCATGTTTACACCCAAGGCCAATTCTGTACCGATCAATACCAGTTTTCGTTTCAAATTCGGAAAAGTTGTGCAGAAAGTCCATAAAAATTCACTGTGACCTACGTGCAGTAATTTGACCATAACTCAAGTTCTATAAATCGTTTTGACGTCAGACCAACGGCATTAGAAAACTAACATCCATACCTACAACTTTTGTGTTTACACCTAAGACCAATTCTGTACCGATCAATACCAGTTTTTATTTCAAAATTCGGGGCAGAGATAAGAAAACTCAGGAAAAGCAACTTATATTATTCAAACTTCTCATTCATTCAAAATCATCATAATCAACAACAACTACTCAACATAATTCATACCCAATTCATAATATGACATTAACAACAACAATCATCACAAACCACAATTATAATGCACAACAACAGCATGTATCATGCCAATTTCATCATCAAAATCACAGACCTCATGAATTGAACAAAAGGGTCAAAATCCATACAATCACATATACCTAGAGTCTACCATACCCCATCATTATGCAATCCCTTAGAATGTAAGAACCCCACCCTTACCTTAGGTTTTCCGGTTCTAAACTCTATTGATCGCTTCCCGTAGAATCCCTTCCGGTCTCTCTTGCCTCAGCTTCGTTCTTCGCTCTTTGGTTTTCTCCCAATTTTGTTTTCACGATACGTTATGTTTTTATTCCTCTTCTCCTCATAACATACCCCTAAATCCTAAATGCCACAAATGCCCTTTCTTATTTTATAATTCTAAATAATTAGTTTAATTTACTAATAATCCAATTAAATTATTAACACTATTATTTAATTAAATACTATAATTTTTCTTTATTCAATTAAATAAACCCAACCACCAATATACTAATAAATATCAATATTTCTCACATTTGGGTTATGCCTTCTAAGGATCTAATTCGCTCAAACTCATATTCCTTATAATCTAAGGTCACTACCCTCTAACAAGGCACCAAAACACCAAGAACATCACAAACACAACAAGACATCACACATACGTCGCATCATCAATTAAAATAACTGAAAATAATTCCAAGTAAATCCGGGGCGTTACATAAGATAGGATGGTGGTATAATCAAAGTGTCTTTCCGAGAGTGAGTTTCGGATGTGGCACATGTGATAACCCCACTCAATGGAGGAATCTTGGAAGTATTACTATGTTGACATGAGTAGTCGTGTTCGGCATCGTTATTTTCAAGTGACCGACGAAGTTGAGGACCTTTAGTTACCTTTAACCCATCTTGGCCTTTTAGGACGTAGTGCGATGGCTAATCAAGAGTAGTCTTGAATTGGTTGATACGCGATACTACACTCAAACGAGACTTTCCTACGAACGTCGTTGGACCGGGAGTCAGTCCCGTAATCCGACAATATTCGGAAGTGGTCAATGACTTTGGGAACTTGGTAGAACCCGTGATACAGGTACATTTGAAACCATAGTCCTTACCAAATGGCGTGTTTACCCTTGACTCCAACATCATGAACTTAAACCTCACCATGTTTTCTCCGTTCTTTAGCATAACCATGCATGCATGCATTCATTCATAAACTCATTTTTTTCATCCAATTACCGAAGGACTTAAACAAGTTTTTTAAAACATCATAGAAGAGCACTAGGAAGTACACCTCCAAGAGCCCTGATTTTTGAATTTAAGGAAGCTAGGGGTCTTTAGATTTTTTTTAAAAAAAAATCTAGCTTCCACTAAAGGACTTTTGAATTGGTCCGTTGGCTTGGTTTCTAAAAAAGAACTATTTTGTAAGGCCTTGATGCTCAAATGAAATGTTCAAACCATGATGTTTACAATTACTTCAACAAAGTCCTTCGATAACAAATCTTTCTTCTTTTTGCATAAGCATAATCATGCATCATATCCCATTCATAGTTTCTCAAGCCGAGTCTCACGTCTTGTTTTTCGAAGGTCTATCTGCCTAGTCCAAGAAAGTGGCCCGACGTCCTCAGCAGAAACTAACTTACAACACTAGGGCATATCAGAGAAAAAGAATGGAACATTTGGAACAAGAGAATCAGGCACTCCGGGAGGAAATGACATCCATGCGGACCAAGATCGAAGAATTGACAGAGTTGGTAAAGCTGCTGGTAGCCGCACAAGTTCATCCACCGTCTCCTTCCCCTAGCCATCTAGCTCAGTTGATAACTACTACTACTCTGGCTCCGACGGCACACACCAGTGCTCCACAATACACTATGCCCGACAGATATCCCTGGGGCATGCCTTTTAGCTCCGGTGAAGGATTCATCCCTATTCCTGCTGCAATTTCTGCTCCTCAACCCGGTGTTACTTTTCCTCAGGCTACTATGGCCTTTTCAGCTCCAGTGATTCATACAACCCAGTACGACAATGAACCCATCTTTCACACAGAAAGTGTAGGGGCCCAGGATCGAATGGATGATTTCCAAGAAAAGTTTGAAGAGTTGCAACGGGAAATCAAGGCTGTAACACCCATATAGAGATTGCCTAGGATCTCTTACGAGTATTAAAATTTCGTACTGGATACATTAAATACAATACAGAAAAGTTGTTTATTAAATACACAAGTTTATATTACATCTCAAGATCCGATACAAACATCCTTCATAATACATATATACATCATGATACAATATCCACATGATAAAACATAATACGGCACGATCAATCCGTAGCTTTCTCTTTACCTTTGCGTCGTGCCACCTGAGAAGAACCTGCACCAGAAGGAAAGGGATGAGACATAATGTCTCAGTGAGCTCCTACCCTACCTACTGTTTGGCAACCTCAGGGAACCTAGGGTCGCCGTGCCTACCTCGGCGATCTTGGGGATACCTATGATCGCCAAGTCTTACTTTGCCCTTAGAGGGTCAACTGACTGATCCTGCTGATCTGGTGATCAAGGGAGACCTAGGATCACCGTCTGATAACTGCTAACTGAAGTCTGATAATTGTCTGAGTAAATATTTCCTGACTGATAATATAATAGAATAATAACTGATACTTTAAGTTAGCTGTTAGCGTTGAACAAACAATATTATCTGGGTTCATTTTACGGAATGCCCCCGGGTGGAGTAACCCCGAAGCACATTCCCCTGATAACCGGTGAAAATTCCTATCATATCAGGCTAATCACCGGACTCCTCTTGCCTAAGTGTGTGGTTATCCTCGCGGAAGATTCCTGCCCGTTCCATCTGGAACCCCCCGTCCTCTCTAACTGGTCGAGAGCACAGGAGACACACTGTAACTCTGTGTGGTTATCCTCGCGGAAAGTTCCTGCCCGTTTCAGCAATGCTGAAACCCCCTGTTCTCTCTAACTGGTCGAGAGAACAGAAGACACAAAGCTTGTCCTGATTATTAATTATTATTCCTGGTATATGGTTATACACTTCCTGATAAAACTGATACGTGTTCCCCCAATGTCACTCTGACGTGAGCACTGAGGCACGTCCTGATAACCTGTAACTGTGCCGGAATCGAGGGAATTAAATCCCACTGGCTAAGGTATCCTGTATTCTGCCTCGTTAAGGGAATCCTGATAGACTACCCTTAACTTATCTGAAATTAATTCTATTCCTGTTAACCTATTCAAGGTTCTAGACATATCGTTCTCATATGCCGTTACTTGGTTATTGGAAATATTCCCTAGCTTAAATAACGTTACTTTGCATTCCTAATGCTTTACCAAATTCCTTGTCCAATCATTCATTCCTTAAATGTTGAGTAATCCTTTGAACATGTCAAGAATGGTGTTTATCTTGGAAAATAAGGCTTTCTTTGAAAACAGTTACTAAAAAGCCTCGCCGAACACGTACACAGCACCCAGAACGAACCAGAACAGACCTGAGCTGTTTGCCTGATCTCGCAGAGCGACCCTGAGGCGAAGTGGAGGCGAAATGAAGCAGGGAAAAATGCTGAAAATCGCTATAATCTCGCCCCGAGTTCGCCGGGCGAAAATGACAGTTCAAAACTAGTTAAAAGTGTGATTTTTCCACCATTTTGACATATCTAAGCATATCCAGGCATCATACAATATAAGGAATGAATTTATAATACAAATTGATAGTTTTAAACATGATTCATCAAGGAATTTGTAAGCATAAGAGATTAGAGCACAATTTCTAAACTTAGCTCAAAATGAACAAAACTCTACAAAACTTTCAAAGTGGGTTCTAAAACCCCTAGGGAGCTCACCTTAGGTCTCAATTGGTGCTTGCTATAATCTGGAACCAAAGCCCTAGCTTCAAGCTTCCACTTCTCTTGAGTTCTTCCTTAATTCTCCTTGTTATTCTTTTACTACTTCTTGCTCTAACTTCCCCAAAGCTCAGCTTGCTAGCATAAACTTCCACAAGAATTTGGGATGAAATCTTGATGAGTGAGGGAAGGAGAGGAGGCGTGTGGTTGAGGGAAAAGGGAGAGAAAGAGAGCTGATTTGGGATAAGGAAAGAATGGGGAAAATAGCAAGATAAATATCTTGCTTCCATTCAAATAAGTTTTCCTTTTCAAAATAATTACATGATTGCCATTCCTCTTAATTACAAAAACGCCTTGCTTGTTTCATAAGTTTCTAACACTGTTAACCGTTACATCTAAACGGGATATTATACTTGCCATATAAATAAACCCATTAACTGACAATTTACCAAATTGCCCTTTACTTAAAACACTTCTGATACATCGTCTCAACATTAATAATATTCGAGTCTTAGGCGGGATGTTACAAAGGCCCTCCGGGGGAAGGATCTTTTTGGGAAAAATGCCCACGACCTCTGCTTGGTGCCAAATGTCAAGATCCCGCCCAAGTTTAAGGTCCCTGAATTCGAAAAGTATAAGGGGAACACTTGCCCTCAAAGCCACTTGGTGATGTATGCTCGGAAGATGTCCACCCAGACTGATAACCATCAATTACTCATCCACTACTTCCAGGACAGCCTGACTGGCGCAGCTTTAAAATGGTACATGAGTTTGAACAGCACCAAGATCCAAACTTTCAATGATTTGGGAGAAGCCTTCGTCCGCCAATACAAGTACAACCTGGACATGGCCCCAGACAGAGATCAACTCCGGGCCATGGCTCAAAAGGATAAGGAGACTTTCAAAGAGTATGCCCAAAGATGGAGGGAGATTGCTGCTCAGATTAACCCACCGCTAGAGGAGAAAGAAATGACCAAGATTTTCCTAAATACTCTTGGTTCATTCTATTACGAGCGGATGATTGCAAGTGCGCCTAGTGATTTCACTGAAATGGTTAATATGGGAATGCGTCTGGAGGAAGGAGTCCGAGAGGGACGTTTAGTTATGGAAAGTGCTTTTGCTGCCAGCAGTACAAAGAAGTTTGGGAATGGCTTCCCAGGAAAGAGAGAGCAACGGGTGAGTATGGTGGCCCATGGACAGCCTCAACAACAGTATCAACAGCAGCCTCGACAACAGTCTCGACAACAGGCTCCCCAACAGTTCACCCAACAGAATCGGGTCCAGTTGATATCGCAATTTAATCCAATTCCCATGACGTATGCAGAGTTGCTTCCCGCTTTGCTTGATAAAAAGTTAGTTCAGACTAAGGCGCCCCCTCGGGTACCTGAAAGGTTGCCACGTTGGTATAGACCTAATCTCTCTTGTGCTTTCCACCAAGGGGCACCCGGTCACGACATTGAGCATTGTTACCCCTTGAAAGCTGAAGTCCAAAAGTTGATCCAGGCTGGTACCCTGTCCTTCAAAGATTTGAACCCCAATGTGCAAGCTAATCCACTACCGGATCATGGGACTGCATCTATTAATATGGTGCAAGTTTGTTCAGAGGCTTACCCAGTTGAAAACAACCTGGAGGAGGTGGCAGCTAGCTTTGTGACACATGGCAGAGTTCGCCGCAATTGGGTCGCTGTTGACGTCCCTTCCGCTATTCGTTGTTCTAAATAACATTTTGTTGTTTTTGCTTTTCGTTTTAAAAAAAAATAATATATAAATCCTTTCGTTCCGCCCGATACGAAAGTGAACTTTTGTAGGGCTTTTTGCTTCATGTATTTCCATCATAAAATAAACAAGTCGTTTTGTCCTCGACTCTGTCTTTTTATTCTTTGTTTTTTTTTTTCTGGAAAATGGTGAACACAAAAAACCAAAAAATATTTTATGTTATCAATTTCAAAAGGTCTGCATTTTTCACTCATTTTCTAAAATCAATCATCAAATCATATGTAGACTGAACATAAATAAACCGTTGAACACTGTAACCCTATTGTCTCTCCCAACTTTGATTTCCCTGTCTACGAAGCTGAAGAGGAAGAGGATGAAGGGATTCTCGAAAAGATCTCTCTGCTACTAGAATATGAAAAAGAACATCATTCAGTCTCATGAAGAAGCACTGGAAGCACTAAACTTGGGTTTCGAGGAACTGCTGCTACGGTATTCCTGATAAAGTCCCAGATGAATGGTGCCATCGAGGCTGCAAAAAAAAAATCAAACAAAAAAAAACATCAAAAAAGAATAAAAGAAAAAAAAAACAAAAAGGAAAATACATCAAGAAGATGGTGCAGAAGATGGTAACCACCTACAAGGACGGGCATGAGATGTTACAGAATGCTTTTACACGGATATCGTACTTCAGTGCGTACCTCAACAGGGACAACCCCTTTTCTCTTTGGTATACGGTATGAAAATTCTAATGGAGGTCCAGTTGTCAGAGGCTGAATGATGTCAAAACAAATATGATCAGTTCAAACTTGATTGAAGAGAAACGCCTGAATGCTTTGTGTCACGGGCAGTCCTCGTGTGCTCCAAGAAGGAGGTTTTGTGCTCAAGAAGATCCAATCTTTTCAACCCGATTCCAGGGGCAAATGGACGCCTAATTATGAAGGCCCACATGTCGTCAAGAGGGCTTTCTCCGGTGGCGCTTTGACTCTTACGACTATGGATGATGACGAGCTTCCCCGTCCTGTGAATGCCGATGCAGTCAAGAAATGCTTTGTCTAAAAACAAAAGAACAGCTCGGTAAGTCGAAAACCCAAAATGGCGGCTTAGGCAAAAATGAGCGTCTCGGTGGATCGAAAACCCGAAAGGGCGGTCCAGGCAAAAGTTAGAGACATAAAACAGAAAAATGATCGTCCTGATAGGTCGAAAACCCGAAAGGGTGATCTATGCAAAAATTAAGGATCAAAAGACAAAGTAACTGCATCGGATTGGCCATGACTCACTTGGGGCACATTAGCAATCAAAGAGACTCTGAATCTGAAGCATCTAAACAGTGGAATTCAAAGTTGTTAGGGAGAATAGCGGTTATTGTGTTCAATGTACCTTCCCCTTATATTTACCATTTTCCAATCTTTGTGAGATCCGTGGAGCCACGCCATTGGCGGGCCACCACTCTGTTAAATAATTTGAGCCTGTGCCTTTTATTTGGAACTCCTGTTTATTCTGTTTATAAAACTTCTTCTATTTTTGATGGTAGTGCTTGAAGTAAAATATTTTTCAAAAAAATCATAAATCTTTTTTATATTTTTGGAAAAAGCATAAACAACAAAACACGTTCTCTCGGAACTCATGAATAAGTGAGGTGTGCGTCAACATCTGTCCCAAGAACGGGTAAACTCTGCAGGTTAAACATGGTCAATTGCTTGAAAAAAAAAGAAGAAAGAGAAAAGAAAAAGCTCGGTAAGTCGAAAACCCGAAAGGGCGGCTTAGGCAAAAATGAGCGTCCCGGTGGATCGAAAACCTGAAAGGGCGGTCCAGGCAAAAATTAGGGGCATACAAAAAGAATATATTCCCAGTGGACTGAAAACCCGAAAGGGCGGTCCAGGCAAAAGTTAGGGATTCAAAAAAAGAAAAAGAACAAAAAGCATGACCACAGAAACACCAGCTCTTCTGCCAGGTCTTTGGATTAGCACGATTCCCCCAGGAAGTGTTTGCTCCCCACCGGTTGTTGCATACATCGGGCTTTACCCCGTCAATGTCTTGATATGTCCCCAATGGCATCATCCCCAATGAAGATTGCTGAGTGTTTGTACTGCGTCGTCGGTCCACTTTCCATCTTACCTGTCCAGTCTTGTCTCATTGTCGCGGTGATTTTCGGAGATCAAGCTATTAATTAGCGTTGACTCACAAATTAATTTCACCACCGAGCTTTTATTTTTCCGAGGAAAAGGGAGAAAGTTCGAAAAAACCTATATTTTTAAGAGATCAAAGGTCCGGGGGTTAGTTACGCGAAGGGAAGGTGTTAGCACCCTAAACGTCTATAGTACTCTATAGGAACCTCTTGTTTTTATTTTATCTTTATGCTAAAATTGATTACTTGTTTGTAAATAAAGGCTTAAGTGAAAAAGGGTTAAAATAATGAGTTTAAAAAAGAAAGGAAATGTTTTTTGTTATTTTTATTGATTTTTGTTTGGTTGGTTTGGAAGGACAAAGTCCTTTGCCTACATACCCAAATGGGATCAAAACCGATGTAGTTCGGGGGTAAAAAAAAACGAGTGATTTGTTTTGATTGATTTTAAAGTTTGAAAATATTTTTGAGAAAGATAAGAGGCCGTAAAGGCATAGAAGGATAAAAAAGGAAGTGAGTTTGATTGATTTTAATTTGAAAAAAGGTTTGAAATAATTAAAAATTGATTGAAATTGTTTTTGAAGAAAATGTAGGAATTAATTGACTTGGAAATGAAACTTGATTGAGAAAAGATTTTTTGGCTTTTTGTTATTTGAAATGTTTTTGATTTTTGATTAAGCTAATTAACAAAAATAAACTAAGCGGTGGTCGAAAAAAATTTAGCGCGAGGGTTTTCTCACAACGATGTAGGATCGAAATGAGAGCCCTTTTTTTCCTCGGATACGTTCGTTATTTTTGCGTTTTATCGTTTTTCGACATAAATCGGAATAAATAAATGTGTGTGTCGGTGCATATTCTCATTTATATTTTTATTTACATTGGACCTAGATACATTCTAATTGGCAATAAAATAAATGACAAAAATAATAAAAAGTAAGAAGAAAAATTGCAAATGCATTAAAATGAATATGCTAGAAGAAATAAATAAAAGAAAATGCATGAGATGCAAAACAATAAATAAATATGGGGCATAAAATAAGTAAAGAAAAAAATAAAAATGCAAGGGCATAAAATAAATATGATACTGAAAATAAAATAAAAATGCAAAGCATAAAATAAATATGATGCTAAAAATACAAATATGCAAGACATAAAATAAACATGATGCATAAAATAAAAAGAAAATAAAGTGCGAGACATAAAATAAATATGATACTGGAAAATAACAATGCAATGCATAAAATAAACATGGTGCTGGAGAATAAATAAAGGAAAAAAAATGCAAGGCATAAAATTAAATATGATGCATTAAATAAATAAAGAAAAGGGAACAAAAATGCATAAAATAAAAGAAAAATAGCAATAATGATAAAATGCATGAAGTCCTGAAATTTAAAAATGCGGTAAAATAAAATGCATAAAATAAATAAATACTGAAAAAATAAAATGCAAGAAAAAAAAGAAATGAAAAGAAAGTAGAGAAAAAGAAAAAGAAATAAACAGAAGGGGTGCAGGAAGTAGAAACAGGGGGTGTGGTCAGCAATCAGAAAAAATAAAACAGGAAGGAGAAGAAACTGAAATGGGCCGCGCGTTTGGGCTTGCTGGGCTTGGCTTTTGGGTCTGCATAAAATGCAAAAATCTGAAAATTTCAACCATTTTCACCTCTTTTACTCTCTCTTCCTCTTCTCTCTTGTTCTCTCTTCTCTCTCTCAACCTCGCCGGAAAAAGGAATCCGGCGCGGCGGCCGCCGCCGGCGCCACCGCGCCGGAGGAAGAAACTTCTTTTTTTTTTTTTTTAAATTTTTTTTCGGTTTCTAAATTCCTTTTTCTCACTCTTTATGAATCCGGGCTCCAAATTTTCGAAATCCTTTTAAAACAACCTAGATCTAGGTTTTAATTTTCAGAAAACTACCTTTCTTTGTTTGTTATGTTCCGTTCCTGTTGGCTTCGGTTTGGGTTCGAATTCTTGTGGTTTTATTTGGCTATGTTGGCTTCGGATTCATGTTTAAGTGCTGGTGGTTGTTTTGTGACTTGTTGGTTCGGGTTTGGCCGTGTGTGGTTTTGGGTGGATGTGCTGTGGCCGCCGTGTATGTGGCTGTTTGCGTGAGGTGTGCGCGGTTGAGTTTGGTTATGTTAGGGAGGAGGCCGAATGGTTGTTGTGGTGGTAGGAGGGTAGTGGCCGAACTTGTATTGTGTTAGGGAGGAGTGGTTGTTTGTGATTTTGTTTGAGGAGAAGGAAGAAAAATTAGGGTTTTTGGTGGTGGCCGAAATTACTGTTTGTTTTTTCACTGTTGTTTTCTCTCCCTCGAACACTGTGCATTAACTGCACTATTTAAAGGACCAAAACTAGGGTTTGATGAAAAAAACTGGACGAAATTGCCCCTGGACTAAAATTGGATAAAAACTGAGAAAAAATAAATACCAACAGTAAAATAAAAATAGTAATAATTAATAAAAACGAAAATAAATAAAAAGACAGAAACACTAATAATAAAAAGAAATTAAGAAAAGAATAAAATAAATAATAAAAAGAAAAAATAACTAATAATAATAATAACAAAATAAATAAATAAAACGGTCGCCTTCGGAACAAAATATGAGGTATTTTAAAATACCTCCTGTAGTACCCTAATTTTGTCCTACGCATTTTAAAACAAAATCAAAAAAAATCAAAGAGGGGAAAAAGTCAAAAGTCAACAAAAGTCAACAGAAAAGTCAACATTTCAAAATTGAGGACTTCGCACTGCGAAGCTCACTTCGCACTGCGAAGTCTGCGATTTTTCTGCAGATTTTTGGTTTCTTGGATTTAATTCCAGAATTTGTTGCATATCATTTCCATAATTATTTTAAGTAGCATTCATGGCTAATTGGGCCAAACAAAGCCAGAGTTGAAGGACTTGCCATTAATGCCAAGGTTGGAAGCTTTTTCTTCCAACCTAGCATGTGACAAGCAAGTGGGCTTGCCCTTGGGCAGCTCTAGTCCCTCCCAGGTGACCAGCTAACCACCACAAGGTTGCCAGCCACCTGCTTGAGGACTTTCCTCCTGCTTGCTCCCCCAAAAACCAGTCAAACCAGCTGGATTTTTCACTTGAAAAGCCATGATTGCCTACTCTGTTTTTGCAGCAGCTTTTCACCCCTCACACCAGCCATAAGTAGCCTTTTTCATCCCTCAATCTCTGCACATTACAGTGCACGTTTTTATTGACCAACCATTGAGATTGCAAGGATTGATCCCCAAGCATTAGCCAATTGCAAATCAGCTTTGTTCTTCATCATTACCTTCTAGAATTGGTTG
Organism: Medicago ruthenica; assembly: GCA_018208015.1. Classification (NCBI taxonomy): domain Eukaryota; kingdom Viridiplantae; phylum Streptophyta; class Magnoliopsida; order Fabales; family Fabaceae; genus Medicago; species Medicago ruthenica. Next base: position 85,707,887 of record CM031378.1, on the reverse strand, counting down.
AATTTGTGGCTGAAGTCAGGCTGAATCTTGCCCCTTGGTACAAGGCAAGGTTGCCTCTATCCATTAGCATTTAATGCAAAGGGATTCAGCTTGATCTTAGCCACAAAATCAGCTGAATTTTAGGATTTTGTAATGATGACAAAGATTTGGTTTTGGCCTATAAATAGAAGGCAATGCCCAAGGTTTCAAACACAATTAACACAGCATTTTCAAGAGCAGAAACTCTACTCATTTTAGCCTACAAACCTCCACAAACAACCAGAAACAATCAATCCAACACAAAGCTTACAAAAGTTCAAGTTCATCACAAATCTTCAAAACCTTTGTGAAAGCCTTCAACCAAATCAAACCAAGTGCAGCTGGAGCTTTGCTAAGGAGTTCTGTAAGTTTCTAAAGTTTTATATTGCATTTACAATTGCGTTTGCATAGCTACTTTGGTTCAAAACCCTTTGGTTCTAAAAAACCCCTTTTGAATTTCAAAGAAATCCCAAGGTTTTCAAAACATCAAAACTGGTTTGTCCAGCCTTTTTCACCCCAAAAACTCAAAGTTTTTCACCCACCTATTAGGTCCTGAGTGTGTTCAGAAGTTGTTTCTGAACAAAGGTTCAGAAACAGCTTCTGAACCCAAAATTTCGCATGCTTCGCAGTGCGAAGTCATGGTCGCAGTGCGACCATGATAGAACTCAGAACCTGAGTTTTTGTGTCAAAATGACCAATTTTTGAGGTTCTAGCCCCAGAGCTCAGAACCTAAGAGTTTTTAAATCCATGTTCTTCAAACCATAACAAGGTTTTTGCATAATTTTGGCAAAATCACAAGTTCGTATGACCATTATGTGGATAACTTGCAAAACAAGTTATGTTCTCAAACTTTCAAAACCACATGAACAAACAAGTTATGTTCATCATTCCAATCAAAACTTGAACAATAAATATTGTTCATGATTCTCAAAACTCAAGCAATGAACATACACCAAATTTGTTCGCTTTTCAAAACCGTTCGCAAAACGAGCCGAACTTGTGCGTTTTCTAGCAAATTTGCTAAACCTTCTCATTTTGGGTTTTCAAACCAAATGTTTTGACACACCTTGGGATTTCTAAAGGATTCAACCCAAAAACATGAATGAAAAAGGGATGGTGTGACGTATGTCTCTCCATCGCCCCGATTGTACGAATGCGTGACGTATGTCTCGTCGCTCGGACAATCGTCATTCCCCTTTTTCTAAATATGTACAACCCTAACCAAACCAAATCTTGGCCCCTTGTGGTCAATCCAAACCTTTTGGACCCCCGTGGCCATTAGACTCATCGCCCGACTCTTCGGAGTCCACTCGGTCAATGATTGACTTGTATGAGTCCATTGCACCTCTCTTGGTCCCATAGCGGCCAATTTCAACCCTTTACCCTAACGGACGTACCTTTTAACAATTCTAATCCGATTCACGAACAAACGCTTAATAAGTCTCCAAGAGCGAGCATACAAGCTACGTTTAAATCGCAAGAATTCGGTTAAAACATCGTCCAATTAAAATCAACCAACACATGTACGTTTTTCTACCAAAGAACTACGTACGCTTTGAATTCTCCGACTACCGGGAGATACGTAGGAGCAAGATCGACATCTTGTCAAGCGCAATAATAAAAAAAAACTTTTTTCTTTCGTTTGTTTTTATCTCTTTTCCCCCTTTTATTATGTTTTTTAACATAAATGAACATGCACGCAAAGTATTTAAAAAAACAATTCAAGCTTTAACCAAATAGAAGGTTCCCGTTGAGTACAACGGACGTGAGGGGTGCTAATACCTTCCCCTTGCGTAATCGACTCCGAACCCGACAATGGTTGCGATGACCTAATCCTTATCCTCATCGTCGAAGGGTTTTATTATCGTTTCCCTTTACAACAAAAAAAAAACTTAAGGGTTTATCAACGTTCCCTTTACACAAAAACTTTGGTGGCGGCTTCACAAAGGCCCTCCGAGCGTTCGAGGACGACCTCGGAGGATTTGCGCGTCTTTTTCCCGAGGAAAAAAACGAGGTGCGCACAGCTGGCGACTTCACTGGGGACCCTGTTCCCACTAGCGAGTCAAGCCTAACCTATTTGGTTTTAAGCCAATTATTTTATTTTCTTTGCGTGCCATGTTTATTTATCTTATTCATACATGCTATATTTATGCTTTATGTTTATATTTGCTTTATCTGCTTTATATTCATATCCTATATATCAAATGCGGGGGTTACTTGAGTGATGTTACTCCACATTGTTCGGGTTAATGCCGGACGTGTGAGGCTCTCTACCCGAGCTTGAGAAAAAAACTAAGTTAGAAGGAGGTTGTGTGCGGAAGCCCGCGTTGACGTATGTCCGTGAGGTGGGATGTCCAACCCCGCTTAGATGAGACTTTCACGTGGAATTAATTGAAGTCATGTCGACGTATGTCCATAGACAACCCTAATTCCATGTGAGGTCTATGACTCTAAGGACCTCTTCTTAGGAGATTTCACAATTTAGAGCCTACATGTGAGGATGGGGGGAAGTTCCGAACCTTCATAAACCATACCCTTGCATATCATTTGCATTCATGAAAGTAATTTTCGCATCATTTTGCTTTATAGGAGTTTAAAAAGAACGAACAAATATTAGCAAAAAAAGAAATATGGATTCCGGGAACAAGAATACGCTCGCCTTCAAAATTAAAGCTCCTAGGGTGGAAAGTTTATTAGCTCTAAGCAAGAGGCTCTCTTCGGTCCACAAGAACATCTTCGAGGCAAGCTATGGGCTAATCCTTGATCTTTTACCCGTGAGAATAGATTCAACCGCCTTAACCACTTTGGCGCAATTCTTCGACCCACCTCTACGGTGCTTCACATTTCAAGACTTCCAACTAGCGCCAACTTTGGAAGAGTTTGAGAAGATTTTGGGTTGTAGCATGAAAGGTCATGAACTCTATCTCGGTCCGGGAAAGGATCCCACATTGGAAGCCATCGCCGAATCCTTATACCTCGACACCCAAGAAGTGGCATCTAACTTGGAAGTTAGAGGGAACCTTAAGGGCTTTTCAAGAAAGTTTTTGGAAGCCAAAGCTCGGGATTTACTAGCCAACAAAGAGGTAATGGCCTTCAACGCCATCTTAGCCCTCTTAGTCTACGGGATTGTTTTATTCCCCAACATGGATGATTTCGTAGACTTTCCGGCTCTAGAGGTGTTTATGACTAAAAATCCAGTTCCTACAATCTTAGCGGATTTTTATCATACCCTCTACTCAAGGCATGAACAAGCAAGGGGACGCAAAATTACTTGTTGCACTCCCGTAGTGCAAATTTGGATGATGTCCCACATGCCGAGAAACCGAGACTTTGTGGAAAACCGGGCCAAGCTCAAATGGTCGCAACGGATGACAACCCTCGCCGAGAAGGACATCCATTGGTTTTCACCAAACTTAGAGGACCCGGAAATTATCCTCAGTTGCGGGGACTTCCCTAACGTACCCCTCATTGGTACTAAGGGATGTATTAATTACAATCCGGTCCTCTCTCTCCGACAACTAGGTTTTTCAATGGAGGATAAACCTAATGACCTTTTGTTGGAAGCTTTCTACTTAAGGGAAGGCGATCAAGACCCGGCATTGCTAGAGAGAATCCGGGGAGCATGGAGCCAAGTACGCAAGGGAAGGGTCGGCAAGAGAAACTGTGTCGCCAAACCCCTTTATACTCAATGGGTGAAGGAGAGGGTCAAAGCAATCAAGTTACCCTTCGTGGTCATAAACCCTCCAAAACTTCCTACACCTAAACCTATTGCAATCATTCCCAACAAAGAAGTGGAGGACCTCAAGGCTAAAATTCAAGAACTCCAAAACAAAAACGGAGACTTAGAATTGAAGCACCTCCAAGCTTTAGGAGAAATTACTAGGACGAAGAGAGATCGTGATGAAGTATCACATTCTCTCCTAGTATGCCAAAAACGGCTAAGAACCTCCGAAGGGAAAAGGGATTGGATAGGAGGCGGCTTGGTTAGTGCGGATGCCAACCTTGTGGCCAAGGACGAAGAGTTGGAAAGAATCTTACATTCCAACCAAGAGCTCAAGAAGTTTGGCGAACTAGCCATCGAAGCTCAACGGAAATGGAGGTTGAAATTTCAAGAGAAAAATCAACAGCTCCAAGAAGTAGTGAAAGACTACAAAGAGCAGCTTCAAGCCGAACGCGTCCAGCGGCAAAGACATGAGAGTCTCTCTCATCAAGGGAGGCTAAAGTGCAATCATCTCGAAGAAGACATCAAGAAATTCGAAGAGTACTTCGACAAGATTGCAAGAGCTCATGGGGACCACATTGCACAACTACACGATGAAATTAGAAGTGCAAGAGTCAAGCTAGACCAGCGCAAGGAAGTGATTGAGTATGTATGGCAAGACGCCACCCGATTAAGTGAGGATTTCACTAAATTGGTTGCATTCTCAAATTTGGTAATCACCCAACTTCCAAAGAAGCTAGCGGAGGCCGAGATGGTCATGCCCTACTTTGTCATCCCTATAGAGATCCGGAAGTTTATGAGGTTCTGCAAGGACACCATAGATTTCTATAGGGAGGAGATGAGCAAAGCCGAGAAGCGAGCGGTTATTTGATTTGTAATAACATTAGTTACACTTTGTAAACAAATGTTATTTAATCAAATATATTTTGAAGCATAATCAATTTCCCGGTCTTTAATATTTCGAATTTGCTAATATTAATCGTGCACCTTTAAACTCCATAAAGCAAAATAAAAAAAAAACGCATATTTTGCATACTCATAAGCATACACACATCCACATGCATCTTCATGCATTTTTTCAAAAAAAAACTCATTCATTTCCCTAAAAACAGTTCAAAGCAATCATAGCCCGAAAACCCCGAAAGCCCTCGGTCCAAGAACCAGATATTCAACACTCGTACGGAACACGAGCTAACAAACAAAGGATCATGGACAATTTGGAACAAACTCAAGCGGCTTTGAGAGAAGAGGTTGATGGAATGAAGGGAAAGATGGATCAGATGCTAGAATTAATGCAAGCTCTATCGGCACGAGAAAGCCACCCTCGCCCAACAACGGATGCATCCAATGTGCAATGGCCTCCTTATGGTTTACCTGTGGGTTATACCCCACCATTTGAAAATGAGGGTCAAGGACCACCTCCACCACCGTTCACAATCCCCGTAAGGAATGAAGAGCGTCGTCCTCAAGGAACTTCCACTACTCAGCATGAAGTAATTCCCCATGATGTGGAAAATAGCCAGCTAAGGCAATCTGCTCCCGACACCACCCACCAAGACAATGATACCACCCAAATGTATCGAGTTTTGGAAGAAAGGTTAAAAGCTGTCGAAGGGTTCAGCTCATACGGTGCCCACAACGCCTTGGATATGTGCCTAGTGCCCGACGTGGTAATTCCTCCGAAGTTCAAAGCACCGGACTTCGAGAAGTACAAAGGAATTCAATGCCCTCGGAACCATCTAAGGATGTTCTGTAGGAAGATGGCAGCCTACGCAATGAACGAGAAACTCATGGTGCATGTGTTTCAAGATAGTTTAAGTGGAGCGTCTTTGGATTGGTACATGCAGCTCGAGCGTACCCATGTCCAAACTTGGAAGGATCTAGCCGATGCCTTCCTAAAGCAATACAAATATAATTTGGACATGGCTCCAAATAGGATGCAACTACAAAACCTCCTACAAAGAAGCAACGAGTCCTTCAAGGAGTACGCTCAGCGGTGGAGAGAACTAGCTTCTCGTGTACAACCACCACTATTAGAAAGAGAACTTGTCGACACCTTTATGGGCACACTTCAAGGCCCATATTACGATAAGATGATTGGAAGCACGTCTGCCGGTTTCTCCGATCTAGTCATGGTCGGTGAAAGAATAGAAGACGGAGTGAAGAGAGGAAAAATCCAAGGCTCTCCAGAAGCTCAAAGTGGAGCTAGAAAGGCCCCCAGCAACTTTCACAAAAAGAAAGAGGGGGAGACAAATGCCATTCTAATGGGACCATCCTACCCACCACCGAATCAAATGCCTCACTACCACTATCCTTATGTGGCAGCAGCAACAGCTCAAGGGCGTTACTCACCTCAAGTAATTCCCGCAACTCCACCAGTAATGTTGCCGCAGCAAAATCAACAGCAACAGCAACAAGGCGGGTACCCATCAAAGAATCAAGCGAGCTCAAGGAACAGTTATTTTAATAGGCAGTTTGATCCTGTACCTATGTCTTATGGTCAAATCCTGCCATACCTAGTCCAAAAGGGTATGGTCGAGACAAGACTACTACCACCAATGTCGCCACCATATCCACAGTGGTACGACGCAAATGCCAAATGTGATTTCCACGCAGGATCTGTGGGGCACAATGTCGAAAACTGTAGAGTTTTCAAACACAAGGTACAGGATCTTATTGACAAGAAGCTGTTATCCTTCAAGGAGGAAAGCCCCAATGTGAAGAACAACCCATTGCCGGGGCATGCGGGTCCCTCTGTGAATGCGGTGGAGGAACAAGAGGACTTCGGTCCAGTCAAAAGGGTATCCAATGTTAAGACTCCCCTGTCAACCATAAGGGAGCGTTTAACCGGCTTTGGATTATTCGAGGAAATGCACGCCAACTGTGAAGCCTGCAAGGTCAACCCGAATGAGTGCGAAGAGTTGAAGAACTGTCTTCAAGAGTTAATGGACCAAGGTTGGATCCAAATTGGTTATATAAAGGATGGCACGGACGTTGCTACCTTAGAGTCTAACGGCCCAAAACCTCTCGAGATCCCATACCAAAGGAGAGAGGTACCAATACCAATACAACCCATAACATTCCACGTACCTGCTGTAACACCCTAACCCTTAACCGCCGATTATTAACTTTAATAAAGAAAACGTTAAGGACATAGGAAGTTACAACATGATGAAATCTCATTTTCATAAACATCAACAAATAATCAAAATATATTTGATTCTCAAACAGCAGCGGAAAAATAACAAACAATTGCTTATAACAAAGTACTGCATATATTACACAAGAATATGTACATAATATTTTCAAAAGAGGCAATTCAACAACAGAGACTATTGCCCAAACTATACACAAACGTTCAGATACCCCAAAATGGTGTTACAAATATCAGAGCCCTAGACTCTAACTAGGATACAACACCTAGTACCAAAAATGTAAGGATAGCTAAGCTATGCCCTCACCACTACAAAAGCTCCAAAACAGCAAAGGACTATTCCTCAACGATAGCCTCGCCAACCTGATAATCTGGATCCCCAAAGATCCAGCAAATAACACATAACAGAGAGTGTTAGTATCACAAACAATAAACATGTATAAATATCATATAATTATACATAACCAAAACTCAACACGTAATTGGCAACACACCAAACTCATCTAATACAAATACCACTCACAACCATTATGCACACATAATGTCTAAAATGCACACTAATGTCAATTAGGATGCATGCCTCAAAATGCATTCTCTAATGCATGTGGTACCCAATCATTTCGGATAAACTTATATCCTTATCAAGCTCTCTTGATAACCACGCTCTCATGGATTTCATATCCGCTCCGGATATCATCAAATAATGAAATGCATGATGTTTCACTTAGCAAATATATGATACTCTTATCACTATACTTACTAACACAACTAATTATCAGCTCTCTGATAATGATCACAACAATAACAAACACAAACAACACAACTAATTATCAGCTCTCTGATAATTATCACAACATCAACAACAACAACAAACACCACTACTAGGCTCTCGTGGCCAAATCATAAGACACAACATGAATATACTCACCAAGTTCAACAATCTCAACTTTACTTGAACAATTACTCTTTAGGAAGCACTAAGAATAAGTTAAAATGGTGGGCAAGGTTTCCAAAACATATTTTAAGAATACAGTAGCAAAAAGCCATCCCCGCGCGCACCAGGACCTCCAGAACAACTCAACAAAGTTGGTCTGTCCAGGGTTGGTCGCTACAAGCGAACCCTTGGTCGCTACAAGCGAGCATAGGCAGGGAATCATCCTGCCTGGTCGCTACCAGCGAACCTTCGGTCGCTACAAGCGAGCCTGGTCGCTACAAGCGCCCGTGTGGTCGCTTCAAGCGCGGATAGGCAGGGAATTATCCTGCCTGGTCGCTACAAGCGATGCTCCGTCGCTACAAGCGACCGTATCAGTACAGTCATGTAAAAATGTGATTTTTCCACCATTTTAGCCCATTCAAGGTTACCCAACTTCCAGAACTTGATAAAAACAACTTTCCATCACAAAACATCATTTATAAACCATCACAAACAAGGATTACATCCATCAAAGAAATTAGGGTTCAAAACAATAACTTTTCATAACTTTTCTTATGAAATTCACAACACAATAACTTCAACAAAACATGCTAGCATCATCACTTAGCATTCAAGCAAGCACAACATAATCATTAGCAACTTTAAACCATAAAAACTTTCTAACAAAACCTAGACAAAGTGAAGAGAAGTTTGGGATGGAGAAATAGACATTCTCCCCTTCTCAATCACTTGTAATCAAGTAATACTAACTCTCTTACCTAGCAAACTCAAGCTTTCTCTTGCTCTCTTGCTCTTGCCCTAGCTTTTCTCCTTCTCTTCTCCTTCTCTTCTTTCACGTTTCTTCTTCTCCCAAAAAGCAATGAATAGTGATTCCAAAAAGTCTTGTGTTAAACTCTTATAACCCAATCCAATCAATCTTGGCCATCCATTCTTACTAACTCTCAAGGACTCATCCTAGCCTTTCAATCCAATCCAAGCTTACTACTATCATAACCACTTGATCATTACTACTCATAAACTTAAAAGCCCAACACTATTCACCCTCTAGGCCCAAAACCTTAAAAACTCGGTTACGAACTTATCTTCGCGCTAAATAATTATTCCTCGATTACTAGAAAATATTTTTAAATACCAAACCATAAAATAAAATATATAAAAATATAATATACGAAAATAGGGTCGTTACAACTCTACCCCCCTAAAAAGAATTTTCGCCCTCGAAAATACCTGAAAACAACTCTGGATAGGAATCCCGCATCTTACTCTCGAGCTCCCACGTCGCATATTCACCGGCTGGGCCTCCCCAAACGACTTTCACCGATGAAATCTCTTTGTTCCTGAGCCTCTTCATCTCTTGTCCTTCAATCCTTAAGGGTACCGTTGCAACCGTCAAATTCTCTCTCACTTGTATCTCGTCCGACTCAATCACATGTGACGGATCCGATACGTATTTCCTTAATTGAGACACGTGAAAAACATCATGTAGATTTGACAATGACGGCGGTAACGCAATTCTATACGCCACCTTCCCAATCCTCTTCAAAACTTGATATGGACCAATGAATCTCGATGCTAACTTCTTCGATTTCAAAGCCCGTCCAATACCCGTAGTCGATGTAACTCTTAGAAACACATGATCTCCTTCCTGAAATTCTATATCCTTCCTTCTCTTGTCGGCATAGCTTTTCTGGCGACTCTGCGACGCTCTCATCTTTTCTTGGATCATCTTGATCTTCTCGGTCGTTTGTTGCACAATCTCAGGTCCAAGCATCACACTTTCTCCCGATTCAAACCAACACAAAGGTGTTCTACATCTTCTCCCATATAACGCTTCAAAAGGTGCCATACCAATGCTCGAATGAAAACTGTTGTTATACGTAAACTCAATCAATGGTAAGCAAGCTTCCCAACTCACTCCTTGTTCCAAAATACACGATCTTAATAAATCCTCCAATGATTGAATCGTCCTCTCCGACTGACCATCCGTCTGCGGGTGATAAGCAGAACTCATCCTCAACTTAGTCCCCAACGCCTCTTGCAAACTTTCCCAAAACCTTGAAGTAAAACGGGGATCTCGATCTGATACAATACTCGACGGTATTCCATGTAATCTCACGATTTGCTCGACATAAATCTCAGCCAACTTCGGTACTAGCATACCGGTCTTGATAGCTATGAAATGAGCAGACTTTGTTAACCTGTCGACAACTACCCAAATCATATTGTTACCTCTCGACGTATTCGGCAAACCGCTTACAAAATCCATCGCAATACTATCCCATTTCCACTCTGGAATAAACATAGGTTGCAATAGCCCCGACGGCTTCTGATGCTCTACCTTGGACTTCTGACAAGTCAAACAAGCGAAAACAAACTCGGCGATCTCTTTCTTCATCCCTTGCCACCAAAACATTTTCCTCAGATCTTGATACATCTTAGTAACACCAGGATGAATACTTAAGTTGCTTCTGTGACCTTCCTCCAAGATCATCCGCTTCAATTCAGGCACATCAGGCACACATAACCTTCCTTGACACCTCATCACACCTTTCTCATCGATCTCGACATTTACCTTTTTCCCTTGCTCGATGAGCGTCTTAAGCTTCATCAATCTCACATCATACTTTTGCTTTTCCACAACCTCCTCAAGAAAATCATTTGTCAACTTTAACATTCCTAGCTTCACGCTTCTGGTTGTCCTTTCACAAACCAAACTGAGGTCTCTAAACTCTTCAATCAATATCAGTTCCTTCGCCATCAGAGAAGACATGTGCAGTGACTTCCTACTCAACGCATCGGCTACCACATTAGCCTTACCCGGGTGATAACTCAACTCGAAATCATAATCCTTAAGAAACTCTAACCATCTTCTTTGCCTCATGTTGAGCTCCTTCTGATCAAACAAGTACTTCAGACTCTTGTGATCGCTGAAAACCTCGAATCTTGACCCATACAAGTAGTGCCTCCAAATCTTGAGAACAAACACGACAGCAGCTAGCTCCAAATCATGCGTAGGATAGTTCCTCTCATGAATCTTCAGCTGTCTTGATGCATAAGCAACAACTTGTCCCCTCTGCATCAACACACCACCTAGACCCATCTTCGACGCATCACAATAAACCACGAACGGTTCCCTCGGATTTGGCAGAATTAGCACAGGTGCAGATGTCAACCTCCTCTTCAGCTCTTGGAAACTCTGCTCACACTTGTCATCCCAAATAAAAGCTTGACCCTTCCTAGTCAACTGCGTCAACGGCAACGCCAACTTTGAAAATCCTTCAATGAACCTTCTATAGTAATCGGCCAAACCAAGAAAACTTCGGATTTCAGTAACAGACTCCGGCGTTCCCCAATCTTGCACTGCCTCCACCTTAGCAGCATCCACTGCTATACCACCACTTGAAATGACGTGACCCAAAAAGCTAACTTCATGCAACCAAAATTCACACTTAGAAAATTTTGCATAAAGCTTCTTTTCGCGCAACACCTCCAACACAATCCTCAAATGCTCGGCGTGTTCTTCTTCCGTCTTTGAGTATACCAAAATATCGTCTATGAAGACCACCACGAATCGATCCAAAAAGGAATGAAATATACGATTCATATATTCCATAAACACTCCAGGTGCATTCGTAACTCCAAAAGGCATAACGGCATACTCGTAGTGACCATACCTTGTCCTGAAAGCAGTCTTTGGTATATCCTCCGCCTTAACTCTTATCTGGTGATATCCCGATCTCAAATCAATCTTGCTGAACACACAGGCTCCTACTAACTGATCCATCAAATCATCTATCCTCGGAAGTGGATACTTATTCTTGATAGTTGCTTTATTCAACTGACGATAATCGATGCACAGACGCATACTACCATCTTTCTTCTTTACCAACAGAACCGGCGCACCCCACGGCGATACACTCGGTCTTACAAACCTTTTCTCTAACAATTCTTCCAATTGTTCCTTCAACTTCTCTAGCTCAGCAGCTGACATACGATACGGCGCCATCGAAATTGGACTAGTGCCAGGTACGATGTCAATTGCGAATTCAACCTCTCTCTCGGGTGGTAAATCCAAAATGTCATCTGGAAAAACATCTGGGAAATCACGCACCACCGGCAACGCATCAACCTCAATCTTCTCTTCCACTCTCAACGAAGTAAACATAGCAAACACATCCTCTTGAGCCTTCACTGATCTTACCACTTCTCGACAACACATGAGCTTCGAACACAACTCTGGCTCCGGTCTTGGAAACTTAACTGTCCTCTTACCACAGTTGATATGAACCCGATTAAATTCTAACCAGTTCATACCAAAGATAACATCTATTCCGCTCAACGGAATGCAGACTAAATCCATACCAAAGAGTCGATCATACATAATGACTGAACAATCAACACAAACTAGAGTAGTCGATACAGAACCACTCGCAGGCGTTTCAATAACCATGCATCCCATCATATTTTCTACTTTAAGACCCAACCTCTTAACACAATCCATAGAAATAAATGAATGGGTAGCACCCGTATCAATAATAGCAGACAAAGGAGTATTATTGATAAAGCATGTACCTCTGATCAAGTTGTCCGCCTTCGCATCACCACCATCTAAAGCAAACACTTTTCCTCCAGCCGCTCTAGGCTTCTTGCACACGTTGCTCTTATGACCCGCTTCTTTGCAGTTGAAGCAAACTAGACCTTTCTTGCATTGATCAGCCATGTGGCCAGGATCTCCACACTTGAAACATTTTCCATCACTTTTTGGGCACTCAAAGAAACGATGCCCCGGTTGTCCACACTTAAAGCAATTCCTATTACCTCCAAACTTGTTGCCACTACTCCCACCTTCATCTGGTTTCTTTCCACCTCTACCATACGGTTTACCTCTAGCCATGTCTTTTCCCCTCTTCTCATTCGCGGCTTTGTAGTAGTTAGCTTTAGCTTTACCGTCCTTATCACATATCCGGCTCTTATTCACCAACATCGGAAAATTTCTGATCTCGCTAAACCCAATCAACTGCTTGATATCCGGCCTCAGCCCATTTTCAAACTTTACACACTTGTCTTCCTCAGCTTCCACCGTGTTATAATGAGGAGCAAAACGACACAAATCTTCAAACTTGGCCGCATATTCAGAAACAGATAAACTCCCCTGCTTGAGCTCCATGAACTCAATCACCTTACGATTCCTCTCGTCTGCCGGAAAATACTTGGTTAAAAACTCTCTCCGGAAACGAGCCCAAGTAACTAAAGCTCCACCAGCTCCCAACCTCTGACTAGCGTTTCCCCACCAATGATCAGCCTCATCATGGAGAACATACGCTCCTAGCAATACCTTATGCGCATCCAGACAACGCATAGCCCCAAAAATTCTCTCAATCCCTTCCAACCAAGTCTGAGCTCCATCTGGATCGTATCCTCCCTTGAAGATAGGCGGTTTGTTGTTCATAAACCTCTCGAGTCTCAACTCATCTTCTCCGCCTCCTCTAGCTTGTTGTGCGGCTCTATCCGCAGTCCTACTAGCAGCATCCTGAGCCATGGCATCCGCCATCCGCTCCATCGCGTCCGCAAGTGCTCGTTGCGTCATATCCACACACTACCAAACATCACATAACACAAGTGAGAACAAAGTGTTTAAGAAAACACATGTTACACAAAGGGTATACTAAACTTAATTGATCCAATGGATCGACCTGCTCTGATACCAACTATTGTAACACCCTAACCCTTAACCGCCGATTATTAACTTTAATAAAGAAAACGTTAAGGACATAGGAAGTTACAACATGATGAAATCTCATTTTCATAAACATCAACAAATAATCAAAATATATTTGATTCTCAAACAGCAGCGGAAAAATAACAAACAATTGCTTATAACAAAGTACTGCATATATTACACAAGAATATGTACATAATATTTTCAAAAGAGGCAATTCAACAACAGAGACTATTGCCCAAACTATACACAAACGTTCAGATACCCCAAAATGGTGTTACAAATATCAGAGCCCTAGACTCTAACTAGGATACAACACCTAGTACCAAAAATGTAAGGATAGCTAAGCTATGCCCTCACCACTACAAAAGCTCCAAAACAGCAAAGGACTATTCCTCAACGATAGCCTCGCCAACCTGATAATCTGGATCCCCAAAGATCCAGCAAATAACACATAACAGAGAGTGTTAGTATCACAAACAATAAACATGTATAAATATCATATAATTATACATAACCAAAACTCAACACGTAATTGGCAACACACCAAACTCATCTAATACAAATACCACTCACAACCATTATGCACACATAATGTCTAAAATGCACACTAATGTCAATTAGGATGCATGCCTCAAAATGCATTCTCTAATGCATGTGGTACCCAATCATTTCGGATAAACTTATATCCTTATCAAGCTCTCTTGATAACCACGCTCTCATGGATTTCATATCCGCTCCGGATATCATCAAATAATGAAATGCATGATGTTTCACTTAGCAAATATATGATACTCTTATCACTATACTTACTAACACAACTAATTATCAGCTCTCTGATAATGATCACAACAATAACAAACACAAACAACACAACTAATTATCAGCTCTCTGATAATTATCACAACATCAACAACAACAACAAACACCACTACTAGGCTCTCGTGGCCAAATCATAAGACACAACATGAATATACTCACCAAGTTCAACAATCTCAACTTTACTTGAACAATTACTCTTTAGGAAGCACTAAGAATAAGTTAAAATGGTGGGCAAGGTTTCCAAAACATATTTTAAGAATACAGTAGCAAAAAGCCATCCCCGCGCGCACCAGGACCTCCAGAACAACTCAACAAAGTTGGCCTGTCCAGGGTTGGTCGCTACAAGCGAACCCTTGGTCGCTACAAGCGAGCATAGGCAGGGAATCATCCTGCCTGGTCGCTACCAGCGAACCTTCGGTCGCTACAAGCGAGCCTGGTCGCTACAAGCGCCCGTGTGGTCGCTTCAAGCGCGGATAGGCAGGGAATTATCCTGCCTGGTCGCTACAAGCGATGCTCCGTCGCTACAAGCGACCGTATCAGTACAGTCATGTAAAAATGTGATTTTTCCACCATTTTAGCCCATTCAAGGTTACCCAACTTCCAGAACTTGATAAAAACAACTTTCCATCACAAAACATCATTTATAAACCATCACAAACAAGGATTACATCCATCAAAGAAATTAGGGTTCAAAACAATAACTTTTCATAACTTTTCTTATGAAATTCACAACACAATAACTTCAACAAAACATGCTAGCATCATCACTTAGCATTCAAGCAAGCACAACATAATCATTAGCAACTTTAAACCATAAAAACTTTCTAACAAAACCTAGACAAAGTGAAGAGAAGTTTGGGATGGAGAAATAGACATTCTCCCCTTCTCAATCACTTGTAATCAAGTAATACTAACTCTCTTACCTAGCAAACTCAAGCTTTCTCTTGCTCTCTTGCTCTTGCCCTAGCTTTTCTCCTTCTCTTCTCCTTCTCTTCTTTCACGTTTCTTCTCCCAAAAAGCAATGAATAGTGATTCCAAAAAGTCTTGTGTTAAACTCTTATAACCCAATCCAATCAATCTTGGCCATCCATTCTTACTAACTCTCAAGGACTCATCCTAGCCTTTCAATCCAATCCAAGCTTACTACTATCATAACCACTTGATCATTACTACTCATAAACTTAAAAGCCCAACACTATTCACCCTCTAGGCCCAAAACCTTAAAAACTCGGTTACGAACTTATCTTCGCGCTAAATAATTATTCCTCGATTACTAGAAAATATTTTTAAATACCAAACCATAAAATAAAATATATAAAAATATAATATACGAAAATAGGGTCGTTACACCTGCACCCTTCTCTTTTGAAAGCACAAAGAGGGTACCATGGAATTACCAACCTGTGGCCTATGTGGAAGGAAAACCACTAGCCAAAATCGAGCCCAGCATCACTAACATTACCGGTGTTGGAGGAATGACTAGAAGCGGTAGAGTCTTCGCTCTGAAAGAACTCGGAAAGATGCCAGCCGTACTACCAAGAGAACCGCTCAAAGAAAAAAGCGTGGAGGAAAAGGAGAACCAAGCGGGGCCTTCTCAAAAGACAATCCCGCAAAAAGAGGCCGAAGAGTTCCTAAGGATAATACAAAAGAGCGAGTACAAGATCATTGACCAGCTAGGTCAAACTCCCTCCAAGATCTCCATGCTATCCTTACTACTCAGCTCGGAAGCACACCGAGAAGCACTACTGCGGATCCTCAGTGAGGCACATGTCACCAAGGACATTCCTGTGGACCAATTCGACGGGATAGTCGGAAATATTACCTCAAGTAGGTACTTGGGTTTCAATGGCGATGAGCTACCCGACGAGGGGCACATTCATAATCGCGCCTTACATATCTCCGTGAAATGCATGGACCACATCCTCTCAAGAGTGCTAGTGGACACGGGGTCATCATTGAATGTCATGCCCAAGTCTACCCTCCTCAAACTATCATGTGAAGGGACCGTAATGAAGCCCAGCGCCTTGGTCGTAAAAGCTTTCGATGGGTCAAGAAGAGCCGTTATAGGGGAGATTGACTTACCAGTCCAAATCGGACCTAAGGTTTTCACCATAACCTTCCAAGTCATGGATATTAATCCAACATACAGTTGTCTTCTCGGACGACCATGGATCCATGCGGCCGGAGCCATTACCTCTACCCTGCACCAGAAACTGAAGTTCATCATTGATAACCAAATGATTGTAGTTTCCGGGCAAGAGGACATGATGGTAAGCCATCTCTCATCTTTCCGTTATATAGAAACGGATGAAGAAGCTGTGGACGTCCCATTCCAATCTTTGGAAGTGGCGAATGTCGTGACATTGAGCTCGAAGCCCAAGGAAGAGGCTAGGACAGCCATGTCATCATGGAGGGCGATAAGAGAGGCCCTAGAAGAAAGCCGACCCACCGGATGGGGCAAGTTAGTGGACGTACCGGAGAAGAAAAATCGCTTCGGGTTGGGGTATCATCCATCAGCCGAAACTTTCTCAAAGCCTCCAAAGCAAGGGATCCTCCCCATTTCGGAAACATTCATCAGTGCGGGGTTTATCCATGAAGATCAAGTGGCTCTACTCGAAGACGTAGATGAAGACGTGCCTGATTTGGTGTACCGTTGCGCTTCGGATGAAGCTTTGAACAATTGGAGGGCTATCGCAATTCCCGAGATTATTACCAGGATCAAGTAATAAACCGTGTTTGTTTGTTTTTACTTTTAAAAAAAATCATTTAGCTCTGCCCAAGGCAAATGATTAGTCGTGTGGGGCCCCCATGTT
This sequence comes from Medicago ruthenica, assembly GCA_018208015.1. Lineage (NCBI taxonomy): Eukaryota > Viridiplantae > Streptophyta > Magnoliopsida > Fabales > Fabaceae > Medicago > Medicago ruthenica. The sequence goes on along the minus strand of CM031378.1, from coordinate 85,690,706 downwards.
TTAAAAGTTATTTACAATCATGAATAAAAACACTCTTTTATGTTCATTCGAGTCTTTTCTTTTTGCATTTGTTTTAAAAAAAATTTTTCTACAAAAAGCCTAAAAAAAAATCATACTCATGCAGATCTACAAATCCACCCTCCAAAAACAACACTACCTTAAACCCTTATGACTTCGATTGCCCGATTAATCAAACGGAAGATGATGAAGAGGACGATTATGAACCGCCTGAAGAATTGTCTAGACTTGCAAATCAAGGGGATAGGGTAATACAACCTCACCAAGAATCAGTTGAAAAGGTCAACTTGGGGACCGAAGAGGATAAGAAAGAGGTCAAGATAGGAGCCTCCCTGCACGAGAATGTGAAAGGAAAGTTGATCAAGCTTCTGCAAGAGTACGTGGACGTATTCGCTTGGTCATATCAAGACATGCCGGGTTTAGACCCTAACATCGTTGTACACAAGCTGCCACTCAAGCCGGAATGCCCGCCAGTGAAGCAGAAATTGAGAAGAACTCGACCCGATATGGCTCTCAAGATCAGAGAGGAGGTCAAAAAGCAATTCGATGCCGGCTTCTTAGCCGTAACCAAGTATCCAACATGGGTTGCAAACATTGGGCCAGTTCCGAAGAAGGATGGCAAGGTGAGAATGTGTGTGGATTATCGGGACTTGAATAGAGCAAGCCCAAAGGATGATTTCCCGCTACCACACATCGACATATTGGTGGACAACACAGCCCAATTCTCAGTCTTTTCCTTTATGGATGGCTTCTCGGGATATAACCAAATCAAGATGGCTCCAGAGGACATGGAGAAAACTACATTCATCACTCCATGGGGGACATTCTGCTATAAGGTAATGCCTTTCGGATTAACAAATGCCGGGGCAACATACCAAAGAGCAATGGTGACTCTTTTCCATGACATGATCCATAAGGAAATTGAGGTCTACGTCGACGATATGATTGCCAAATCCCAAACGGAGGAGGATCATCTAGTCCATCTACAAAAGCTTTTCGAACGCCTAAGGAAATTCAAGCTGCGCTTAAATCCTAACAAGTGCACATTTGGCGTTAGATCCGGGAAGTTATTGGGTTTCATTGTCAGCCAAAGAGGTATTGAAGTAGATCCCGATAAGGTGAAGGCCATCCAAGAAATGCCAGCGCCAAATACCGAGAAAGAAGTCCGGGGTTTCTTAGGAAGATTGAACTACATTGCCAGGTTCATCTCACACATGACAGCTACCTGCGAACCAATCTTCAAACTGCTAAGGAAAAACCAAGCCGTTCATTGGAATGAGGATTGCCAAGAGGCGTTTGATAAGATCAAACAATACCTGCAAGAACCACCAATTTTATTACCTCCGGTTCCGGGTAAACCCCTCATCTTATACCTAACCATACTTGAAGGATCAATGGGTTGTGTGTTAGGACAACAAGATGAAACGGGAAGAAAAGAGCACGCAATCTACTACCTAAGCAAGAAGTTTACTGATTGTGAAACAAGGTATACTTCACTTGAAAAGACTTGCTGCGCTTTAGCATGGGCTGCTCGACGTCTAAGGCAATACATGTTGACCCATACAACTTGGTTGATATCGAAGATGGATCCCATCAAGTACATCTTCGAAATGCCTGCCCTCACAGGGAAGATAGCCCGTTGGCAAATGCTGCTGTCTGAGTACGACATCCAATACGTTGCTCAAAAAGCCATCAAAGGGAGTGTTTTATCCGAGCACCTTGCTCACCAACCATTGGAGGATTATCAGCCCATACAATTCGACTTCCCGGACGAAGATGTCGTAGCTTTGAATGACGAAGAAGTCACAAGCGATGATGAAGGGCCAGAACCAGGAGCTCAATGGAAGCTCGCTTTCGACGGCGCCTCAAATGCCATGGGACACGGTATCGGAGCAGTTTTAATCTCCCCAAGAAATGGATACCAGCCCTTCACAGCAAGGTTGTGCTTTGACTGCACCAATAACATGGCAGAATATGAAGCATGTATCCTAGGCCTCGAAGCAGCAATTGATCTAAGGATCAAAAACCTTGAAGTATACGGTGACTCAGCCTTAGTCATCTATCAAGTCAAAGGAGAATGGGAAACGAGACATCCCAATTTAATTCCCTACCAAGCCCGGGTTGTAGAATTGATCAAGCATTTTGATGAAATCAACTTCCACCACATACCTCGAGAAGAAAATCAGGTAGCAGATGCTTTGGCTACATTATCATCAATGTACCAAGTAAATTTCTACAACGAAGCACCAATCATAAGGATGGATCGTAGAGACAAACCAGTTGTATGCGCATCAGTCGAAGAGGGACTTGACGACAAACCTTGGTTCTACGACATCAAGCGATACCTCGAAGAGCAAGAGTATCCAGAAAATGTCTCGCACACCGATAAGAGGACCCTCAGAAGATTGGCATCCCAGTTCTTCCTCAGTGGAAATACCCTCTACAAAAGAAATTATGACATGGTTCTGCTCAGATGTGTGGATAAACATGAAGCGGACATGCTCATCAAAGAAATCCACGAGGGATCTTTTGGAACCCATGCTAATGGGCATGCAATGGCAAAGAAAATCTTAAGGGCGGGCTACTATTGGTTAACCATGGAAGCTGATTGTTTCCACTATGCCAAGACTTGTCACAAGTGCCAGATTTACGCCGACAAGGTGCATGTGCCACCAACTCCACTGAACGTCATGACTTCACCTTGGCCTTTCTCTATGTGGGGCATAGACATGATTGGAATGATCGAGCCCAAAGCGTCAAATGGACATCGCTTCATCCTCGTTGCCATCGACTACTTCACCAAATGGGTAGAAGCAGCTTCGTATGCAAACGTAACCAAACAAGTGGTAGCCCGATTTATCAAGAAGGAAATCATTTGCCGGTATGGTACTCCCCACAAAATCATCACCGATAATGGGGCAAACCTGAACAACAAGACAATGAAGGAGTTGTGCAAAGATTTCAAGATTGAGCACCATAATTCCTCCCCTTACCGACCAAAGATGAACGGTGCGGTAGAAGCAGCCAATAAGAACATAAAGAAGATCATCCAGAAGATGGTGACAACATATAAGGATTGGCATGAGATGCTTCCCTTTGCGCTACATGGCTACAGAACAGCCATTCGCACTTCAACTGGGGCAACCCCCTTCTCCTTAGTATTGTTGGTATAAGCCCTAGAGGCCAATAGTTTATGTCAAACTTTTATATGTATCATGACTTTTATTATTGAATAAAATATGGCATTCTTTATTACACTTGTTATAAGATAAATAAAGTCCCTAGAATAGTTAGTTCATGTGATGGAATATTAAGTGTGACTTAATCATGAGATTACATCAACAGAAAGAACACTATTCTTAAATGTATCCGTAGTCAAGCTTTAATATGAATTGGGATAATATTAAAGCATGGAGACTATTATGTATGTAGACTGATGACCACATCTCATGGGTCATGAATATGAGATATTAAGTCTGTACATAGGTATAAGTATTAGGAGTAATATTTATACTGGATTGACCCATCGTGAGAATACTACATAGTATGTTATGAAATCGTCATAAGTTATTCTCACAATGATAATAGTGTATATCACTCTTAGACCTGAAACCACTATGATCCCTAGATGTGGACTCAAGTGTTTTATTGCCATTCAAACGTTGTCTGTAACAAGATGACTATAACGTTGGTTAATGGGCACTTGATGAATCATGCTGAGGGACATGAGTGTCCTAGATGGGATTTGTCCCTCCTCATAACAGGAGATATATCTTTAGGCCTCTTGATGAAATATGACTGGAAAAATGCATGGCCATGCCGAATTAAGTCAATATGAGATATTGGACTTATTCGTTGTTCAGTATATTTCGGGATCAAGAAATATAAATATTGAGCTAAACAAGGGTGACGTAATCTATGCCTTGTGTTCAATAAAGATATTAGGACAAAGGAGTAATCGTACACATAGATATTATCATGGAAAAGGTTTCGTCAGATCACTTGACATTCTTGTCACTTGGGTAGCAGTGATGTGTTGCTAGATACCGCTCACTGTTTATAATATTAAATATAGGATTTAATATTATTGCCAACGTTACAAGAACCTATAGGGTCACACACAAAAGAACGGTAAAAAGGAGAAATATAAGTAGTACTTATATGATGGGGTACGTTTAGCAATAGGCGCTAATTAGTTAGCGGAAGCTGATGGGCTAATGGGCTTTTGAAGCTCAAGCTGATTTTGTGCAGCAAGGAGTTCTATAAATAGAAGCTCTAGTGCTGAAATCAGCTAATGCTTTTTCGTGTAACCCTAAAGGCGAAACGAATCCCCACTTCTCTCCCTAACCTCTGATCGCTTGGCTAGAACCGGGAATCAAAGGAAGCCGTTCGTGTGGACGAGTAGAGGCTTTGCTTACTTGCTCAGCTGTGATCAAAGAAACAGTTTCTGCACTAAGAGGTAACAACTCTATCACTGATTCATGTGATATTCGTAATGATCCAAGGAAAGGAAATCAAAAATTTTAAACTTCCGCTGCACTATGAATGTCGATTTTCCTTCAAGTATATGGTATGGAAGCTGTTCTCCCCATAGAGGTGGAAATTCCTTCGCTAAGGGTCTTGATGGAAACCAAGCTAGAAGAAGCTGAATGGGTCCAAACAAGGTTCGACCAACTGAATCTCATGGAGGAAAAGCGTCTGACGGCAATATGTCACGGACAACTCTATCAAAGGAGGCTCAAGAGAGCATTCGACAAGAAGGTCCGTCCTCGAGAGTTCAAAGAAGGAGACCTAGTGCTCAAGAAGATATTACCTATCCACAAAGATCCCTGAGGGAAGTGGACTCCCAGCTATGATGGGCCGTACGTGGTAAAGAAAGCTTTCTCAGGCGGAGCCCTGATCATCACCACTATGGACGGAGAAGAGTTCCCACTCTCAATAAATTCCGATGCAGTCAAGAGGTATTATGCCTAAAGAAAAAAGAAGGAGAAAAAAGCTCGCTAAATCGAAAACCTGAAAGGGCGGTTTAGGCAATAGAGAGCGTCCTGCTAGATTGAAAACCTGAAAAGGCGGTCTAGGCAAAAATTAAGGACATCAAAAAAGGAAATACACCCCGGTGGATTGAAAACTCGAAAGAGCGATCCAGGCAAAAGTTAGGGGTTAACAAAAAAAGGAAGGGCAATGACTGCAGCATCTAAGCTCCGGACAAGATTCAAGAGGAGAAGAATCGGTCTCGTCAGCATCTTCCAACAAACAAAAATCTCGAAGTCATAAGGAAATAGCATGTGTTGTGCCAAAACCAGCATTTTCTTTTTGCTTTTTCTTCTCTATCTCACTTCTCACTTTGTGTATTTTTACCCATTCAAGAGGTCAAATCTGCATTGAATAAATTTCCCTTTTTTATTTTATGTTCTCAGTAGCGCATAAAATTTTGTTTTATTCATGATGAAAATGCTTTAAAACATGGGAAATAAACAAAAGAATTTTTTTTCCAAAAAAAGAGAAAAAAACAAACAAACATTGCTTTATTTTGAATCTTCGTGAATTCTGAAGAATTGCGGTAATTCCCACCAAAATATTGCACCAAAGGACTTATGCTCCTTAGCAAAGGCAAGTGTGTAGCTCGCGGCACGCGGAGCGCAAGATCCCCCAAGGGTTAGGAGGGGCAGAATTCCCCAGTAAACACCCTAAACATCCAAACACCAAACAAGGCTGGATATCGATCATGCTTCCAAAATGATCCTTTATCCTCATAAGCCAAACCTCATTGATATTCCCCAGGGAATCTCAACCCCAAACAAAAGTCCAATCATTATTGGCAAACCCACACAAATTTTCGGGCTTAGGCTCGAACTACACCGGTTTTGATCCCATTTGGGTATGTAGGCAAAGGACCTCGTCCTTCCAAACCGACCAACCAAAAAATGAACAAAACACAAAAAGAGAGCCCAATTGTCATTGGTGCAACCACAACCAAGACCGACTTTGCTCGGCACTCAACCAATCTCCCACACATCATAGCATAATTCATGCATGCATATACAAATCATTCATACACATGCATTTCATGCATTCTCAACAAGGGTTCTCCAGTAAGTATCACATATCACCAACATCCATCAAACATTCAACCAGGGGCACCTATTTAGGGTAAGACCACAGCTCGTTAGGAATCGACATTCAGAAGCAGTGCCTGAATAAGATTACCTAGCTTAGGTATCGACCTCTAGAAGCAGTACCTAGAGTAGATCACCTCCCCCAGTGTATCGACCTTCAGTGTTAGCGGCTGAATAAGATCACAGCTCGTTAGGAATCGACATTCAGAAGCAGTGCCTGAATAAGATTACCTAGCTTAGGTATCGATCTCTAGAAGCAGTACCTAGAATAGATCACCTCCGTCAATGTTCGACCTCTAGAAGCAGTACCTAGAGTAGATCACCTCCATCAATGTTCGACCTCTAGAAGCAGTACCTAGAGTAGATCACCTCCATCAATGTTCGACCTCTAGAAGCAGTGCCTAGAGTAGATCACCTACCTCAACGCTCCACCTCTAGAAGCAGTGCCTAGAGAAAATCACCATCCTCAAGAATCGACTTCTAGTGACAGTGCCTAGATAAGATTACCTTCATTCCCCAGTGGATCTACCTCCAGTGTTAGCGGCTGGATACGATCAACCTTTTCCAACCATTGCATTTGCGTTTCGCGAAGGACAAAATTCGGGTCCTTCTTTTTACTTAATTGATCTCCGCAAAGAGTTCATGAGATGCCCTCGGCACTCACGCACTCTATGCGAAGACACAATTAAGTAGGGGCAGCTGTAGTACCCTAATTTTGTCCTACGCATTTTAAAACAAAATCAAAAAAAATCAAAGAGGGGAAAAAGTCAAAAGTCAACAAAAGTCAACAGAAAAGTCAACATTTCAAAATTGAGGACTTCGCACTGCGAAGCTCACTTCGCACTGCGAAGTCTGCGATTTTTCTGCAGATTTTTGGTTTCTTGGATTTAATTCCAGAATTTGTTGCATATCATTTCCATAATTATTTTAAGTAGCATTCATGGCTAATTGGGCCAAGCAAAGCCAGAGTTGAAGGACTTGCCATTAATGCCAAGGTTGGAAGCTTTTTCTTCCAACCTAGCATGTGACAAGCAAGTGGGCTTGCCCTTGGGCAGCTCTAGTCCCTCCCAGGTGACCAGCTAACCACCACAAGGTTGCCAGCCACCTGCTTGAGGACTTTCCTCCTGCTTGCTCCCCCAAAAACCAGTCAAACCAGCTGGATTTTTCACTTGAAAAGCCATGATTGCCTACTCTGTTTTTGCAGCAGCTTTTCACCCCTCACACCAGCCATAAGTAGCCTTTTTCATCCCTCAATCTCTGCACATTACAGTGCACGTTTTTATTGACCAACCATTGAGATTGCAAGGATTGATCCCCAAGCATTAGCCAATTGCAAATCAGCTTTGTTCTTCATCATTACCTTCTAGAATTGGTTGAATTTGTGGCTGAAGTCAGGCTGAATCTTGCCCCTTGGTACAAGGCAAGGTTGCCTCTATCCATTAGCATTTAATGCAAAGGGATTCAGCTTGATCTTAGCCACAAAATCAGCTGAATTTTAGGATTTTGTAATGATGACAAAGATTTGGTTTTGGCCTATAAATAGAAGGCAATGCCCAAGGTTTCAAACACAATTAACACAGCATTTTCAAGAGCAGAAACTCTACTCATTTTAGCCTACAAACCTCCACAAACAACCAGAAACAATCAATCCAACACAAAGCTTACAAAAGTTCAAGTTCATCACAAATCTTCAAAACCTTTGTGAAAGCCTTCAACCAAATCAAACCAAGTGCAGCTGGAGCTTTGCTAAGGAGTTCTGTAAGTTTCTAAAGCTTTATATTGCATTTACAATTGTGTTTGCATAGCTACTTTGGTTCAAAACCCTTTGGTTCTAAAAAACCCCTTTTGAATTTCAAAGAAATCCCAAGGTTTTCAAAACATCAAAACTGGTTTGTCCAGCCTTTTTCACCCCAAAAACTCAAAGTTTTTCACCCACCTATAAGGTCCTGAGTGTGTTCAGAAGTTGTTTCTGAACAAAGGTTCAGAAACAGCTTCTGAACCCAAAATTTCGCATGCTTCGCAGTGCGAAGTCATGGTCGCAGTGCGACCATGACAGAACTCAGAACCTGAGTTTTTGTGTCAAAATGACCAATTTTTGAGGTTCTAGCCCCAGAGCTCAGAACCAAAGAGTTTTTAAATCCATGTTCTTCAAACCATAACAAGGTTTTTGCATAATTTTGGCAAAATCACAAGTTCGTATGACCATTATGTGGATAACTTGCAAAACAAGTTATGTTCTCAAACTTTCAAAACCACATGAACAAACAAGTTATGTTCATCATTCCAATCAAAACTTGAACAATAAATATTGTTCATGATTCTCAAAACTCAAGCAATGAACATACACCAAATTTGTTCGCTTTTCAAAACCGTTCGCAAAACGAGCCGAACTTGTGCGTTTTCTAGCAAATTTGCTAAACCTTCTCATTTTGGGTTTTCAAACCAAATGTTTTGACACACCTTGGGATTTCTAAAGGATTCAACCCAAAAACATGAATGAAAAAGGGATGGTGTGACGTATGTCTCTCCATCGCCCCGATTGTACGAATGCGTGACGTATGTCTCGTCGCTCGGACAATCGTCATTCCCCTTTTTCTAAATATGTACAACCCTAACCAAACCAAATCTTGGCCCCTTGTGGTCAATCCAAACCTTTTGGTCCCCCGTGGCCATTAGACTCATCGCCCGACTCTTCGGAGTCCACTCGGTCAATGATTGACTTGTATGAGTCCATTGCACCTCTCTTGGTCCCATAGCGGCCAATTTCAACCCTTTACCCTAACGGACGTACCTTTTAACAATTCTAATGCGATTCACGAACAAACGCTTAATAAGTCTCCAAGAGCGAGCATACAAGCTACGTTTAAATCGCAAGAATTCGGTTAAAACATCGTCCAATTAAAATCAACCAACACATGTACGTTTTTCTACCAAAGAACTACGTACGCTTTGAATTCTCCGACTACCGGGAGATACGTAGGAGCAAGATCGACATCTTGTCAAGCGCAATAATAAAAAAAAACTTTTTTCTTTCGTTTGTTTTTATCTCTTTTCCCCCTTTTATTATGTTTTTTAACATAAATGAACATGCACGCAAAGTATTTAAAAAAACAATTCAAGCTTTAACCAAATAGAAGGTTCCCGTTGAGTACAACGGACGTGAGGGGTGCTAATACCTTCCCCTTGCGTAATCGACTCCCGAACCCGACAATGGTTGCGATGACCTAATCCTTATCCTCATCGTCGAAGGGTTTTATTATCGTTTCCCTTTACAACAAAAAAAAAACTTAAGGGTTTATCAACGTTCCCTTTACACAAAAACTTTGGTGGCGGCTTCACAAAGGCCCTCCGAGCGTTCGAGGACGACCTCGGAGGATTTGCGCGTCTTTTTCCCGAGGAAAAAAACGAGGTGCGCACACCTCCCTGCCGAAATTTCGTTGAAACGACGAAAATTTCTGGCTCAAAATACGAGAAAAAACGAATTGAAAGTGGGTCAAAAATGGGGTATGACACTCATCAAGTCCATCAGTTATACTATCCCACAAGTCAATCCTCCATACAGTCATACAAGTCGTATTGTCTTACATACATTCATACATTCATGCATATACACCTTCATGCATACACAACATGCACATAACATCATTCAATACATGGTTGCATTAACCACCCTGAGTCTTGCTTTTCATGTCAATCAATCATGAACAATTTGTAACTCTTTTTCCCCAAGTGTCATCCCCAGTGTGTCTGGTCCAAAGATGTCACCCTCTTTTCGCCAAATGGCAGTTCTTTAACGAATAGCTTGTGCATTCTCCTATCCAGTCTTTTGTCGTCAGTTGACTAGCTCGGCTACATCCCGAGCAGCTGACATTTACCTTTTATCCTGTCATCAGTGGCAAGTTCGGCTACATCCCGAGTAGCTGACATTTATCTCTTACCTTCTTTAAGCTACCCTCACAATGGTAGTAGGTAAAATACATGTCATCTGTCTGTTTTAAGCTATCCATACAACGATAGTAGACGGTGTCTCCTTTTTATATTACCTCTTTTAAGCTATCAATACACGATAGTAGGTAATACATGTCATCTGTCTGTTTTAAGCTATCCATACAACGATAGTAGACGGTGTCTCCTTTTTATATTACCTCTTTTAAGCTATCAATACACGATAGTAGGTAATACATGTCATCTGTCTGTTTTAAGCTATCCATACAACGATAGTAGACGGTGTCTCCTTTTTATATTACCTCTTTTAAGCTATCAATACACGATAGTAGGTAATACATGTCATCTGTCTGTTTTAAGCTATCCATACAACGATAGTAGACGGTGTCTCCTTTTATATTACCTCTTTTAAGCTATCAATACACGATAGTAGGTAATACATGTCATCTGTCTGTTTTAAGCTATCCATACAACGATAGTAGACGGTGTCTCCTTTTATATTACCTCTTTTAAGCTATCAATACACGATAGTAGGTAATACATGTCATCTGTCTGTTTTAAGCTATCCATACAACGATAGTAGACGGTGTCTCCTTTTATATTACCTCTTTTAAGCTATCAATACACGATAGTAGGTAATACATGTCATCTGTCTGTTTTAAGCTATCCATACAACGATAGTAGACGGTGTCTCCTTTTATATTACCTCTTTTAAGCTATCAATACACGATAGTAGGTAATACATGTCATCTGTCTGTTTTAAGCTATCGATACAACGATAGTAGACGGTGTCTCCTTTTATATTACCTCTTTTAAGCTATCAATACACGATAGTAGGTAATACATGTCATCTGTCTGTTTTAAGCTATCCATACAACGATAATAGACGGTGTCTCCTTTTATATTACCTCTTTTAAGCTATCAATACACGATAGTAGGTAATACATGTCATCTGTCTGTTTTAAGCTATCCATACAACGATAGTAGACGGTGTCTCCTTTTATATTACCTCTTTTAAGCTATCAATACACGATAGTAGGTAATACATGTCATCTGTCTGTTTTAAGCTATCCATACAACGATAGTAGACGGTGTCTCCTTTTATATTACCTCTTTTAAGCTATCAATACACGATAGTAGGTAATACATATCATCTGTCTTCTTTAAGCTGTCATCTTTGTTGATAGTAGACAATTCCTTCCCCAGTGAAACTATGTTATCCCCCAGTGGAGTCGGATCCCTTGCTTTAACAAACTCGGGTATCCTTTGGTTTTGTTTTACCCCCAGTCGGGTCAGCTTCGCCGTCTTGCATTTGCATTTGCATCACGAGCATCTCACATTTTTTCCTTTTAGGTCCAAAATTGGCGTACTCTGTATTTAAGTCCCTTCGACCCGTCGAATCCAAGATTTCCTCTTCAGATCTCCGGACGAAGAGACTTAAATAGGGGCATCTGTCATACCCCAATTTTTGACCTAAATTTTCTTTTTTACTCGTCTCTTGGTCCGAAGTTTTTTCGTCGTTTCAGACAAAATTTCGACAGGGAGGTATTTTAAAATACCTCATTTTTTGGTTCCGAAGGCGACATTTTTCTTTTTATTATTACTTGTTATTTTTATTCGTTATTTCTTTTTATTCTCATTTTTATTTTTCTCTTTTTTCATTATCCTCTTATTTCTTTTTATTTATATTTATTTTTGGATTTTTTATTTTTATTTTTATTACTTTTATTTTTCAAAAAAGTTTGACTTAGGTTTTAATGAGTGTTGATGACAATTTTAATGGTTGCCTATTTTGTTGTTGTTTGACTGATATTGGTTATTGTCCATCAATGGCTTTGATTCACATTAATTGGCACAGTATGATAAAAGGAGAGGCCATCAGCAACAGAAAGGGGGGGAATTCACGCAAAAGCCAATTAAGAAAAATTCATCAGAAACCTCCACAATCAAGAACACAACCCACAAATCCGCACCACACCAACACAGTAACAAACATCCTCACCAACCCAATCACTCACAACCGTACGGCTTTCCCCCTTGAACCAACACAACAATAACACACTCAGTCACCACCCATCACCAAACTCACGTACTCCCTCTACAAAACCGCACACCAACACGCAAAACAACCCAGCAATCCACGAAAAAACCCTCCCTACCTCAATCACTCACAACCGTACGGCTTTCCCCCTTGAACCAACACAACAATAACACACTCAGCCACAACCCTCTCACGGCCTAGCCACCTCCTCCTCTAACCCAAACCGCAATCAGCCATATATACCACAAACACACGCGGCCTACCAACTCCCAACCACCAAACCGCGCCCTGCTCCTCCCTGAACCAGCCACAACGCCGCGTCCAAAACCGACCCATTTTCTTTAAAGGTAGTTTTCGAATTTTCTTAAAAAAATTAGATCTAGGTTTTATAAAAGGGATTTGAGAAAAATAAGGTTGATTTTTGAAGAGAGAAAAAAAAAGGAATCGAAAAACATGTTTTTTTTTTAAAAAGGGGACGAAGTTGGCTTCTCCGGCGCGGTGGCGCCGCCACCTTGGCCGGCTAACCACCGCGCCTGAGTCTATCCTGGCCGCAGCTTTTTTTTCAGTGAGAGAAGAGAGAAGGAGAGAAGAAAGAAGCATGAGAGAGAAGGAAAAAATGAAATGAAAGAAAATCAGCTTTTTTCCAAATGTATACTGACCCAAGAACCAAACCCAGCCAAGCCCATACGGCCCAGCTTCTTCCTTGCTCCATTTCTCTAGTCATTCGCTATCCACACCCCCCTATTACTCCCTGCACCCTTTTCTTTCTTTTATTTCTTTTCTTCTTTGATTTTCATTTCTTTTTTTTTGCATTTAGTTTTAGTCTTTATTTATTTGACATGCATTTTATTGCTTTATTTTTTTTTAGCACATCATGCATTTTTATATTTATTTATTTTCCTTTTATTTCATGCATTTTCATTTTAGTTTTTTATTCTAGCATATTTATTGTCATGCATTTGCAATTCCCTTTATTTATTGTTTTGTCATTTCTTTTTTATTTTGATTAGAATGTATTTAGGAACAAATGTAAATCATAAATGAGAATTTGCACTGACACTCACTTTATTTATTCTGCTTTATGTCTTTATTTATTTTTATTTATTCCGCTTTATAAAAAAAATACAAAAATATTAGGTTAGTTTAATTTCAAAGGGATTTCGTGGTGATCCAACGTCACCACGGAATTTCCTCGCGTTTAGCTTTTTTAGTCTTAGTCCATATTCAAAAAAACAACAAAAACATGCAAATAATCAAAAACACAAAAAAATCTTTTCTTAATAAACCTTGATTTTCAATCAAGTGTCCGTTTTTCCTCTTTATTTTCTTTAAATAACCATTAATCTACTTTAATTACACTTTAATCCTTTTCAAAATATAAAACACAAACCAATCCCATTTTGCCACTTGGCTTTTATTTTTAAAACTTTTTTTAAAATTAAATAAAAAACACAAAAACAAATCAAACGTCATTTTTACCCCGAACTACGAGGTTTTGATCCCTCACGGGTACGTAGGCAGAGGACCTTGTCCTTCCAAATCGTAAAAAATACAAAAAACATTTTTATCTTTTTCTCACTATTCTAAATTCGTTCTTTTCTTTTTTAAAAAAATAATAAGCAAGTTATAGCCCAAAATAAATAAATAAAATCAAGAGGTTCTCGTAGAGTACTACGAACGTTTAGGGTGCTAACACCTTCCCTAAACGTAACTAACCCCCGAACCCCAAATTTTTAAAATTGTGGTAATTTAGAACTTTTTTCCACTTTTCATTTAAAAAATTAAAAGTTCAGTCGTGAAATAAAATTAGTGAGTCAACGCTAATCAATAGCTTGATCTCCGAAAATCACCGCGACAAGAAGCATGATTGGGAGTCTGTTATATCTAACTGCAAGCAGACCAGACATAACCTTTGCTGTTGGAGTGTGCGCTAGATATCAAGCTGAGCCAAAAAAGAGTCATTTGACACAAGTGAAGAGGATTCTGAAGTATGTCAATAGTACAAGTGATTATGGTATTATGTACTCACAGAGTGGAAGTTCTGAATTAGTTGGGTATTGTGATGCTGACTGGGCAGGAAGTGCAGATGACAGAAAGAGTACTTCTGTTGGATGTTTCTTTCTGGGTAACAATTTGATTTCATGGTTCAGTAAGAAGCAGAATTGTGTATCATTGTCTACAGCTGAAGCTGAATATATAGCAGCTGGAAGTAGTTGTTCTCAGTTGGTGTGGATGAAGCAGATGTTGAAGGAATACAATCTTGAACAAGATGTTATGACTCTGTACTGTGATAATCTGAGTGCTATCAACATTTCAAAGAACCCCATACAACATAACCGGACTAAGCACATTGATATAAGACATCATTTCATCAGAAACCTTGTGGAAGAGAAACAGATTGCTGATATTTTTACAAAAGCTTTGGATGCCAAGTAATTTGAAAGTCTGAGAAGCAAGCTGGGAGTTTGTCTGCATGAGGAATTATAGCAATTACATATTACTAAGGGTGAGCAAGCTGGAAGTGAGGGAGATGAAGATGAATATGATACTGAGTCTGATACAATCTGTGTTAAACATTCAGTTTTTGTTCTCTATGTGAAGAATGTGTTTGTCAAAATTATTTGGCTAAAAAGGGGGAGAAAAACTTGTGTTTGGTTTCAGAATGTGGCTGTTCAGAATGTACTAAGTTTCAGAGTTCAGAGTTTGTTTTGTTCAGAATTCAGGTTTTTTAGAGTTTTATTCGGGTTTTTCAGAGTCAATAGAACAAGAGTTGTGAAGATATGTTTCAGGGGGAGTCTTTGTCTCAAGAGGTGTGTTTCAGTTTAGTGTCCCTAGTGTTCCTGAGGAGTTGTGTGCTGTTTAAGTTTCAGAAGCAATATTTCAGAGTTTACTACAATTCAGATTTGAGGGGGAGAGCTGTTTGTTATATTCTGAGTTTATTGTTGGATGTTGTGCTTCAGGGGGAGAGTTGGTTGTGTCTGAGTATGAGTTGAGGGGGAGTTGTTTTTGTACCAGAAGAGTTGTGTGCTTCATGTGCTTCAGAAACTGGTTGTTGTTTGTGTGCTGTCACAAGCTGTAGTATTGTGGTATGTGTGTGCTTTAGAAACTGAGTATGTCAAAAGCTGTTGTGATGAGTGTTGTGATTGTTTCAGAAGTTGAAGCTTTCAGGGGGAGTTTGCTGAAGCTGTTTGTGTTTAACATAGCATTTTATCCGCTGCTGACTCTGGTGCTATGTTTAATTTGTGTAGTTCTTCATGGTTGAATATTTTTGTTGAGTGAAGAACTTGTCTTTGTGAACAATTTGATTTTAGCCAAAAATTTGCCAAAGGGGGAGATTGTTGGATATCTGAATGTTGGCTATATGTTTCGTAAAATCAAAGTGTGCAAGCACTGCATCTCCAGAAGCATATGTGTCTTCAGAAGCTGAAAATTTCATTGTGTGCATCTTCAGAAGCTGGGTCAGAAGCTACAGGACTTCAGAAGCTGATAACTTGGCTTTGCGAAGCCACTATGCTCTGCGAAGGTCTTCAGACGCTGAACTGTTCATCAGACGCTGAACTGTTCATCGGACGCAGAACTGGTCATCAGACGCACTGTTCAGACGTTGACTTCTGTTGACCTTCAGAAGCTGCCTTTCAGAAGCTGAATTTCTGCGTTCTTTTTGTTAATTCTTTCTGCGTATCTTTTGAAGATTTGTTGAAGTTTTATCCAGGCTGTTGTTTTCTAGAAGGCTGATTATTTTACGTGAAGATCTTGTTGAAGATTAGCTTCATTTATTTATAAATATATTTTCAAAGGAATCTTTGCAAAATATATCTCAGAAATATATTTGCTTCTATGAGCTTCTAAAGAATTTCAGAATTGTATCTTTGAAGAATATATGGTTCAGAATTATGTGAGCTGCTAAAGACTATATAAGGAGGACGTGCTGCTATTGAAGAGTTGATTGATCAAAAACCAGAAATTAGAATTAAGAGTCTTAGAGTTTTTGAGTTTGTAAGCTTAGAGCTTTGTTTTGTACCACTCATCTGTTAGAGTTGGTTGTCTTGTTTAGAGTTGTTTAGCTTTGTTTTGTACCACTCATCTGTTAGAGTTGGTTGTTTTGTTTAGAGTTGTTTTTCACTTAAAGCTTTTAAGCACAAGTGATGTTTTTGTTTTTTTTGAAGAGTGTCTTCATCATACTTGTTTTGTTCAGAAGTTGATAATCACTGGGCTGTGATTACTTAGTTAGGAAGTAAGTAGGGTTCTTATATCTAGGGGTTTCCTAGGTAGAAGTCTATACGGGTGGAGATTAAGTGATAAGGCTGGGAACAGGGGTTGTGTCTTGAGTCTTAGAATTAATTCCTCTTAGTGGATTTCCTTCCTGGATTGGTATCCTCCAAACGTAGGTGTTGTTTATCACCGAACTGGGTTAACAACTACTTTGTGTTCTTTATTTTCTGTCCTTTATTTTGCTGCTTCTGAACCTGTGTTTAAGTACTCTGTTTTGCTTGTTTGGTACTCTGTTTTACGGTACTGATTCAGTACCTGCCAGAATTTCAATTTTCATGTTGGTAAAAATGTTAGAGCAAAGTGCATCACTGACTGTAGAGTGAAACCGAAGGATGGGAAAGAGGTGAAGCCAAGTGACATAGTTAACAAGGTAATGAGAGCTTGGGATGTTGTTGTTGAATCACCTACGCAAGAATTATATGCAAGTGCGTTAATGGAATTCAAAAATGTTTGTAAAGATTTTCCAAAGTTTCTTACTTATGTCGAGAGCACCGTATTGGATGTTGTGAAGTAGAAAATAGTGAGGGCATGGACAGACCATGTCTTGCATCTTGGTTGCAGAACCACCAACCGAGTTGAGGGGGCTCATGGTAAACTGAAGAAATATTTGAGCAATAGTGTAGGTGATTTTGGTACTTGTTGGGAGAAAATACCTGATATGTTGGTGATCCAGTTAACTGAGATACAAACTTCATTTGGGAGGAGTTGTATTGTATTAGAACATAGATACAAAGACGTCATTTTGTACTCTGGGTTGGCTGGTTATGTGTCTAGGACTGCTTTGAGCTTTATTTTTGATGAAGAAAGACGTTCCAAGGAAACCTTGTGCATGGACAAAGATATTTGTGGTTGTGTGATAAAGACATCGTATGAGCTACCTTGTGCATGCACTATTGCTGTAAAAATCCGTGACAACAAGCCTATTTGATTGGATGAGATACACCGTCATTGGCAAAGGTTATGTATGGGTGAAGAAAGTAATGAAGATGGTTTTTCTGTCGAGGAGGAGTGGAATGGTATTCAGGAACGTCTCAAGAAAGTTCCTTTTCAAATCAAACTAGAAATCAAAGAGGTGTTGCGTCAGTTGGCATTTCCATAATCCACAATGGTTTCTCCTCCTCCAAGAAAAGTACCAACCAAGGGAGGGCGAAAAAAGTGAGGTGTAAAGTAAATGAGGCATCGACAAGTCAAATCCCTTCTTATTGGGAGTGTGTTGATTCCCAATTTCCGGATAGTCAACCGTCGCAAACTATGTCATCATTTCCTAAAAGAAAGGGTGCTCGTATTGGCAAATCATCACGTTCCCTGTTGGAACAAAATGTATGAACAACTCTCTTTTGGGTTTTGATGATAACAAAGTGTTAAAAAGAAAATTGGATATGCTAATATTTGATTCTAGTGTGCAGAACCATGTACTTAAAGTTTGGTATCTAACATTGGTTATGAAAGAACAAGTTAAGAGCAAGAAGGAAAGCATAGAAGCTTGTGGTGCAAGGTTGAAGCAAATCAGTGTCTGAAGCAGCTTCTGAAGGCAGCTTCTGAAGGTGCGTCTGAAGGCAGCGTCTGAAGACTGCGTCTGAAGGGTGCGTCTGAAGGTCAACGAAAGTCAGCGTCTGAACAGTGTGTCTGAAGGTCAACAAAAGTCAGCGTCTGAACAGTGCGTCTGAAGAGTGCGTATGATGAACAGTGCTTCTGAAGGGTGCGTCTGAAGATCAGCTTCTGATCCGTACGTCTGAAGACCAACTTCTGAAGCCTGAAGTGTGCTGTCACTGTCAACAGTACAAACTGCTCTGCAACATTCTCAGAAGTCAAAACTGATGTCTGCACTCACGTTTCCTTGCACGAAACACTCAATCCCTTTTAAGGAAACATTTTTAAACGTTGCTCTTCAACTTCACATACCATTTCAAGGATGAAATTCACGTGAGTGAAGCTTCAACTGCAACGGCTCTATTGCTGACCTGGGATCTTCTCAACTGCTCTTTTCTCCTCTATAAAGGACAGAAGATTTGAAGAAGAAAATCTAAGACTCAAGAAACTCAAAGACTGAAAAACTTTGTGCTCTGTTTTACGAACACAAAAACTATCAAAACTGAAAGTCAGCAAAAACACTTAGAAATTCTTACAAACTTCTTACCTTAGAATTTCTTAAGTTTAGAGTCATACACTTGTGTTGTATTTTGTGAACACCACTGATTGTATATCAAGTGTTCAAACTCAAACTCATTTCTTTGTAAAATCTGTTTGATTCAAAGTCTTAGACTGTGTGTCGAAGCAAAGAAGTCTCTTACTTAGTGTTTGAGCAATAGGAAGTCTCTTACTTAGTGTTTGAGCAAAAGAAGTCTCATAACTTTGTGTATTGAGCAATAGGAAGTCTCTTGCTTTGTGCTTGAGCAATTGTAATAGTTTGATTATAGTGGAAAATCTCTTGTTAGTAACAAGGGGACTGGACTACTTCCGGGTTGTGGAAGGAACCAGGATAAACCATTGTGTCCTTCTCTCTCTCTCTCTCTCTCATTTAAGCTTTTACCCGCTGCAAACACTCTGTAAAATAGTTCAGAATCTTATTCTGAACTTAACCAAAAGTTTTGAGAAAGAAAAGAATTAGCCCACACAATTCAACCCCCCCTTCTTGTGTGTTTTTCTCACCTTCAGTTGGTATCAGAGCTCCGGTTCTGATATTCAATCACTTAACAGTGAGTCAGTTTAAGATCCTGAGAAAAACATGGCTTCCAGTAGTTCCCCTCCACCTACTCCTGGAGATCACTCTGCTGTATCACATGACTATAGTACAGATGAAAGGAAATCTCGTTCACACAATAAACCTCCCATGTTTACTGGTGATCCTGAGAAATTCTCATGGTGGAAGAGCAAAATGAACAGTCATATCATTGGTATAGATGATAGTCTATGGGACATCATTAAAGATGGTATAACAATACCAGTTGATGAAGAAGGAGTGGCTATAAACAGAAGAGGTCTTTCTGATGCTCAAAGAAAGATTTACAGAAAGCATCACAATGTTAGAGGTATCATTGTGGATTCTCTACCTCACAGTGAGTATCAAAAGCTGAGTGATAAATCAACAGCTAAAGCCATCTTCACCTCTCTCTGCTCTAACTATGAAGGCAACAAGAAGGTTAGAGAAGAGCTGTTCAGAATGAAAGAGGATGAAAATATTGAGACTATGTTCTCAAGATTTCAGACTCTAGTTTCTGGACTTCAGATTCTGAAGAAAAGCTATACTACTGCTGATCATGTGAACAAGATCCTCAGAAGTCTGCCATCTAAATGGAGACCTAAAGTGACTACTATTGAGGAAGCTAAAGATCTAAATACTCTAAGTATTGAAGTTCTTATAAGCTCACTCAAAGTGCATGAACTGGGACTTAATGAAGATGAGTCTGTTAGAGAGTCCAAGTCTATAGCACTGAAATGCAAAGGAAAGTCATCAAAAGTTCTCAAAGCTATTGAATCTTTTGAAGAATCTTCTGAGGAAAATTCTGAAGAAGATTCAGATGCTGAGGAACTTGCAATGCTTTCTAAAAGAATTCAGTACTTAATGAAAAGATAAAAGAAATACTCTAACAGAAGCAGCAACTTCAAAGGATCTGGTTCCAAGTGGGAAGATCAGAAGGGTTGCAACAACTGCAAGAAGCCTGGTCATTTTATTGCTGATTGTCCTGAACTTCAGAAGGACAAGTCAAAAGAGAAATCAAAGAAGACCAGCTCTAAATCAAGCAACTTCAGAAACAAACTCAAGAAGAGTCTTATGGCAACATGGGATGATCTTGACAATGATTCTGAGTCTGATGATGAAGAGGAAGCCAACCTGGCTTTAATGGCAACAACATTCTCTGATGCAGAATCATGTTCAGACTCTGAAAATGAAGATGAGGTATATTTTGAACTTACACGTTCTGAACTGAATGAAACAGTTAAAGATCTTAAGAACCACCTTAAAAGCAAGTTAAGTCAACTAAAATCTTTGAAAAATAAACATAACTTGCTGACTGATGAGAATCTCAAACTTCAGAATCACATCAATGAGATTGATGAAGAAGTTAGAGAACTCAGAGAAGTGGCTCATAAGAAACCTGAAGAAATTCCAAATGAACAAGAAATCGCTCTTCAGGATTTTATTTTAACTGGAATCAATAGAAGTAAGATTGCTTCTATGATTTATAACATTAACAGAAACAGAGGTGAAGGTATTGGTTTCAAAAATGATTCATTCAATCATTCAAATGAATCAAAAATACCATCCTGTTCTGAAAGGATTTTGAAAGGCACTGAGGTGTGCTTTGTGCCTGCATCTGACAGTTCTGAGAAACTGAATTCATCAGAAATTGAGACTGCCAGACCTAAGGTTCGGAACTGCTCGGAATCTAAAGCTTCTGAACCTAAGGGAAAGATGAAGGCAGAATCTAAAATTTTGCCAAAGTCTAAACCACAAGGTTCTAAGTCTAAGATTATGAGAGAATCAGATTCTAAACCTGAAAATGTTCAGAGTCTGAAGAGTTCAGAACCTAAGACAAGCAAGTCTCAGAATCTGAAAAAATTCAAACTCAAATTTTAATAAGACTGTGTTTATGAAATCTTCAAAAACTACTAAACCAGTCTATTCAAAACCTTTCAAACCTCAAAATGTCAGACCAAAGGTGCAAAAGAAACCTTATCCTTTCAAGACTAACCAAAGAGGACCCATAAAAATATGGGTACCTAAGTCTGAAATAATTTCTATTGCAGATATGCTTATCATCCAAAGAAAAGGAAAGGTCTTGGTACCTGGACAGTGGCTGCTCGCGTCATATGACAGGAGAAAGGTCTATGTTCCAAACCCTGATCATGAAAGAGGGAGGAACTGTGGGGTTTGGAGGAAATCAGAAAGGAAAGATCATTGGTACTGGTAAGATAGGTAATTCTTCCCTGTCCATTGATGATGTCTGGTTGGTAGATGGACTAAGACATAACCTACTTAGCATAAGTCAATTATGTGACAGTGGTTATGATGTCCTGTTTTGTTGAGTATTTTGGAGTTGGCTGCATATTTTGGCAAATCCAATGTGTTGAATAGAAGCATCTCCATGTTTAGAACAAGTCTTCAGTTACAAGAAATTGCATTTGAAGCTGTTCAGAAGCACTTTTGGCCTTCAGAAGCTGAAAGCACCTTCAGACGCACTGTAGCACTTCAGAAGCTGAAATGTGAGTCTGATGCCCGCGTTGACTTTCGTTGACTTCATCAGAAGCTGGTTTTTCTGAATTGTTTTGGCGCGAATCTTTGCGAGATTCAACAAGGATTTATTCAAGCATGTTGATTCTAGAAGGCCTGATTAAATTGGAGAAGATCTTTTGAAGATTGGCTCGTGTTTTATGATTATTCATATTTTCTGAATGAATCTTTTAGAAGATACATTGCTGGTTTATTTGTTTCCTTATTGGATCATTCTTAATTCAGAATCATATTAATTCAGAAGATTGATTCCAGTTTTATATTGCTTGCTGAAGATTATAAAAGGAGTGCTTATGCCATTGTTCAAGACATACGAATTAGAGAGAAAAATTCAGAGAATTGAGTCTTAGTGTTTGTAAGCTTTGAGCTTTGTTTGTGCACCACTCTATTGAGTTGGTTTAGGTGTTAATTGAGTTGTAATCACTCTAAGCCTGTAGGTACGAGTGCAGTCAGATGTATTGAAGTTGTTCTTCAAAACAGAGTAGTTTTTGTTAAGGGGTTCAGTAACAGGTTTGTTACTTGAATAGGAAGTTAGTGGTCTCTAATACTCAATGTGTTGGGTAGAATTCAAGACTAGGAGGAAGTTAATTGCTTAGGCTGGGAACTGGGAGTCAGTGTCTTGAGTCATAAGGATGAATTCCTATAGTGGAATTCCTTCCTGGATTGGTATCCCCCAGAGTAGGAGGTGTTTACTCCGAACTGGGTTAACAAACCTTGTGTTCTTTTAGCTTTCTTGCACTTTAATTTCTGCTACTTAACTGTTTTTAATTGTGCTAAGTTTTGTTCAGAACCTGTTTGGTTCAGAACCTGTTAACTCTGTGTTATTGCCTGGCCAGAATTTCATGTTTAATAAGAATACTTGCACTGTAATCAACAACAAAGATAAATTTGTTGTGTTCAAAGGAAATAGGAAAAACAATGTTTATAAAATTAATTTTTCACAACTGGTTGAACAAAAGGTAGTTTGCCTTCTGTCTGTGAGTGATGATAAATGGGTATGGCACAAAAGGTTAGGACATGCTAACTGGAGACTCATTTCTAAGCTTAGCAAGTTGCAACTGGTCAGAGGCCTGCCAAACATTGACTATCACTCAGATGCTCTATGTGGAGCATGCCAGATAGGAAAAATTGCAAAAACCTCTTTTAAATCCAAAAACATTGTTTCTACCTCAAGACCTTTAGAACTGCTTCACATTGATTTGTTTGGTCCTGTTGGAACAGCTTCAATCAATGGGAAGAAGTATGGGCTAGTAATTGTTGATGATTACAGTAGGTGGACTTGGGTTAACTAACGAGAAGACAGGAGACACATTATCTTTCTTGACTTTGATGTGTAGCTGCCCTCACGGACGGTGACTTCACCATTCCAGCTTAATCTGGAACCCCCTGTATTCTAACTAACGAGAAGACAGGAGACACATCTAGTCATTTAATTAACTTGCTCTTATTCTTCAAGTAAGTATTTCTTGAATGCTTAACCTATAATAAAAGGTTCTGAACTTTGAATATTAAATCATTTCTTGTGCTTACGCACACCTAATTGAGTGCATCTTAACTTGCTATCCTAGGTACATTCCCATTCTCATTAACTCCTTAAGGGGTTCTAATCTTAACCCTAGCATACATCATTCTCGAGGATGAAACTTTGAATAAAAGCTTCCGTAACTTAAATAACCTTCTTCCCCGTCTCTCTAACACATTGTCTAAACCTTGTTTTCTTAAATGATTTTATCCTTTGGGAGCCTTAAGGATGAGGTAAAATGGTGTACATTAATTCTTAAATGTTTTTGAAGAAAATGGTTGCGAAAAACCTTGGTTACACGCACCAGAACACCCAAAACAGCTCAGCTGTCAAAAGCTGTCCTGGTGAGCTCGCTATAGCGACGGGTTGGTCGCTATAGCGACCCTATGCCGTAGCAAAAATAGGCCTGGTCGCTGCAGCGACGGGATGGTCGCTGTACCGACCATGACAGTTTAGAAAATGTTCAGCAATTGCATTTTTCACCATTTCAACTCATTCCAACTTACCCAAGCTTCCCAAAGATGTTAAAAAGGATTTTCTTTTGCAATTAAACAGTTTTAACATAATATAACAAGGAATTGACAAGTATTAGAGTCTAGGGCACTAAATCACTAACTTAGCATATGATAAAATTACACACTCAACTCACTCATGGTGGGTTCTAAAACCCTGTGGAGCTCACCTTAAGCCTTGATTGGTGCTTTGCCAAGCTTGTTTCAAAACCCTAGCTTGGTTCTTGATCCTTCCTTGTTTTTTCTTAACTTCCTCTTGTTCTAAACTCCCCAAAATTAAGCTTGCTAGCCAAGATTCCTCAAGATTTGATGAAGTTTAGATGGATGGTGGTGAGGAATGATGGTGGCCGAAAATTCTTAGAGAGGGAGGAGAAAAATCTGTTGTAGTAGAGAGAGAATGGAAGAAGAAAATTATGAGGAAAATATCTTGTTTTTCCTTATTTAAAAATCCTATCTTCCATAATTACAAGTTTGCCATTGCTTCATATTAATTCTCTATTACTGATAACAGTTACATCTAAGCGGGATATTACAAAATCGATGATACAGCAGGGGGCAAACCAAAATTCGCTCAAATTACAGGGGCAAAAGTACATTAAAATCTGAAATTTGATGTCATGAAGGTCTAAAACCAAAGAATCTTTAACTTACATGGTTGGAATCTAAACTTGTATTTTACAGGAGGGTAAACCAGAAACCGCTAATATTACAGGGGGTAAACATATATTAACAATTTTTTTTTAATAATTTTTAAGTGTAATTTTCATTTTCAAGGAGTCATAATGAACAACTAGGCACATAATTATTTCAGGAGTCATAATGAACAACTACGCACATAATTATTTCTAGTGATGTTTACATCGAAACCAATCCAAAATTAAAAGGAAAGCCGCACAAAACCGAAATTTATTGGATGTGTTTTTGTAACAACCGCTCGGATCATATCGAACTTTGGGTTACATTTTTAAAACTATACCAAACCAAACCGCATACATAAGTATTAAGCTTAATTAGAGTTTTGGTTTTCCTATTTTCACTCACTCACTCACGAAGATGGTCCCCCATTTTAAAATCACACAATTTTGGCCCGTTTCTCATATTTTTGGACTTAAAAATCACACAGTTTTAATTAGTATAATATATTGAATTAATCTATTATTTGTTGGTTTTTAAAAATATTTCCTCCAGTCCTTATTATAAGTGAAAAAACTGACTTTTTAGGTTCATTGAAATTGCCTAATTAGTTTTTTTTTTATAAGTCTTGAGATAGGTTAGGAATCAGAGAGAGACAGAAACATCCGAACTAGGTTGGAACGAAATTGAAGCTTCCATCATCTACCGCATACTCAATATATATTATTAGGAAAAGGAAAAAATATATACAGGACGGGGATTAGGCCAAAACCCTAAAAAAACATAAAAAAACAGCAATGAGCCATACAACCAACATCCTTACCCCATAACGTGCAAAGATTAGGCATTAAAGGGTCTCTATTATTCATACAAAATTTCGTAACCTATATCCCTGAAATTCCAGAGAAGAAAAAATATTCATTTGGGAGGTGCTGGAGGGGAACCCTGAGAGCGTGTTTGATATGCCTTAGTAATTTTCTTTTTCTGACTTTTCGATAAATAAGGAGTAAATGTGACATTTGTTGATGCACCTTGAATCAATAAATTGTGGACAAGATCCAGTTCCCTCTATAAATTTGGATCAATACGGTCATCAGGATTAGCCACTATATCACGAACATCAAGCGCAATATGAGTAAAAACCAGAAACGGAGGGTGCATCAATGTTGCAACTGGTTATGCCGACTTTGACATGTGTTCAACTGGTTCCAAAACTTATGGAATGCTGCCATCACTACCAACTAACCTCGAAATATCCACAATTTCATCAACAACATTAGTTAGAGGAAAATGAAAGGATGTATCCGATTTTGAAAAATGTGCATTCGCCTGAGTTGTAACCATTTGCTCTTGAATCATAGGATCATGGGAATTCCGTATTTTTGGAACAAGTTGTACCATAATAGCAACTTGATCTGCATCAGTTGAACTCGTTATAACAACTGAAATTGATATAACACTTTTTGACTTATCTATTTCTGCGGCAATCATATCATTCCAATCAGCATGAATTATTTCCTTTTGCACAACAACCACGGGAAGTTCTTGAGCAGCCACATCAAGTGCTTCCACAGCAGGTACCGTAACCACTTCATTTGTCGTAACAGTGGGTACTTCATCAATTTCTTGAACAACAACAGTCGAATTAGCAGCCACATTAGACCGAACAGGCTCTGCAAAGGACAAGCTTATACCCTCATGGTTATCCTTTGCCACATATTTCTGAACTGTGTGTTTTGGTGGCACAACAGGTTTTTTACCTCGGTCAACCTTTTCAACAGGATTTTTGAGTAAAATCCAACGACAAGCGGTAACATCATGACAAATGATCTGACATTGGGAACAGAAGTCCGGAAGCCATTCATATTCAACTGCTAACCTAAAAGTGAACCCCTCTCTTTCAACCATAATTTCATCAAACAAACTTCGAGAGAAATCCACATCCAATAACACCCTTGCATAATGACCAAAGATTTTCATCTAAGTAGAGGTGATAATAATTAAAGAGGTGCCAACTACACCAACAATTTCTCGATGAACTCCAATACTCCTGAGGCAATTCCAAATATCTAATCCATACATGTGCATGAGTCTGCCTCTGATTATGTATGCTAAAGTCCTTCATCAACTGTGACAATCTGAATAGTGCCTTGCGACTAAAATGTCTGCATATCCTCCATCGATCCAAATGTAAACTCAAAAAAACCTCGTCCAAGTGATATGAGGCGTCAATGATGAGATGTTTTCTAGATTTCGATAACTTTCTTGAGACATCCTTCGCTGTGTAAGGTTTAACGCCCTTGCTAAGCACCAACCAACCATGAAGTTTCTGTTGGGACTCCTTCAAGTTTCTCTCATATTCATGCTGATAGATTTTGATACAAATAGAATCACCTTTGACCTCTGAAATAGGCATAAGTATTCTTGCCCACATCAGAATTCACTACAGCCTACACAAAATATTTCGTGACAGACGGTACATGGCTTATCAGAAGACGACACCAATTGAAAGCATGAAGAATATGTGTTTTCACCACCGAATTCAATTGTGACCCAAATTGAATCCATAGCCAAAAAGGGAGGAACCCAAGCCAGAAACGTAATTGACTTTGAATAAGCCAATAACGTGAATGGACCAAAGCAATGTATGATCAATGCAATTTTTTTTCTATATCTCGGTTGGTGATGAAAGCAATCACGTACAACCAAATGGACAATCACACACCTCTTAGCATCAAATTGATAACATGTTCATCCTTGTCGATTGAAAGATCTGAGGCCATGGGTGTAGAGATGGACTTGCAATCTTACATGTCAAACTTTTTGAGAAGTTCCAAAAAATACTTTGTTTGGATAATAAAAGTTTCTTCCTTGGCTTGTTTTTTTGCAATCCAAGAAAGAATGTAAACTCACCCTGCATAAGCTTTGAGAACTCTCCTCACAAACTTTCATTAGTAGACCCAAATATGATATCATCAATATAAATTAGTAATAAGATATCATTTTCTTTGCGTTTGCTATACAAGGTGTTATCCATTAAGAGTCTTACTCTGTTTTTTAATTGCTTACACCTTTGATTTTATATTAAGTGTAAAACAAAACAATCTTTTATTTGATTAAGTTAGATTGTGAGAAGTCTCTTTCAGTTGTGACTGAGCATTTAGAAGTTTCTTGCTTGTGTGCTTGAGTAGTAGAAGTCTCTTGCTTTTGTGCTTGAGCATTAGGAAGTCTCTTGTTTGTGTGCTTGAGCATTTGTAATCTTTAGTGATTATAGTGAAAATCCCTTGAAAATGCAAAGGGACTGGACTACTCTCGGTTTGTGGAAAAAACTAGTATAATTGCTTTCTTTCTCTCTCTCTCTCTCTCTCTCTCTATCTATCTATCTATCTATCTATCTATCTATCTATCTATCTATCTATCTATCTATCTATCTCTCTCTCTCTCTCTCTCTCTCTCTCTCTCTCTCTCTCTCTCTCTCTCTCTCTCTCTCTCTCTCTTTGTGTTTGAACTAATCCGCTGCATTCAGAACTTGGCTCAAAATCTGAACCAATTCAGACTCTGACCAGTCAAACACTTTGAAAAAGTTTGAAAACGAAAAAGCCAACAAAAGTCAAAACACTTATTTCTTTCCAAAATAATAAAGTGACATTGTTGACCATATTTTTAATTAAAAGTAATATTTCGAGGGGATTTAAATTTAATACCTTAAAATACGTATTTAATCTTTTTTTCTTATATTTGTTTTCTTTCCAACATGCCTATAAATAAATGTTTCTCTATTAACAATTAGTGTAACCTTCATATAACAAAAATTATTCACTTAAAAAATAAAGATTTATTGAAAGTGTAATGTCTATATTGACCAAAAAATTGCTCCAACTATGTGCGTTGTAACACCCATATTAAGATTGCCTAGGATCTTATTCGAGTATTAAAATTTCGTACTGGATACATTAATTTACAATACTGAAAGTAGTTCAGAATATTACATCACGTAGTAATATTACATCCAAAGTTTATACAATCATCTCTCTGATACATGTACATCATACATACAACAACATATTACAGTTAAACTGTAAAACATATAAAATCAGCACGATCAGTCCAAAGCTTTCTCCTTACCCTTGTTGCGTACTGCCTGGGAACCTGCCTGTGAACCTGCACCAGAAGGAATGGAATGAGACATAATGTCTCAGTGAGCTCTACCCAACCTACTGTTGGCAACCACAGGGAACCTAGGGTCGCCATGCCTACCTTGGCAATCTGGGGAAAAACTATGATCGCCAAGTCTTATATTTATCCACAAAGGATATAATCCGCCTATAACTATAACTGTAATCTATCTGTAACTATAACTTTGACTGTAACTATGAAACATAATACATATCAACAATTTTATGTTAGTTGTTAGCGTTGAACAAACATATTATCTGAGTTCATTTTACGGAGTGCAGTCCAGGTGGAGTAACCCCGAAGTACATCTCCCTATGACCCGATGAAATTCCTATCATATCAGGCTAACACCGGACTCCTCTATGAATTTGCATGTGGACAACCCTCTCGGTGAAGTCCCATCCGACGTATCCCGGAGTCTGCTGAACATGCCTATGACTGTGATATATTATTCTTTAACTTTTACATATAAACGTGCATATCTGTTACTTTAACCATATAAAAACAATCCTGTAACACTTACCTATAACACAAGGTTCTTGGCTTATCGTTCTCATAAACCACCAATCAATTGTTGGAGAACCAACACTATAAGCTTAACTGAAGCTTCATAAGTCGAAGCATTCCTATTACACTTGTATCCTAAACCGAATACATCTATGATCTTGCTTACCTAAAGTAGGTTTTGAATTGGATACTGAATCTTCCTTATGATTGCACACAATTAATTGAATCCATGGAATTACTTAATAAGGGATAAACCCCAAACTAGCTCATTAAATTATCTTTAATAAACTTTAAATCAAGATATTCATCTCTCATTAATATGCCTATCCTTATCCTGTATTAGTCCTTGTAAGTTATTAAATATTCTTGCCCTATTGCATATCAAAGATCATAGCATGGCTCAGTTGTTTAAAATAAAAAAATGCCATACTGGGTGGTTTCGCTCTGCGACCCCTAGGCTTCGCTTTGCGAAGTTCTGCGTCTGAAGCTTCGCAGAGCGTAGAAAACTTCGCACTGTGAACTCAGCTTCTGAACACTTCGCACTGCAAAGGTCTAGGCGACGGATAGGCAATGGCTGGGTTCAGCTACTTCGCACTGCAACCCTGGCGTCGCTCTGCGACTGTAGCAGAACTCAGAAACTTTCTGGAAAATCATGTTTTCAGCTTTAAAACTCAATACCCACTGCCCAGTGATCTTTGATAGCACAACAGGGACTCATTTTAAGTTTATAAAACATACTGAACACAAGAAATAAACAGGATCAAGGTAGGATTAAAAATTGGGGCAACTAGCTAGCAAATCCTTAATAACTTATAAATTCAGTTGTAAATCTAACTCAAAGTGGGTTCTAAAACCCTGTGGAGCTCACCTCAGAACTGGTTTGGTGCTGGTTAAGCTTATCTTCAAAACCCTAACTTGTTAACTTGATCTTTCTTGTTTTTCCTCAACTTCCTCTTATTCCAACTTTCCCCAAAACTGAGCTTGCTTGAAAATAAAAGAGTTTAGGAAGAATTTTGCTGGTTTAAGGGTGATGATGATGATCGAAAATGAGAGAGAGGGAGGAAGGAGTTCAGCTGGTTTTTGTTTTCTTTGAGAGAGAGAAAATGAGTTGATAAATATGAAAAACTCATATTTATCCTACTTGTTCCTTTTTTTTCATTATTTACCATTTTGCCATTCCATTCGTTTAATTCCTATAACACTGTTAAAAGTCACGTTTGAGCGGGATATTACCCTCTACCCCCCTTAAAAGAAATTTCGTCCTCGAAATTAGAAATTACCTGTAAATAGATGCGGATAGCTCTCCAGCATCTTTGATTCCAATTCCCATGTAGCTTCGCCGTCAGGAGAACCCTTCCAAACAACTTTAACAATCGGAATCTCCTTGTTCCTTAAGGACTTGACATCACGATCAACAATCTGTTCTGGTTCTGGTTGAAAAGTCAAATCCGATCTCAAGTCGATGGTTTCCAACGCTACTGGTTGAAAAGGATCTGGAATGAACTTCCTTAACTGAGAAACATGGAAAACATCATGTAATCATGACATAGCCGGTGGCAGAACCAACTGATAAGCTGCTGGACCAACGCGTTTAAGTATCTGAAATGGCCCAATAAATCTTGGACACAACTTCTTCGTCCTGAAAACGCCACGTAAACCCAACTTGGGTGTAACCTTCAAGAAAACGTGATCACCCATTTCGAATTCTAAAGGCCTTCGCCTCTTGTCCGCATAACTTTTCTGACGACTCTGAGCAGTTCTCATTTTATCCTGAATGGATTTAATCTTTAAAGTGGTCTCCTGAATAATCTCAGGTCCCAAAACACTTTTATCTCCAACCTTTGACCAACAAAGTGGTGTCCTACACCTTCTGCCATACAATGCCTTATAAGGTGCCATTCCAATACTAGAATGGTAACTGTTATTATAAGAAAATTCAATTAAAGGCAGATGATTATTCCAACTTCCTCCATCCTCTAAAATGTATACACGTAGCATATCCTCTAATGTCTGAATAGTTCTCTCAGATTGACCATCTGTTTGAGGATGATGGGACGTACTCATCTTTAACCTCGTTCCTAAGGCCCTTTGAAAAGCTTTCCAAAAGTGAGAGGTAAAGATTGGATCTCTATCCGAAACAATACTAGTTGGGACACCATGCAATTTTACAATCTCTGCAATAAACAACTCTGCATACTGAGCAGCCTTGTATGTAGTCCTAACCGGTAAGAAGTGAGCAGACTTGGTTAACCGGTTGACAACTACCCAAATTGAATCATGTCCTCGTTGAGTTCTGTAACGACCCTATTTTCGTATGTTATATTTTTATATGTTTTATTTTATGGTTTGGTATTTAAAAATATTTTCTAGTAATCGAGGAATAATTATTTAGCGCGAAGATAAGTTCGTAACCGAGTTTTTAAGGTTTTGGGCCTAGAGGGTGAATAGTGTTGGGCTTTTAAGTTTATGAGTAGTAATGATCAAGTGGTTATGATAGTAGTAAGCTTGGATTGGATTGAAAGGCTAGGATGAGTCCTTGAGAGTTAGTAAGAATGGATGGCCAAGATTGATTGGATTGGATTATAAGATAATAACACTACAACTTTTTGAATCACTATTCATTTCTTTTTGGAGAGGAAGAAAACGTGGAAGAGGAGAAGAGAAGGAGAAAGCAAGAGGAGAAACCTAGGGCTTGTGATTTGAAGCTTGAGTTTGCTAGAGAACTTTGATTTCAAGGTAAGAGAGTTAGTATTACTTGATTACAAGTGATTGAGAAGGGGAGAATGTCTATTTCTCCATCCCAAACTTCTCCTCACTTTGTCTAGGTTTTGTTAGAAAGTTTTTATGGTTTAAAGTTGTTAATGATTATGTTGTGCTTGCTTGAATGCTAAGTAATGTTGCTAGCATGATTTGTTGAAGTTATAGTGTTTTGAATGCAAAGGGAAAGTTTTGGAAAAATAGTGTTTTGAACCCTAATTTCTATGCTAGATGCAATCCTTGTTTGTGATGGTTTATAAATGATGTTTTATGATGGAAAGTTGTTTTTAACAAGTTCTGGAAGTTGGGTAACCTTGAATGGGCTAAAATGGTGGAAAAATCACATTTTTATGACTGTGTACTGATACGGTCGCTTGTAGCGACGGTACATCGCTTGTAGCGACCAGGCAGGATAATTCCCTGCCTATCTGCGCTTGTAGCGACCACACTGGCGCTTGTAGCGACCAGGCTCGCTTGTAGCGACCGAAGGTTCGCTGGTAGCGACCAAGCAGGATAATTCCCTGCCTATGCTCGCTTGTAGCGACCAAGGGTTCGCTTGTAGCGACCAACCCTGGACAGGCCAACTTTGTTGAGTTGTTCTGGAGGTCCTGGTGCGCGCGGGGATGTCTTTTGCTACTGTTTTTTTTTTATAATATATTTTTGGAAACCTTGCCCACCATTTTAACTTATTCTTAATGTTTTCTAAAGATTATTTGTTTTCAAGAAAAGTTTTGTGTAAAACCCTAATATGTGTGTGGGTTATCAAAGTATGTGGGTTTCCCTTTGAAACCCTTATGTGTGAGATTTTGATATGATTTGCTTGGTTTATTTGAAATTGTTAATCAAGGTTGAGTGTATACATGTCGTATATTATGATGTGGCCATAAGTGCCTAGTGTTTGTGCTTGTTGTTGTTGTTGTGATAATTATCAGAGTGCTGATAATTTAGTGTTGTGTTTGTTGTTGTTGATGTGATAATTATCAGAGTGCTGATAATTAGTTGTGTTAGTAAGTATTATATATTTACTAAGTGAATCATCATGCATTTCATGATTGTATGATATCCGTGTGCGGATAAGAAATCCAAGAGTGCTTGGTTATCAAGAGTGCTTGATATTATCAAGAGTGCTTGATAAGGATATAAGTTTATCCAAAATGATTTGGTACCACATGCATTAGTGAATGCATTTTGAGGCATGCATCCTTTGTGACATTATGTGTGCATAATGGTTGTTAAGTGATAATTGTTATTGATGAGCTTGTGCGTTGTCAATTATGTGTTGTGTTTTGGTTATGTATAATAATGTGTTATTATACCTGTTTATTGGTTGTGATACTAACACTCTCTGTTTTGTGTTATGTGCTGGATCTTTGGGGATCCAGATTATCAGGTTGGCGAGGCTATCGTTGAGGAATAGCCCTTTGCTGTTTAGGAGCTTTGGTAGTGGTAAGGGCATAGCTTAGCTATCCTTACATTTTTGGTACTAGGTGTTGTATCCTAGTTAGAGTCTAGTGCTCTGATATTTGTAACACTATTTTGGGGTATCTGAACGTTTATGTATAGTTTTGGCAATGGTCTCTGTGTAGAATTGCCTCTTTTGAAAATCTTATGTATATATTTTTGTATATTATATACATGCTTGCTTATAAGCTGTGTTTGTTGTTTTCCGCTGCTGTGTTTGTGAATCAAATATGTTTTGATTTCTGCTGATGTTTTTGGTAAAAGAATTTTCTTCATGTTGTAACTTCCTATGTCCTTAACGTTTTCTTTATTAAAGCTAATAATCGGCGGTTAAGGGTTAGGGTGTTACAATAGTTGGTATCAGAGCAGGTCGATCCATTGGATCAATTAAGTTTAGTATACCCTTTGTGTAACATGTGTTTTCTTAAACACTTTGTTCTCACTTGTGTTATGTGATGTTTGGTAGTGTGTGGATATGACGCAACGAGCACTTGCGGACGCGATGGAGCGGATGGCTGATGCCATGGCTCAAGATGCTGCTAGTAGGACTGCGGATAGAGCCGCACAACAAGCTAGAGGAGGCGGAGAAGATGAGTTGAGACTCGAGAGGTTTATGAACAACAAACCGCCTATCTTCAAGGGAGGATACGATCCAGATGGAGCTCAGACTTGGTTGGAAGGGATTGAAAGAATTTTTGGGGCTATGCGTTGTCTGGATGCGCATAAAGTATTGCTAGGAACGTATGTTCTCCATGATGAGGCTGATCATTGGTGGGGAAATGCTAGTCAAAGGTTGGGAGCTGGTGGAGCTTTAGTTACTTGGGCTCGTTTCCGGAGAGAGTTTTTAACCAAGTATTTTCCGGCAGACGAGAGGAATCGTAAGGTGATTGAGTTCATGGAGCTCAAGCAAGGAAGTTTATCTGTTTCTGAATATGCGGCCAAGTTTGAAGATTTGTGTCGTTTTGCTCCTCATTACAACACGGTGGAAGCTGAGGAAGACAAGTGTGTAAAGTTTGAGAATGGGCTGAGGCCGGATATCAAGCAGTTGATTGGGTTTAGCGAGATCAGAAATTTTCCGATGTTGGTGAATAAGAGCCGGATATGTGATAAGGATGGTAAAGCTAAGGCTAATTACTACAAAGCCGCCAATGAGAAGAGGGGAAAGGACATGGCTAGAGGTAAACCATATGGTAGAGGTGGAAAGAAACCAGATGAAGGTGGGAGTAGTGGTAACAAGTTTGGAGGTAATAGGAATTGCTTTAAGTGTGGACAACCGGGACATCGTATGTTTGAGTGCCCGAAGAATGATGGAAAATGTTTCAAGTGTGGTGATCCTAACCACAAAGCTGATCAGTGCAAGAAAGGTGTTGTGTGCTTCAATTGCAAAGAAGAGGGTCATAAGAGCAACATGTGTAAGAAGCCTAGAGCGGCTGGAGGAAAAGTGTTTGCTTTAGATGGTGGTGATGCGAAGGCGGACAACTTGATCAGAGGTACATGCTTTATCAATAATACTCCTTTGTCTGCTATTATTGATACGGGTGCTACTCATTCATTTATTTCTATGGATTGTGTTGAGAGGTTGGGTCTTAAAGTAGAGAATATGATGGGACGCATGGTTATTGAAACGCCTGCGAGTGGTTCAGTAACGACTACTCTAGTTTGTGTTGATTGTTCAGTCATTATGTATGATCGACTCTTTGGTATGGATTTAGTCTGCATTCCGTTGAGCGGAATAGATGTTATCTTTGGTATGAACTGGTTAGAATTTAATCGGGTTCATATCAACTGCGGTGAGAGGACGGTTACATTTCCAAGACCGGAGCCAGAGTTGTGTTCGAAGCTCATGTGTTGTCGAGAAGTGGTAAGATCAGTGAAGGCTCAAGAGGATGTGTTTGCTATGTTTGCTTCGTTGAGAGTGGAAGAGAAGATTGAGGTTGATGCGTTGCCGGTGGTGCGTGATTTCCCAGATGTTTTTCCAGATGACATTTTGGATTTACCACCCGAGAGAGAGGTTGAATTCGCAATTGACATCGTACCTGGCACTAGTCCAATATCAATGGCGCCGTATCGTATGTCAGCTGCTGAGCTAGAAAAGTTGAAGGAACAATTGGAGGAATTGTTAGAGAAGAAGTTTGTAAGACCGAGTGTATCGCCATGGGGTGCGCCGGTTCTGTTGGTAAAGAAGAAAGATGGTAGTATGCGTCTGTGCATCGATTATCGTCAGTTGAATAAAGCAACTATCAAGAACAAGTATCCACTTCCGAGGATAGATGATTTGATGGATCAGTTTGTGGGAGCCTGTGTGTTTAGCAAGATTGATTTGAGATCGGGATATCACCAGATAAGAGTTAAGGCGGAGGATATACCGAAGACTGCTTTCAGGACAAGGTATGGTCATTACGAGTACGCCGTTATGCCTTTTGGAGTTACTAATGCACCTGGAGTGTTTATGGAATATATGAATCGTATATTTCATTCCTTTTTGGATCGATTCGTGGTGGTCTTCATAGATGATATTTTGGTATACTCGAAGACGGAAGAGGAACATGCTGAGCATTTGAGGATTGTGTTGGAGGTGTTGCGCGAGAAGAAGCTTTATGCAAAATTTTCTAAGTGTGAATTTTGGTTGCATGAAGTTAGCTTTTTGGGTCACGTTATTTCAAGTGGTGGTATAGCAGTGGATCCTGCTAAGGTAGAAGCCGTGCAAGATTGGGGAACGCCGGAGTCTGTTACTGAGATCCGAAGTTTTCTTGGTTTGGCCGGTTACTATCGAAGGTTCATTGAAGGATTTTCAAAGTTGGCGTTGCCGTTGACGCAGTTGACTAGGAAGGGTCAAGCTTTCATTTGGGATGACAAGTGTGAGCAGAGTTTCCAAGAGCTGAAGAGGA
Source organism: Medicago ruthenica (assembly GCA_018208015.1). Lineage (NCBI taxonomy): Eukaryota > Viridiplantae > Streptophyta > Magnoliopsida > Fabales > Fabaceae > Medicago > Medicago ruthenica. The sequence continues at coordinate 85,654,625 of CM031378.1, read as the reverse complement.
GGTTGACATCTGCACCTGTGCTAATTCTGCCACATCCGAAGGAACCGTTCGTGGTTTATTGTGATGCGTCGAAGATGGGTCTAGGTGGTGTGTTGATGCAGAGGGGACAAGTCGTTGCTTATGCATCAAGACAGCTGAAGATTCATGAGAGGAACTATCCTACGCATGATTTGGAGCTAGCTGCTGTCGTGTTTGTTCTCAAGATTTGGAGGCACTATTTGTATGGGTCAAGATTCGAGGTTTTCAGCGATCACAAGAGTCTGAAGTACTTGTTTGATCAGAAGGAGCTCAACATGAGGCAAAGAAGATGGTTAGAGTTTCTTAAGGATTATGATTTTGAGTTGAACTATCACCCGGGTAAGGCTAATGTGGTAGCCGATGCGTTGAGTAGGAAATCACTGCATATGTCTTCTCTGATGGCGAAGGAACTGAGATTGATTGAAGAGTTTAGAGACCTCAGTTTGGTTTTTGAAAGGACAACCAGAAGCGTGAAGCTAGGAATGTTGAAGTTGACGAATGATTTTCTTGAAGAGGTTGTGGAAAAGCAAAAGTATGATGTGAGATTGATGAAGCTTAAGACGCTCATCGAGCAAGGGAAAAAGGTAAACATTGAGATCGATGAGAAAGGCGTGATGAGGTGTCAAGGAAGGTTATGTGTACCTGATGTGCCTGAATTGAAGCGGATGATCTTGGAGGAAGGTCACAGAAGCAACTTAAGTATTCATCCTGGTGTTACTAAGATGTATCAAGATCTGAGGAAAATGTTTTGGTGGCAAGGGATGAAGAAAGAGATCGCCGAGTTTGTTTTCGCTTGTTTGACTTGTCAGAAGTCCAAGGTGGAGCATCAGAAGCCGTCGGGGCTATTGCAACCTATGTTTATTCCGGAATGGAAATGGGATAGTATTGCGATGGATTTTGTAAGCGGTTTGCCGAAGACGTCGAAAGGTAACAATATGATTTGGGTAGTTGTCGACAGGTTAACAAAGTCTGCTCATTTCATAGCTATCAAGACCGGTATGCTAATACCGAAGTTGGCTGAGATTTATGTCGAGCAAATCGTGAGATTACATGGAATACCGTCAAGTATTGTATCAGATCGAGATCCCCGTTTTACTTCAAGGTTTTGGGAGAGTTTGCAAGAAGCGTTGGGGACTAAGTTGCGGATGAGTTCTGCTTATCACCCGCAGACGGATGGTCAGTCGGAGAGGACAATTCAATCATTGGAGGATTTGTTAAGATCGTGCATTTTGGAACAAGGAGTGAGTTGGGAAGCTTACTTACCATTGATTGAGTTTACGTATAACAACAGTTTTCATTCGAGCATTGGTATGGCACCTTTTGAAGCGTTGTATGGGAGGAGATGTAGAACACCTTTGTGTTGGTTTGAATCGGGGGAGAGTGTGGTGCTTGGACCGGAGATTGTGCAACAAACGACCGAGAAGATCAAGATGATCCAAGAAAAGATGAGAGCGTCGCAGAGTCGCCAGAAAAGCTATGCCGACAAGAGAAGGAAGGATATAGAATTTCAAGAAGGAGATCATGTGTTTCTAATAGTTACATCGACTACGGGTATTGGACGGGCTTTGAAATCGAAGAAGTTAGCATCAAGGTTCATTGGTCCATATCAGATTCTGAAGAGGATTGGGAAGGTGGCGTATAGGATTGCGTTACCGCCGTCGTTGTCGAATCTACATGATGTTTTTCACGTGTCTCAATTAAGGAAATACGTATCGGATCCGTCACATGTGATTGAGTCGGACGAGATACAAGTGAGAGAGAATTTGACGGTTGCAACGGTACCCTTAAGGATTGAAGGACAAGAGATGAAGAGGCTCAAGAATAAAGAGATTTCATCGGTGAAAGTCGTTTGGGGAGGCCCAGCCGGTGAATATGCGACGTGGGAGCTCGAGAGCAAGATGCGGGACTCCTATCCAGAGTTGTTTTCAGGTATTTTCGAGGGCGAAAATTCTTTTTAGGGGGGTAGAGTTGTAACGACCCTATTTTCGTATGTTATATTTTTATATGTTTTATTTTATGGTTTGGTATTTAAAAATATTTTCTAGTAATCGAGGAATAATTATTTAGCGCGAAGATAAGTTCGTAACCGAGTTTTTAAGGTTTTGGGCCTAGAGGGTGAATAGTGTTGGGCTTTTAAGTTTATGAGTAGTAATGATCAAGTGGTTATGATAGTAGTAAGCTTGGATTGGATTGAAAGGCTAGGATGAGTCCTTGAGAGTTAGTAAGAATGGATGGCCAAGATTGATTGGATTGGATTATAAGATAATAACACTACAACTTTTTGAATCACTATTCATTTCTTTTTGGAGAGGAAGAAAACGTGGAAGAGGAGAAGAGAAGGAGAAAGCAAGAGGAGAAACCTAGGGCTTGTGATTTGAAGCTTGAGTTTGCTAGAGAACTTTGATTTCAAGGTAAGAGAGTTAGTATTACTTGATTACAAGTGATTGAGAAGGGGAGAATGTCTATTTCTCCATCCCAAACTTCTCCTCACTTTGTCTAGGTTTTGTTAGAAAGTTTTTATGGTTTAAAGTTGTTAATGATTATGTTGTGCTTGCTTGAATGCTAAGTAATGTTGCTAGCATGATTTGTTGAAGTTATAGTGTTTTGAATGCAAAGGGAAAGTTTTGGAAAAATAGTGTTTTGAACCCTAATTTCTATGCTAGATGCAATCCTTGTTTGTGATGGTTTATAAATGATGTTTTATGATGGAAAGTTGTTTTTAACAAGTTCTGGAAGTTGGGTAACCTTGAATGGGCTAAAATGGTGGAAAAATCACATTTTTATGACTGTGTACTGATACGGTCGCTTGTAGCGACGGTACATCGCTTGTAGCGACCAGGCAGGATAATTCGCTGCCTATCTGCGCTTGTAGCGACCACACTGGCGCTTGTAGCGACCAGGCTCGCTTGTAGCGACCGAAGGTTCGCTGGTAGCGACCAAGCAGGATAATTCCCTGCCTATGCTCGCTTGTAGCGACCAAGGGTTCGCTTGTAGCGACCAACCCTGGACAGGCCAACTTTGTTGAGTTGTTCTGGAGGTCCTGGTGCGCGCGGGGATGTCTTTTGCTACTGTTTTTTTTTTATAATATATTTTTGGAAACCTTGCCCACCATTTTAACTTATTCTTAATGTTTTCTAAAGATTATTTGTTTTCAAGAAAAGTTTTGTGTAAAACCCTAATATGTGTGTGGGTTATCAAAGTATGTGGGTTTCCCTTTGAAACCCTTATGTGTGAGATTTTGATATGATTTGCTTGGTTTATTTGAAATTGTTAATCAAGGTTGAGTGTATACATGTCGTATATTATGATGTGGCCATAAGTGCCTAGTGTTTGTGCTTGTTGTTGTTGTTGTGATAATTATCAGAGTGCTGATAATTTAGTGTTGTGTTTGTTGTTGTTGATGTGATAATTATCAGAGTGCTGATAATTAGTTGTGTTAGTAAGTATTATATATTTACTAAGTGAATCATCATGCATTTCATGATTGTATGATATCCGTGTGCGGATAAGAAATCCAAGAGTGCTTGGTTATCAAGAGTGCTTGATATTATCAAGAGTGCTTGATAAGGATATAAGTTTATCCAAAATGATTTGGTACCACATGCATTAGTGAATGCATTTTGAGGCATGCATCCTTTGTGACATTATGTGTGCATAATGGTTGTTAAGTGATAATTGTTATTGATGAGCTTGTGCGTTGTCAATTATGTGTTGTGTTTTGGTTATGTATAATAATGTGTTATTATACCTGTTTATTGGTTGTGATACTAACACTCTCTGTTTTGTGTTATGTGCTGGATCTTTGGGGATCCAGATTATCAGGTTGGCGAGGCTATCGTTGAGGAATAGCCCTTTGCTGTTTAGGAGCTTTGGTAGTGGTAAGGGCATAGCTTAGCTATCCTTACATTTTTGGTACTAGGTGTTGTATCCTAGTTAGAGTCTAGTGCTCTGATATTTGTAACACTATTTTGGGGTATCTGAACGTTTATGTATAGTTTTGGCAATGGTCTCTGTGTAGAATTGCCTCTTTTGAAAATCTTATGTATATATTTTTGTATATTATATACATGCTTGCTTATAAGCTGTGTTTGTTGTTTTCCGCTGCTGTGTTTGTGAATCAAATATGTTTTGATTTCTGCTGATGTTTTTGGTAAAAGAATTTTCTTCATGTTGTAACTTCCTATGTCCTTAACGTTTTCTTTATTAAAGCTAATAATCGGCGGTTAAGGGTTAGGGTGTTACAAGTTCGAGGTAACCCTGTTACGAAATCCATAGATATTTCTTCCCATTTCCACTGAGGGATTTCCAATGGTACTAGCATCCCTGCAGGCCTCTGGTGTTCAATCTTCACTTGTTGACACACAATACATCGCGATACAAATTCCACAATATCGGTCTTCATTCCCGGCCACCAATAATCCTTCTTTAAATCTTGATACATTTTAGTGGTACCCGGATGGATACTGAAACTACTCTTGTGTGCTTCTTCCAAAATTAACCTTTTCAAATTAGCATCATTAGGAACACAGACCCTTCCTTCAAACAACAAAATACCATCCGATGCCCTTGAAAACTCTGATTGTCCAATCCTTCTCTGAAGATCCATATCCGATTCTTGAGCCTGTGCGATTCGGGACCGCAAATCACAAGTGACCTCTAATCTTTGCAACAAAATGCCATTGTCCATCTCCGTGACACTGAGATTAAGATCTCTGAATTTCTCATATAAACCACAAGTGTACATCAACACTTCTGCTCTCATCAAAGACTTCCTGCTTAAGGCGTCAGCAACTACGTTCGCCTTTCTTGGGTGGTACTTTAAATCAAAATCAAAATCTTTGAAGTACTCCATCCATCTTCTCTGCCTCATGTTCAATTCTCATTGATCGAACAAATACTTTAAGCTTTTGTGGTCACTGAACAAGTCGAACTGTGCTCCATATAAATGGTGCCTCCATACTTTCAAAGCAAAAACTATAGCTGCCAATTCAAGGTCGTGAGTAGGGTAATTCTCCTCATGAGATTTAAGTTGTCGAGAAGCATAAGCTATTACATTCCCTTCCTGCATGAGCACACTACCCAGCCCTTTAGAGGACGCATCACAATATACAACATATTTCTTCTCGGGATCCTGTATTGCTAGCACTGGGGCCTTGGATAATTTCTCCCTCAAAGTCCGGAAACTTTCCTCAAAATCTTCGCCCCAGAGAAAAGGCACATTCTTCCTCGTGAGGCGTGTCAAAGGCAACATAATCTGTGAAAACCTCATAATAAATCTTCGGTAGTAACCTGCTAAACCCAGAAAACTCCAAACTTCAGTTACATTCATTGGTTTGGCCCAATTAAGGACATCTTCGACTTTAGATGCGTCTACGGACACTCCTCCTTTAGAAATAACATGACCCAAAAATTGGATTTCCGACAACCAAAATTCACATTTGCTGAATTTTGCATACAACTGATTTCCTCTGAGAATGTCCAGTTCCCAGATGTTGGACATGTTCCTGTGGATCCTTTGAATAAATCAAAATATCATCAATGAAGATTACCACAAACTGATCCAGATAAGGCTGAAAAATTCTATTCATATAGTCCATAAACACTGCTGGAGCATTAGTCAATCCAAAAGGCATAACCAGAAATTCATAATGTCCGTAACGTGTTCTGAACGCCGTCTTGGACACATCTGACGATTTGATGCGAATCTGGTGATATCCTGATCTGAGATCAATCTTTGAAAATACTGTTGCTCCTTTGAGCTGATCCAAAAGATCATCAATCCTCGGGAGTGGATACTTGTTCTTAATTGTTACTTTATTCCACCGGCGGTAGTCTATACACAATCTCAAACTACCATCCTTCTTCTTAACCAACAACACTGGTGCACCCCAAGGTGACACACTGGGCCTGATAAAATGTTTCTGAATTAAGTCCTCTAACTGAGACTTCAATTCCTTAAGCTCTGACGGTGACATTTTATATGGCGCCACAGATACTGGCTCCGATCCTGGGATGAGATCAATAGAAAACTCAACTTCTCGTTCTGGGGGTAAATTGATTATCGCAGAAGGAAAAACATCTAGATAATCACTGACAACTGGAATATCACTGGGACTCAGCTCTGATTCTGAAGTCACAGTAACCATTATATAAAAACCCCTGTCCTGAGCACACACAAGCTTGGTAAGCTGAAGAGTGCGATTAATTAATTCTGATAAAGCCACTCCTTCAATCGTATCATCTGTTGGCATAAAAATACACTTTTCCGCACATCCAATGTACACATGATTAGCAGAAAGCCAATCCATTCCTAAGATCACATCAAGTTGTATCATGGGAAGACAAACCAAATCTATATAGTATGTCTTGCTAGATACAGTGATCGGGCAATTCTCACATATAAATCTAGCTACAACTCCACCTTCTGTAGCGGTAGTTACCGTCATAGGAGGAATCAACGGTGACATAGATAACTGTAGTGTTTCTACACACTTGTATGAAATAAAGGAACATGTTGCACCACAATCAGAAAGTACTTTAACTGGATTCTGGCCTATATAACACATACCAGCAATTAGATCTTCATTGGCCAAAGCCTTCTGGCCATCAAGGGAATACACCCTGCCCTTACTTGTAGTAGTACCTTCAGCTCCACTCCTACTCTTTCTTTCTGGACAATTTGCTGAAACGTGCCCCGGCTGCCTACACCCGAAACACACACCTGTACGTCTCATGCATTCACCGTAATGTAATTTCCCACAGTATTTACAAGTGGCACTCGCCTTTGGTGAAAACGACTGTTTGCCCCTCTTAGGAGAACCCTTAGGCTTATTCTCTTGGTACCTATCTTGAAACTTGCCCTTTCTCTTTTCAAATAATGCAGCTTTCTCTTTAGCGGTCTTGGCAAAACCCGCTTCAGCAACCAAACTGTCGTGAACCATTTCATCATAGCTGGCACTACTGTATCAATTTCACCTCTCAACCCACGCCTATACTGATTCATCTTCTAGTTCTCATTACCGGCATACTCGTTGTGAGTGGAGTAGTATGACAACTCTTCAAACTTTTTAGTAAACTTAGTGACTGACATACCACCTTATTTCAATTCAAGGAACTCTTGTTCTTTCTTTACTTTATATGACATCGGTATATACTTCTCTAGCATTGCTTCCTTGAAGTTAACCCAATTAATCTCAATGTCATTTGCTATCATTCTGCGCTGAGCAGATTCCCACCAATCTTCTGCTGCGCCTCTGAACTGATTGGTAGCTAACAATACTGTCATACCCCAATTTTTGACCTAAATTTCTTTTTTTACTCGTCTCTGGGTTCGAAATTTCTTCGTCGTTTCAGACGAAATTTCGGCAGGGAGGTATTTTAAAATACCTCATTTTTTGGTTCCGAAGGCGACTTTTTTTTTTATTATTGTTTGTCATTTTTAATTATCACTTCTTTTATTTTTAGTTTCATTTTTTTTTCTTTCCTTTTTTACTATCTTTTTTATTTTTTATTTTTATTTTTATTTTTCGTTTTTTGTTTTATTTTTTTAAGAAGTTTGACTTTTTTGTTTTAATGTGTTTTAAGGACCATTTTAATGGTTGCCTTTTTGATGATTTTGCTGATTAATGGTGATTATTGTCCATCATTAGCTCTTTAATCTGCATTTATCATCACTGCACTATAAAAAGAGAGGAGCCAAAAAGAAACCCATCAGTTACGAACAACACAAAACAACCAGAGTCAAAAATTCATCAGAAACACTAACATTACAGAACAGATTCCAAACTCAGCCCTCAAACCAAAATCCAACCAACACAGAACTCATAAACCAAGCTTACACACACACGCACAAACAACCACTTCAACCAGCACAGAACTCAAAAACTCAAATCCACACCGCCACCACACACAGCCGCGGCCAAAATTCGTACCATCTCCCTTGACTCAACAAAACACTACTCAAAAGCAAGAACCCAGCCACTCACCAACAGCCCCACAACCAACCCAGCCTCTCCCTCATCCCACGGCACTACACAACAACACACACAACCCAGCCGTACGGCCTCTCCCACAACCCAAACCCAATCACACCTCACGGCCACGCTACCACACCCATATCACACTCTCTCCCAACACAGCAACCGAACTCAATACCAAACAGATAAACCAAGATGGCCGAACAAACTTTCATCATGATCAAGCCCGATGGTGTTCAAAGAGGACTCGTTGGTGAGATTATCAGCGGTTTGAGAGAAGGGAGGATGGAGAAAGAGAGAGAAAGATTAAAGAAGAATGATGAAAAAAAACCGGATGCTTCCTTTTATAAACATCGAACCGGTTCGGTTCGCTTGAACCGGACCGATCCGGTTTATCTCCCCCTCCTTCAGCCCAAGACACACGGCCCAGGCCACTCTCCTCCACTCTGACTGCTCCTTACACCCCCCTTTTACTCCCTACACCCCCTCTTTCTTTTAGACTTTTTTTCTTTGATTTCCATTTCATTTTTTCTCCTTTTTCGCATTTAGTTCTTTTAGCCCCTATTTACTTTCATGCATTTTATTACCTTTGTTTTTAACACATCATGCATTTTTATTTTTTTAATTTTCCTTTTATTTCATGCATTTTCATTTAGTTTTATTCTTAGCACATTTATTCTCATGCATTTGCAATTTTGTTTTTTTTCATTGTTTATCATTTTGTCATTTTTATTCCATTTTTATTAGAATGTATTTAGGTACAATGTAAATATAAATGAGAATTTGCACTGACACTCACTTTATTTATTCCGCTTTATGTATTTTATTTATTTATTTTTTTTTATTCCGCTTTACAAAAAAAAATACAAAAAATATTAGGATAGTTTATTTTCAAAAGGATTTCGTGGTGATCCAACGTCACCACGGAAATTCCTCGCATTTAGCTTTCAGTTATATTTTTAGTCTTAGTCCATTATCAAAAAATAACAAAAACATGCAAATAATAAAAAATCACAAAAAATCTTTTCTTAATAAACCTTGATTTTCAATCAAGTGTCCGTTTTTTTCTCTTTTATTTTCTTTAAATAATCATTAATCTACCTTAATTACACTTTAATCATTTTCAAAATAAAAAACACAAACCAATCCCATTTTTGCCACTTGGCTTTTATTTTTAAAACCTTTTTTAAAAACCAATAAAAAACACAAAACAAATCAACCGTCATTTTTTACCCCGAACTACGAGGTTTTGATCCCTCACGGGTACGTAGGCAAAGGACTTTGTCCTTCCAAATCATAAAAAATATAAAAAAAAACATTTTTATTTTTTCTCACTATTCTAATTCATTCTTTTCTTTTAAAAAAAATAATAAGCAAGTTATAGCCAAAATAAATAAATAAAATCAAGAGGTTCTCGTAGAGTACTACGAATGTCTAGGGTGCTAACACCTTTCCTAAACGTAACTAACCCCCGAACCCTAATCTTAAAAATGTGGTAATTTAGAACTTTTTTCCACCTTTCTTTTAAAAAATTAAAAGTTCAGTCGTGAATTAAAATTAGTGAGTCAACGCTAATCAATAGCTTGATCTCCGAAAATCACCGCGACAGAAATGGCGACTTCACTGGGGACATCCCTAAGAGGGTTGAGCCTAACTTGAATTTATTTAATTATTTTGTGCTATAACTTGCTTAAATCAAAAATAAAAATGTAAATATGTGCCTATGTGTTTTTTTCCTTTTACGAGAGTGGTGAGATAAGTCCTACACCTGGACTTGAGGGAAACATAAGATAGGATGGTGGTATAATCAAAGTGTCTTTCCGAGAGTGAGTTTCGGATGTGGCACATGTGATAACCCCACTCAATGGAGGAATCTTGGAAGTATCACTATGTTGACATGAGTAGTCGTGTTCGGCATTGTTATTTTCAAGTGACCTATGAAGTTGAGGACCTTTAGTTACCTTTGACCCATCTTGGCCTTTTAGGACGTAGTGCGGTGGCTAATCAAGAGTAGTCTTGAATTGGTTGATACGCGATACTACACTCAAACGAGACTTTCCTACGAATGTCGTTGGACCGGGAGTCAGTCCCGTAATCCGACAATATTCGGAAGTGGTCAATGACTTTGGGAACTTGGTAGAACCCGTGATACAGGTACATTTAAAACCATAGTCCTTACCAAATGGCGTGTTGACCCTTGGCTCCAACATTATGGACTTAACCTCACCATGTTTTCTCCGCTCTTTAGCATAATCATGCATACATGCATCCATGCATAAACTCATTTTTTCATCCAATTACCGAAGGACTTAAACAAGTTTTTTTAAACATCATAGAGGGAGCACTAGGAAGTACACCTTCAAGAGCCCTGATTTGTTGAATTTAAGGAAGCTAGTAGTCTTTAGATTTCTTTTAAAAATGTAGCTTCCACTAAAAGACTTTTGAATTGGTCCCTTGGCTTAGTTTCTAAAAAAGAACTATTTTGTAATGCCTTGATGCTCAAATGAAATGTTCAAACCATGATGTTTACAATTACTTCAACAAAGTCCTTCGATAACAAATCTTTCTTCCTTTTGCATAAGCATAATCATGCATCATATCGCATTCATAGTTTCTCAAGTCGAGTCTCACATTGTGTTCACTACTTCAAAGGTCAATCAGCCGCCGTCCAAGAAAGTGGCCCGACATCCTCGGCAAAAACCGACTTACACATACAACACTAGGGCATATCAGAGAAAAAGAATGGAACTTTTGGAGCAAGAAAACCAGAACCTCCGGGAAGAGGTGGCCAATCTCCGGGAAGGGATGGAGAAGTTGACCTCCATGATGAATGCTCTGTTGGCTTCCCAAGCCCAGACGTCAGTTCCTCAGCCTGCTGTTATTACTCATGAGCAGCCGATCTTATTTGCTTTACCAACTTCTACCATACTTGCTCCACCGCCCGGCATGTCTAGAGCTTACCCATGGGGGATGCCATTTCTATCAGACGAAGGTTTTCATCCCACTTCTCTTGGAACCCCAACTCCGGCTATCCAGAAATCAGCTCCAGCCCCAACAAAGGCCTCGGCAGCAGTATCAACAACAGCCTCGACAACAGGCTCCCCAGCAGTTCGACAACAGAATCGGGTTCAGCGGATATCCCATTTTGATCCAATCCCCATGGCGTATGCAGAGTTGCTTCTCGCTTTGCTTGATAAAAATCTTGTTCAAACTAGGGCACCTCCTAAGGTACCTGAAAGATTGCCAAGGGGGTATAGACCTCATCTTTCTTGCGCTTTCCATCAAGGGGCACCCGGTCATGACGTTGAGCATTGTTATGCCTTGAAAGCCGAAGTCCAGAAGCTGATCCAGGCCAACATCCTATCCTTCAAAGGGTCGAGTCCCGATGTGCAAGCTAATCTACTACCTGACCATGGGACCCCATCTGTTAATTTGGTGCAAGATTGCTCAGAAGCTCATCCTGGTGAAGAAGGTGGCAGTGAATTTTGTAACACATGGCAAAGGTTACTACAATTGGATCGTTGTTGACATTCCCCCAATTACTCATGGGTCCAAGGAATGTGTTTTCGTTGTCTTATCTTTTCAAAAATCCTTTCGTTTCGCCCGATACGAAAGTGAAATCATGTAGGGCTCTACTTTTGTCTTCAAGTTACCACTATCAATGAAAAATTGTCGTTTCTTTCGCGACTTTTTTTATTTTTATTTTACTGCTTTTTCTGGAAAAATGGCAACACAAAAAAACCAAAAAATATTTTATTTTATTTTATTTTAAATCAATTTCAAAAGGTCTGCATTTTTTCACTCATTTTCTAAAATCAATCATCAATCATATGCAGACTAAGCATCAATAAGCTCGTTGAACACTGTAACCCTATGCTCTCTCCCGACTTTGAGTTCCCTGTTCACGAAGCTGAAGAGGAGGAGGATAAACAGATTCCCTAAAAGATCTCTCTGTTACTAGAATATAAAAGAACATCATTCAGCCTCATGAAGAAGCACTCGAAATGATTAACTTGGGTTCCGAAGAACTGCCATTACAGTATTCTTGGTCAAATCCCAGATGAATGGTGCCATCGAGGCTGCAAAAAAAAAAAAACAACAAACAAAAAACAACAAACAAAAGCAAAAAAGGAGCAAAAAGAAAGAAGATACACCAAAAAGATGGTGCAGAAGATGGTAACCACTTACAAGGACCTGCATGGGATGTTACCGTATGCTTTACATAGACATCGCACTTCAGTACGTACTTCAACAGGGGCAACCCCCTTCTCTTTAGTGTATGGCATGGAAGCAGTACTCCTTGTGGAGATTGAGATTCCATCAATGAGAGTTTTAATGGAACCTAAGCTATCAGATGCTGAATGATGTCAAAACAAATATGATCAGAGAAACGCATGAATGCTTTGTGTCACGGGCAGTACCCGTGTGTTCCAAGAAGGAGGTCTTGTGCTCAAGAAGATCTTATCTTTGCAACCCGATTCCAGGGGCAAATGGACGCCTAATTATGAAGGTCCATATGTCGTCAGGAGAGCTCTCTCCGGTGGTGCAATGACTCTTACGACAATGGATGGCGATGAGCTTCCCCGTCCTGTGAATGCTGATGCAGTCAAGAAATACTTTGTCTAAAAAATAAAAGAATAGCTCGGTGAGTCGAAAACCCGAAAGGGCGGCTTAGGCAAAAATGAGCGTCTCGGTGGACTGAAAACCCGAAAGGGCGGACCAGGCAAAAATTAGAGACATGAAACATCCTGATAGATCGAAAACCCGAAAGGGCCGTCTATGCAAAAATTAAGGATCAAAAGACAAAGTAACTGCATCAGGTTGGCCATGACTCATTTGGGGCACACTAGCGGTCAAAGAGACTCTGAATCTGAAGCATCCAAACAGTGGAGTTCAAAGTTGTCAGGGAGAATAGCGGTTATTGTGTTCAATGTACCTTCCCCTTATATTTACCATTTTCCAAACTTTGTAAGATCCGTGGAGCCATGCCATTGGCGGGTCACCACTCTTGTAAATAAATTTGAGCCTATTGTCTTCCATTTGGAATTCCCATTTATTCAGTCTATAAAAACTTCTTCTATTTTTTATGGTAGTACTTGAAGCAAAACTTTTTTCAAAAGCATAAATCTTTTTTTTTTTATATATTTCTTGGAAGGCATAAACAACAAACACATTATCTCTGAACTCATGAATAAGTGAAAGTATGCGTCAACATCTGTCCTGAGAACGGATAAACTTTGCAGGCTGAACATGGTCAATTGCTTAAAAAAAAGAAAAGAAAAAGAAAAAAAAAAGAGCTCGGTAAGTCGAAAACCCGAAAGGGCGGCTTAGGCAAAAATGAGTGTCCCGGTGGATCGAAAACCTGAAAGGGCGGTCCAGGCAAAAATTAGGGGCATACAAAAAGAATATATTCCTGGTGGACTGAAAACCCGAAAGGGCGGTCCAGGCGGCAAAAGTTAGGGATTCAAAAAAAGAAAAAAAGAACAAAAAAGCATGACCACATAAACGCCAGTTCTTCTGCCAGGTCTATGGATTAACACGTCTCCCCCAGGAAGTGTTCGCTCCCCACCGGTTGTTGCATACATCGGGCTTTACCCTGTCGATGCTTTGATATGTTCCCAATGGCATTATTCCCAATGAAGATTGCAGAGTGTTTGTACTGCGCCGTCGGTCCACTTTCCATCTTACCTGTCCAGTCTTGTCTCATCAAGTCCATCAGTTGTACTATCCCACAAGTCAATCCTCCGTACAGTCATACAAGTCGTATTGTCTTACATACATTCATACATTCATGCATATACACATTCATGCATACACAACATGCACATAGCATCATTCAATGCATGGTTGCATTAACCACCCTGAGTCTTGCTTTTCATGTCAATCAATCATGAACAATTTGTGACTCTTTTTCCCCAAGTGTCATCCCCAGTATCTCTGGTCCAAAGGTCACCCTCTTTATGCCAAGCGGCAGTTCTTTAACGAACAGCTTGTGCGTACCTTTACTTCTTGTCGTCAATGGCAGTTCAGCAACAACCCGAACAGTTGACATCTACATTTACTTCTTGTCGTCAATGGCAGTTCGGCAACAACCCGAACAGTTGACATCAACATTTATTCCTTTGTCGTCAATGGCAGTTCGGCAACAACCCGAACAGTTGACATCTACATTTACTTCTTGTCGTCAATGGCAGTTCGGCAACAACCCGAACAGTTGACATTAACATTTTTTTCCTTGTCGTCAATGGCAGTTCGGCAACAACCCGAACAGTTGACATCTACCTTTATCGTCAATGGCAGTTCGGCAACAACCCGAACAGTTGACATCTACCTTTATTCCTTTGTCGTCAATGGCAGTTCGGCAACAACCCGAACAGTTGACATCTACATTTACTTCTTGTCGTCAATGGCAGTTCGGCAACAACCCGAACAGTTGACATCTGCCTTTTTTCCTTTGTCGTCAATGGCAGTTCGGCAACAACCCGAACAGTTGACATCTACATTTACTTCTTGTCGTCAATGGCAGTTCGGCAACAACCCGAACAGTTGACATCTACCTTTATTTCTTTGTCGTCAATGGCAGTTCGGCAACAACCCGAACAGTTGACATCTACATTTACTTCTTGTCGTCAATGGCAGTTCGGCAACAACCCGAACAGTTGACATCTACCTTTATTTCTTTGTCGTCAATGGCAGTTCGGCAACAACCCGAACAGTTGACATCTACCTTTATTTCTTTGTCGTCAATGGCAGTTCGGCAACAACCCGAACAGTTGACATCTACCTTTATTTCTTTGTCGTCAATGGCAGTTCGGCAACAACTCGAACAGTTGACATCTACATTTACTTCTTGTCGTCAATGGCAGTTCGGCAACAACTCGAACAGTTGACATCTACATTTACTTCTTGTCGTCAATGGCAGTTCGACAACAACCCGAACAGTTGACATCTACCTTTATTTCTTTGTCGTCAATGGCAGTTCGGCCACAACCCGAACAGTTGAAATCTACCTTTATTTCTTTGTCATCAATGGCAGTTCGGCAACAACCCGTACAGTTGACATCTACATTTACTTCTTGTCGTCAATGGCAGTTCGGCAACAACCAGAACAGTTGACATCTACATTTACTTCTTGTCGTCAATGGCAGTTCGGCAACAACCCGAACAGTTGGCATTTACCCTTTATTTCTTGTCGTCAATGGCAGTTCGGCAACAACCCGAACAGTTGGCATTTACCCCTTATTTCATGTCGTCAGTGGCAAGTTCGGCAACAACCCGAACAGTTGACATCAACATTTACTTCTTGTCGTCAATGGCAGTTCGGCAACAACCCGAACAGTTGACATCTACATTTACTTCTTGTCGTCAATGGCAGTTCGGCAACAACCCGAACAGTTGACATCTACATTTACTTCTTGTCGTCAATGGCAGTTCGGCAACAACCCGAACAGTTGACATCTACCTTTATTTCTTTGTCGTCAATGGCAGTTCGGCCACAACCCGAACAGTTGACATCTACCTTTATTTCTTTGTCATCAATGGCAGTTCGGCAACAACCCGAACAGTTGACATCTACATTTACTTCTTGTCGTCAATGGCAGTTCGGCAACAACCCGAACAGTTGACATCTACAGTTACTTCTTGTCGTCAATGGCAGTTCGGCAACAACCCGAACAGTTGGCATTTACCCTTTATTTCTTGTCGTCAATGGCAGTTCGGCAACAACCCGAACAGTTGGCATTTACCCCTTATTTCATGTCGTCAGTGGCAAGTTCGGCAACAACCCGAACAGTTGACATCTACATTTACTTCTTGTCGTCAATGGCAGTTCGGCAACAACCCGAACAGTTGACATCTACATTTACTTCTTGTCGTCAATGGCAGTTCGGCAACAACCCGAACAGTTGACATCTACATTTACTTCTTGTCGTCAATGGCAGTTCGGCAACAACCCGAACAGTTGACATCTACCTTTATTTCTTTGTCGTCAATGGCAGTTCGGCCACAACCCGAACAGTTGACATCTACCTTTATTTCTTTGTCGTCAATGGCAGTTCGGCAACAACCCGAACAGTTGACATCTACATTTACTTCTTGTCGTCAATGGCAGTTCGGCAACAACCCGAACAGTTGACATCTACATTTACTTCTTGTCGTCAATGGCAGTTCGGCAACAACCCGAACAGTTGGCATTTACCCTTTATTTCTTGTCGTCAATGGCAGTTCGGCAACAACCCGAACAGTTGGCATTTACCCCTTATTTCATGTCGTCAGTGGCAAGTTCGGCAACAACCCGAACAGTTGACATCTACATTTACTTCTTGTCGTCAATGGCAGTTCGGCAACAACCCGAACAGTTGACATCTACATTTACTTCTTGTCGTCAATGGCAGTTCGGCAACAACCCGAACAGTTGACATCTACATTTACTTCTTGTCGTCAATGGCAGTTCGGCAACAACCCGAACAGTTGACATCTACCTTTATTTCTTTGTCGTCAATGGCAGTTCAGCCACAACCCGAACAGTTGACATCTACCTTTATTTCTTTGTCGTCAATGGCAGTTCGGCAACAACCCGAACAGTTGACATCTACATTTACTTCTTGTCGTCAATGGCAGTTCGGCAACAACCCGAACAGTTGACATCTACATTTACTTCTTGTCGTCAATGGCAGTTCGGCAACAACCCGAACAGTTGGCATTTACCCTTTATTTCTTGTCGTCAATGGCAGTTCGGCAACAACCCGAACAGTTGGCATTTACCCCTTATTTCATGTCGTCAGTGGCAAGTTCGGCAACATCCCGAACAGTTGACATTCACCTTTGTTGCTTGTCGTCAGTGGCAGATTACTTTTATTTCCATCTCCACCTCAAGTGGCAAGCTCTACAAACGGGCAGCTTGTGGTCGGTGTCTCTTCCCATATCACATTTCCTTTCTCAGCTGTCAATACGATAGTTGATGCCTTCCCCAGTGAAACTGTGTTTATTCCCCAGTGGAGTCGGATCCTTTTTTCTTCAACGAACTCGGGTATCATTTCGTTTTCTTATCCCCAGTCAGGTCATCTTCGCCGTCTTGCATTCACATTTGCACCACGAGCATTTCATATTTTTGTTAGGTCCAAAATTGGCGTACTCTGTATTTAAGTCCCTTCGACCCGTCGAATCCAAGCTTTTCTCTTTAAATCTCCGGACGAAGAGACTTAAATAGGGGCATCTGTCATACCCCAATTTTTGACCTAAATTTCTTTTTTTACTCGTCTCTGGGTTCGAAATTTCTTCGTCGTTTCAGACGAAATTTCGGCAGGGAGGTATTTTAAAATACCTCATTTTTTGGTTCCGAAGGCGACTTTTTTTTTTATTATTGTTTGTCATTTTTAATTATCACTTCTTTTATTTTTAGTTTCATTTTTTTTTCTTTCCTTTTTTACTATCTTTTTTATTTTTTATTTTTATTTTTATTTTTCGTTTTTTGTTTTATTTTTTTAAGAAGTCTGACTTTTTTGTTTTAATGTGTTTTAAGGACCATTTTAATGGTTGCCTTTTTGATGATTTTGCTGATTAATGGTGATTATTGTCCATCATTAGCTCTTTAATCTGCATTTATCATCACTGCACTATAAAAAGAGAGGAGCCAAAAAGAAACCCATCAGTTACGAACAACACAAAACAACCAGAGTCAAAAATTCATCAGAAACACTAACATTACAGAACAGATTCCAAACTCAGCCCTCAAACCAAAATCCAACCAACACAGAACTCATAAACCAAGCTTACACACACACGCACAAACAACCACTTCAACCAGCACAGAACTCAAAAACTCAAATCCACACCGCCACCACACACAGCCGCGGCCAAAATTCGTACCATCTCCCTTGACTCAACAAAACACTACTCAAAAGCAAGAACCCAGCCACTCACCAGCAGCCCCACAACCAACCCAGCCTCTCCCTCATCCCACGACACTACACAACAACACACACAACCCAGCCGTACGGCCTCTCCCACAACCCAAACCCAATCACACCTCACGGCCACGCTACCACACCCATATCACACTCTCTCCCAACACAGCAACCGAACTCAATACCAAACAGATAAACCAAGATGGCCGAACAAACTTTCATCATGATCAAGCCCGATGGTGTTCAAAGAGGACTCGTTGGTGAGATTATCAGCGGTTTGAGAGAAGGGAGGATGGAGAAAGAGAGAGAAAGATTAAAGAAGAATGATGAAAAAAAACCGGATGCTTCCTTTTATAAACATCGAACCGGTTCGGTTCGCTTGAACCGGACCGATCCGGTTTATCTCCCCCTCCTTCAGCCCAAGACACACTGCCCAGGCCACTCTCCTCCACTCTGACTGCTCCTTACACCCCCCTTTTACTCCCTACACCCCCTCTTTCTTTTAGACTTTTTTTCTTTGATTTCCATTTCATTTTTTCTCCTTTTTCGCATTTAGTTCTTTTAGCCCCTATTTACTTTCATGCATTTTATTACCTTTGTTTTTAACACATCATGCATTTTTATTTTTTTAATTTTCCTTTTATTTCATGCATTTTCATTTAGTTTTATTCTTAGCACATTTATTCTCATGCATTTGCAATTTTGTTTTTTTTCATTGTTTATCATTTTGTCATTTTTATTCCATTTTTATTAGAATGTATTTAGGTACAATGTAAATATAAATGAGAATTTGCACTGATACTCACTTTATTTATTCCGCTTTATGTCTTTTATTTATTTATTTTTTTTTATTCCGCTTTACAAAAAAAAATACAAAAAATATTAGGATAGTTTATTTTCAAAAGGATTTCGTGGTGATCCAACGTCACCACGGAAATTCCTCGCATTTAGCTTTCAGTTATATTTTTAGTCTTAGTCCATTATCAAAAAATAACAAAAACATGCAAATAATAAAAAATCACAAAAAATCTTTTCTTAATAAACCTTGATTTTCAATCAAGTGTCCGTTTTTTTTCTCTTTTATTTTCTTTAAATAATCATTAATCTACCTTAATTACACTTTAATCATTTTCAAAATAAAAAACACAAACCAATCCCATTTTTGCCACTTGGCTTTTATTTTTAAAACCTTTTTTAAAAACCAATAAAAAACACAAAACAAATCAACCGTCATTTTTTACCCCGCACTACGAGGTTTTGATCCCTCACGGGTACGTAGGCAAAGGACCTTGTCCTTCCAAATCATAAAAAATATAAAAAAAAAAACATTTTTATTTTTTCTCACTATTTTAATTCATTCTTTTCTTTTAAAAAAAATAATAAGCAAGTTATAGCCAAAATAAATAAATAAAATCAAGAGGTTCTCGTAGAGTACTACGAATGTTTAGGGTGCTAACACCTTTCCTAAACGTAACTAACCCCCGAACCCTAATCTTAAAAATGTGGTAATTTAGAACTTTTTTCCACCTTTCTTTTAAAAAATTAAAAGTTCAGTCGTGAATTAAAATTAGTGAGTCAACGCTAATCAATAGCTTGATCTCCGAAAATCACCGCGACAAATACCTTATTCTCTTCTGGGCACTCCGCCATCCGGAACACTTTCTCAATCTGCTTTAGCCATCTCTTGGCTTCTGGAGGTTCACCTTCCCCATTAAACTCAGGAGGGTGGTTTCTATTAAATTCACGGAAAGACGGATTTGCTACTACTGGTGGTGGTGTCTGCTGCTGAGCACCTTACCCTTGGTGCATCATCTCCATCCACTCATGCTGAGATTGGGCCTGTTGTTGGGCTTGCTGTTGCATCATAAGCATCATCTGTTGATGCTGTAATGCAGCCTGAGCTTGCTGCTCCTGATATTGTTGTTGCAACGCCTGCTGCTGTTGCATCATTTGAGCCCAAAAATTCATATTAGGATCTCCTCCGGCTTCCTCAGCATTGGCCTGATTTACTCTAGGCCTCCCAGGACCTCTTCTCCTCCCGGACATCTTATCCTAACTGTCATACACAAGTCAAAGTGATCAGTTTCAACCAGATATAACATTTAGAATAATGTCCTAGATCCAAGAGATCCACAAACTTGGATTGTATTTTAATGACCCAAGGCACGGTCTGAATCGACCTGCTCTGATACTAAAGTGTAACACCCATATTAAGATTGCCTAGGATCTTATACGAGCATTAAAATTTCGTACTGGATACATTAATTTACAATACTGAAAGTAGTTCAGAATATTACATCATGTAGTAATATTACATCCAAAGTTTATACAATCATCTCTCTGATACATGTACATCATAAGTACAACAACATATTACAGTTAAACTGTAAAACATATAAAATCAGCACGATCAGTCCAAAGCTTTCTCCTTACCCTTGTTTCGTACTGCCTGTGAACCTGCACCAGAAGGAATGGGATGAGACATAATGTCTCAGTGAGCTCTACCCAACCTACTGTTGGCAACCACAGGGAACCTAGGGTCGCCATGCCTACCTTGGTAATCTGGGGAAAAACTATGATCGCCAAGTCTTATATTTATCCACAAAGGATATAATCCGCCTATAACTATAACTGTAATCTATCTGTAACTATAACTTTGACTGTAACTATGAAACATAATACATATCAACAATTTTATGTTAGCTGTTAGCGTTGAACAAACATATTATCTGAGTTCATTTTACGGAGTGCAGTCCAGGTGGAGTAACCCCGAAGTACATCTCCCTATGACCCGGTGAAATTCCTATCATATCAGGCTAACACCGGACTCCTCTATGAATTTGCATGTGGACAACCCTCTCGGTGAAGTCCCATCCGGCGTATCACGGAGTCTGCTGAACATGCCTATGACTGTGATATATTATTCTTTAACTTTTACATATAAACGTGCATATCTGTTACTTTAACCATATAAAAACAATCCTGTAACACTTACCTCTAACACAAGGTTCTTGGCTTATCGTTCTCATAAGCCACCTATCAATTGTTGGAGAACCAACATTATAAGCTTAACTGAAGCTTCATAAGTCGAAGCATTCCTATTACACTTGTATCCTAAACCGAATACATCTATGATCTTGCTTACCTAAAGTAGGTTCTGAATTGGATACTGAATCTTCCTTATGATTGCACACAATTAATTGAATGCATGGAATTACTTAATAAGGGATAAACCCCAAACTAGCTCATTAACTTATCTTTAATAAACTTTAAATCAAGATATTCATCTCTCTTTAATATGCCTATCCTTATCCTGTATTAGTCCTTGTAAGTTCATAAATATTCTTGCCCTATTGCATATCAAAGATCATAGCATGGCTCAGTTGTTTAAAATAAAAAAAATGCCATACTGGGTGGTTTCGCTCTGCGACCCCTAGGCTTCACTTTGCGAAGTTCTGCGTCTGAAGCTTCGCAGAGCGTAGAAAACTTCGCACTGTGAACTCAGCTTCTGAACACTTCGCACTGCAAAGGTCTAGGCGACGGATAGGCAGTGGCTGGGTTCAGCTACTTCGCACTGCGACCCTGGCGTCGCTCTGCGACTGTAGCAGAACTCAGAAACTTTCTGGAAAATCATGTTTTCAGCTTTAAAACTCAATACCCACTGCCCAGTGATCTTTGATAGCACAACAGGGACTCATTTTAAGTTTATAAAACATACTGAACACAAGAAATAAACAGGATCAAGGTAGGATTAAAAATTGGGGCAACTAGCTAGCAAATCCTTAATAACTTATAAATTCAGTTGTAAATCTCACTCAAAGTGGGTTCTAAAACCCTGTGGAGCTCACCTCAGAACTGGTTTGGTGCTGGTTAAGCTTATCTTCAAAACCCTAACTTATTAACTTGATCTTTCTTGTTTTTCCTCAACTTCCTCTTGTTCCAACTTTCCCCAAAACTGAGCTTGCTTGAAACTACAAGAGTTTAGGAAGAATTTTGCTGGTTTAAGGGTGATGATGATAATCGAAAATGAGAGAGAGGGAGGAAGGAGTTCAGCTGGTTTTTGTTTTCTTTGAGAGAGAGAAAATGAGTTGATAAATATGAAAAACTCATATTTATCCTACTTGTTCCTTTTTTTCATTATTTACCATTTTGCCATTCCATTCGTTTAATTCCTATAACACTGTTAAAAGTCACGTTTGAGCGGGATATTACATGCGTTGAACAAACATATTATCTGAGGGTGATGATGATGATCGAACTAGGTTGGAACGAAACTGAAACTTCCATCATCTACCGCATACTCAATATATATTATCAGGAAAAAGAAAAAATATATACAGGACGGGGATTAGGCCAAAACCCTAAAAAAAACATACAAAAAACAACAACGAGCCACACAACCAACATCCTTACCCCATGTAATATCCCACTTAAGCGTGACTTTTAACAGTGTTACGGGAATTAAACGAAGGCAATGGCAGAATGGTAATTAAAGAAGGGAAGGATTTAAAAAAGGGAAGTATGAGATTTTTCTCATTTATCCTCATCCTCTCTCTCTCTAAAATCTGATTTCTTCCTCCCTCTCTCTCTAATTTTCGTGCATCATCATCATCATCACTACCAACTTCTTAATCATCATCCAATCTTGTGGATTATTGGCTTGAAAGCTTGGTTTAAGGAGTTGGAACAAGAGAAAAGCAAGAAAGATCAAAGAGTTGAGCTAGGGTTTTGAAGCTTGAGCATAACCAGCACCAAAGCAAGATTGAGGTGAGCTCCTAGGGGTTTTAGAACCCCCTTTGTGAGTTTTTGTTGTGTTTTGTGTAATATGAGCAAGTTGGTAATTGTTACCCTAATCCCTATTGCTTGCAAATTCCTTGTTCAAACTTGTTTTAATCAATCAATTTATAGTTGTAAATCATTCCTTATGCTGTTATGGTGCTTGGGTATGATTAAGTATGTCAAAATGGTGGAAAAATCACATGTTTAACAGGTTTTGAACTGTCATTTTCGCTCGGCGAACTCGGGGCGAGAAAACGGCGATTTCCAGCATTTTTCCCTGCCCTGTTTCGCCAACCTTTCGCCAAGCTTTCGCTCAGCGAAATCAGACATTTCGATAACCTTTAGCTCAACCAAATCAGGCAGACAGCTCAGGTCTGTTCTGGTTCGTTCTGGGTGCTGTATACGCGTTCGGCGAGGCTTTTAATAACCATTTTTAAAGAAAACCTTATTTTATAAGAAAAACACCATTGTGGGCATATCCAAGGGCATATAACATATACGGAATAAATGAACAAGGCTTAGCGATGCAATAGGAGTATAAGGGTTAATTGAATAGATAATCCTAAGACAGCATATGATAACGATATGTCGAATCCTTGATAGGAAAACAAGAATTATAGTGTGAGTGCAAGGATTTAATGGATTGATTCCATTACTTGTGAGTTGTTAACTCTTAAGGAATGCAGACGACTTTACTAAGTCAAGAACCTACTTTAGGTATAAGAGGTTATAGATGTATTCGGATTAGAATACAAGAGTAATAGGAATGCTTCGGCATTTGAAGTTACAGATAAGATTATAGTGTTGGTTCTCCAACAATTATAGGTGGCTTATGAGAACGATAAGCCAAGAATTCAAAGTCATAGGTTAAGAGTTACAGGATTGCTATTATATGTTTAAAGTAACAGTTATGTATATTTATATATCAAAGTTAAAGAATTAAAGATCAAAGATATTGGCGTGCTTGCACGTTTCACAGTCATAGGGCGTGTTCAGCAGACTCCGGGATTCGCCGGATGGGACTTCTCCGAGAGGGTTGTCCACACGTTTCATAGGGAGTCCGGTGTTAGCTTGATATGATAGGAATTTCACCGGTTTATAGGGAGCTGTCCTCGGGGTTACTCCACCCGGGCCGCACTCCGTAAAATGAACTCAGATTAAATGTTTGTTCAACGCTAACAGCTAACATAAAACTGCTATAGAACTGTTATATGTTTTATGTTTCATAGTTAAAGTCAAAGTTACAGTTACAGTCACAGTTATAGTTATAGTTACAGACAGTTAACAGAAGGTGGTCCTAGGTTTCCCCTTGATCACTGAGTTATAGTTACAGATAGGTTACAGTTACAGTTATAGGCGGTTTACAGTTATAGTCATAGTTAGAGATATAATTACAGACAGATTCATAGTCATAGACAGATGTTTACCCTTTGAGGATAAAGTAAAGACTTGGCGATCATAGGAAATCCCCAAGATTGCCAAGGTAGGCATGGCGACCCTAGGTTCCCTGTGGTTGCCAACAGTTGGTTGGGCTGGAGCTCACTGAGACATTATGTCTCATCCCTTTCCTTCTGGTGCAGGTTTATAGGTAAGTCAGAGGTTCGTGATGAAGATCTTCATAGAGATACTGGATGGAGTACAGTTGCTCGTTGTGTACCAGCTCAGGAGCGTAATGGATATTGTATAAGTATTGTAATAATATTGGATTATTTGTACAACGAGTAAACATGTAATCATTCATTTGTGATGTATGATTATTATTATTGAAATTTTTAAATGTATCCAGTATCAGTTTAACGCACATACTAATATACTAGTTACAGTTAGTATGGGTGTTACAATTGGTATCAGAGCAGGTCGATTCAGACCGTGCCATGGGTCATTTAAGATTCAATAAAAGTAGTGGAATCATTGGGTTCCGGATGTTGTGCTAAAGGTCACATCTAGTTGAGCCTGATCAACTCATTCTAGTATATGACAGTTAGGATAAATATCCGAGAGCTGAATGTGACCAAGGAGGAAAGAAGTGTACGAAGGGTGAAGGTTAAGACGTCAGATTCTAAGACGAATTTGGCAAAGTGTTTAATGTTAAAGGATGGTTCTCTAATAGTGAAGTAACTGAGCCAGTTAATGGCAAAGTTTCAGGAATGTAAGAGGTATTAAAGAATAAGGTCAGGTACCTTAACTAGTTGGACACATCATTGAACGATGACTTCTCCGAGGAGACATGAACAGTAAAGAACCATGGAAATACTCTAAGGAATGTTTTGGAATCTCAACGGGAACCGTATTTTGAAAAGTTAAAGTGAATCGTAAATTAGAGTTTTGAATTCCGAGTACAGAGGTAAAGAATTGCGGTACTAAACCCAGCGACTTGGAATAAGGAATGATCAATTAATTATCGGAAGCTCTGGAATTCTAGTAAGGACATAATGTGTAAGGATGGAAGGACTTGCGCACGTGGATCGGATGAGATTTAAATATATGATAGGTAAGAGACTCATTTATGGATTAAGCGAAATAGTGAACAGATGGAACAGGTTACCTTCCTTCATTGTGGGTCATCAAGATACTTGGTATGTGTTAAAGACGGTGGAAATATAGACCTTGGATTGCTCAAAACCATATGAAGAGACCTATGGAGAATTGCTTATAAAATAAGATTAAATGTGAATTGTGAATACAGTAATAAGTTATAGGAAGGATCCAATGGAAAATGTTAAGTATTGAAGCTTACAGATTTATTAATCGGGTACTCGAAGAGGTGTATCACGTGTTAGAATTTACAGGAGAGCCGGTAAAAGTTGAGTTTTATCCAGACAGATTATTCCCGGAGCAATCCGAGGAGTAACCAAGAGATATGTTAGAGTTATGTGGATCTAAGTTATATTGGAAAAAAGGCCGTGAATGTGAAATCCTTGCGGATAATTATAGGACGGAACTCGATTCATAATATGAAGAGTAAAGCTAGAACCAACGTATAAGTTGTTTTGATAGGAGCATTGTTGATCTCGTAATTATTGCTAAAGATTGTTTACAGGTTTCGGCATATTTTCTTGAACAACAACAGTCGAATTAGCAGCCACATTAGACCGAACAGGCTCTGAAAAGGACAAGCTTATACCCTCATGGTTATCCTTTGCCACATATTTCAGAACTGTGTGTTTTGGTGGCACAACAGGTTTTTTTACCTCGGTCAACCTTTTCAACAGGATTTTTGAGTAAAATCCAACAACAAGCGGTAACATCATGACGAATGATCTGACAATGGGAACAGAAGTCCGGAAGCCATTCATATTCAACTGCTAACCTGAAAGTGAACCCCTCTCTTTCAACCATAGTTTCATCAAACAAGCTTCGAGAGAAATCCACATCCAATAACACCCTTGCATAATGACCAAAGATTTTCATCTAAGTAGAGGTGATAATAATTAAAGAGGTGCCAACTACACCAACAATTTCTCGATGAACTCCAATACTCCTGAGGCAATTCCAAATATCTAATCCATACATGTGCATGAGTCTGCCTCTGATTATGTATGCTAAAGTCCTTCATCAACTGTGACAATCAGAATAGTGCCTTGCGACCAAAATGTCTGCATATCCTCCATCGATCCAAATGTAAACTCAAAAAACCCTCGTCCAAATGATATGAGGGGTCAATGATGAGATGTTTTCTAGATTTCGATAACTTTCTTGAGACATCCTTCGCTGTGTAAGCTTTAACGCCCTTGCTAAGCACCAACCTACCATGAAGTTTCTGTTGGGACTCCTTCATGTTTCTCTCATGTTGAGTATTTTGAAGTTGGCTACATGTTTTGGCAAATCCAATGTGTTGAATAGAAGCATCTCCATGTTTATAACAAGTCTTCGGTTGCAAGAAATTTCATTTGAAGCTGTTCAGAAGCTGTTTGGACCTTCGGAAGCTGAAATCCTTCAGACTCTAAAATAGTGAGTCTGAAGCATCAGACGCACTATTGAAGTGTTGACTTTTGTTGACTTCTTCAGAAGCTGGTTATTTTCAAGTTATTTTTGCGCGAATCTCTGCAAGATTTAACAAGGATTTATCCACGCATATGTCTTCTAGAATGCTGATTGAATTGGTGAAGATTTAATGAAGATTTGGCATGTTTTTATGAATGCTCGTATTTTTTCAGAATGAATCTTGGCAAGATACTTTCCTGGGTTATTTGTTTCCTTATTGGGTCATTCATAATTCAGAAGTAAATCAATTTAGAAGATTGGATTGAGTTTTATACTGCTTGACTGAAGGTTATATAAGGAGTGCTGCTTCTCCTTTCAAGACTCACGAAGAATTGAAGAAAATCAGAGAAATAAAGTCTTAGAGTTTTTAAGCTTTTAGCTTTATTTGTGCACCACTCTATTGAGTTGGTTTAGGTGTTTTATTGAGTTGTAAATTCATTCTAAGCCTGTAGGTTCGAATGAAGGTCTGTTATTAAAGTTGTGTTCAGAACTGGGTTTAGTTCAGGTTTGTTTAAGTGACTGGGTTTAGTTACTTGAATAGGAAGTTAGCGGTTTTCTAATACTCAATGTGTTGGGTAGAATTCAGACTAGGAGGAAGTTAATTGATTAGGCTGGGAACTGGGTGTTCAGTGTCTTGGGTCATAAGGATTAATTCCTATAGTAGAATTCCTTCCTGGATTGGTATCCCCTAGAGTTGGAGGTGTTTACTCCGAACTGGGTTAACAAACCTTGTGCCTTTTATCTTTCCTGCACTTTTATTTTCTTGCTTTTGCATTGTGTTTTTGATTGTGTCCAGCCAGAATTTCAATTGGTATCAGAGCAGGCACCCTGCCTGTGATTTGGTGAGATCCAGAGTAGTGTTTTCTGGCAAGTATGGATAGAGAAGGAGGTTATGTCAATAGACCACCCCTACTAGTTGGCACAAACTATGAATATTGGAAGTCTAGGATGTGTGCTTTCTTAAAATCTATTGACAGCAGGACTTGGAAAGCTGTGATTAAAGGCTGGGATCATCCTGTGGTTTTAGACAAAGATGGGAACAAAACTGAGGTTCTGAAGCCTGAAGAAGAATGGACCAAAGCTGAAGTTGATTTGTCACTTGGAAATTCAAAAGCTTTGAATGCTATTTTCAATGGTATGGACGAGAATATGTTCAGACTCATCAAGCAATGTACAGTTGCAAAGGATGCCTGGGAAATTTTAAAAACAACTCATGAAGGAACCTCTAAAGTTAAGATGTCCAGACTCCAGTTGCTGACCACCAAGTTTGAGAACCTGAAGATGAAGGAGGAGGAAAGAATACAAGATTTCTACATGAATGTGCTGGACATGGCTAATTCCTTTGAATCCCTTGGGGAAAAGATGTGGACCGTAGATCTCACGATCTAGGACTGGAGATCCTAAAGACAAGGGTGTGAGCCCTTGGAACAAGGCTGGACGCCCTCCAGGAGGGCGCATGGCCCGCTTTACACTCATAAATAACCCTAGGTGACCTTCCTAAAGGGCACCCTCTAGGGGCGCCCTCAACAACTTACGAGGGCGCCCTAGTCATGGTTTTGGCCCTTTACAATTTTGGCCCAAAACCATGACCGGGTAGGCCCAAGAGAGGCTACAAATAGTAACCTTGGGACCATTCCCAAGACACGACCTAAACACAGCACAAAAACCCTAGTTTCTAGAGATTGTACTCACTGACAGTACAGTTGGCGCCCACCGTGGGGCTAGGGTAAAAC
The DNA here is from genome assembly GCA_018208015.1 of Medicago ruthenica. NCBI lineage: Eukaryota > Viridiplantae > Streptophyta > Magnoliopsida > Fabales > Fabaceae > Medicago > Medicago ruthenica. The sequence continues at coordinate 85,626,230 of CM031378.1, read as the reverse complement.
TGAACTAGCCACCGTCTCCGAAAGAAAAACAGTCGATCCACGGCCCCCTGAAAGTCATCAGAACGCCGTGAATCCACCATATTTCTTAGGAGCAACATTAGAGCCTTCGAATCCTCCACGATTCACCCCTAAATCTACCCCTAACTTGGACCAAACATTCGACCCCTCCTTCTAGCGCCATTCAACCCATTCCTTGTTCAGAACATCAATTCCTGTTGGTATAAGCCCTAGAGGCCAATAGTTTATGTCAAACTTTTATATGTATCATGACTTTTATTATTGAATAAAATATGGCATTCTTTATTACACTTGTTATAAGATAAATAAAGTCCCTAGAATAGTTAGTTCATGTGATGGAATATTAAGTGTGACTTAATCATGAGATTACATCAACAGAAAGAACACTATTCTTAAATGTATCCGTAGTCAAGCTTTAATATGAATTGGGATAATATTAAAGCATGGAGACTATTATGTATGTAGACTGATGACCACATCTCATGGGTCATGAATATGAGATATTAAGTCTATACATAGGTATAAGTATTAGGAGTAATATTTATACTGGATTGACCCATCGTGAGAATACTACATAGTATGTTATGAAATCGTCATAAGTTATTCTCACAATGATAATAGTGTATATCACTCTTAGACCTGAAACCACTATGATCCCTAGATGTGGACTCAAGTGTTTTATTGCCATTCAAACGTTGTCTGTAACAAGATGACTATAACGTTGGTTAATGGGCACTTGATGAATCATGCTGAGGGACATGAGTGTCCTAGATGGGATTTGTCCCTCCTCATAACAGGAGATATATCTTTAGGCCTCTTGATGAAATATGACTGGAAAAATGCATGGCCATGCCGAATTAAGTCAATATGAGATATTGGACTTATTCGTTGTTCAGTATATTTCGGGATCAAGAAATATAAATATTGAGCTAAACAAGGGTGACGTAATCTATGCCTTGTGTTCAATAAAGATATTAGGACAAAGGAGTAATCGTACACATAGATATTATCATGGAAAAGGTTTCGTCAGATCACTTGACATTCTTGTCACTTGGGTAGCAGTGATGTGTTGCTAGATACCGCTCACTGTTTATAATATTAAATATAGGATTTAATATTATTGCCAACGTTACAAGAACCTATAGGGTCACACACAAAAGAACGGTAAAAAGGAGAAATATAAGTAGTACTTATATGATGGGGTACGTTTAGCAATAGGCGCTAATTAGTTAGCGGAAGCTGATGGGCTAATGGGCTTTTGAAGCTCAAGCTGATTTTGTGCAGCAAGGAGTTCTATAAATAGAAGCTCTAGTGCTGAAATCAGCTAATGCTTTTTCGTGTAACCCTAAAGGCGAAACGAATCCCCACTTCTCTCCCTAACCTCTGATCGCTTGGCTAGCACCGGGAATCAAAGGAAGCCGTTCGTGTGGACGAGTAGAGGCTTTGCTTACTTGCTCAGCTGTGATCAAAGAAACAGTTTCTGCACTAAGAGGTAACAACTCTATCACTGATTCATGTGATATTCGTAATGATCCAAGGAAAGGAAATCAAAAATTTTAAACTTCCGCTGCACTATGAATGTCAATTTTCCTTCAATTCCCCCCTGAGATTCGCAATCCTGACTGTTAACCTTCCGTCACCAGCCCTAAACCTTCAGAACCGACCCAAAACAACCACCATCGCCGCCGTCGATGGCGGACCCAGCAGCCCTAGAAGCCCTACAGCAACAGATCCAGGAGCTTCGTGACCACAACGAAGCCTTGCAAGCAACCATGGAAACCATCCAACAGCAGCAGCACACTGAAGGAAACGGATCTCAACAAGATGAAGTGGTCGATCCCGATCCTCAACCACTTTCCGCCGAAGTTTGGAACGCGCCAGTTCCAGAAAATTTCAAGCCACCCTCTCTTTCGTCCTTCGATGGAAAAAGCGACCCAGTGGAACACATGACCGCCTTCAACACTCAAATGGCCATCATCGGCGCCGCCGATTCTCTCAAGTGCAAGTTGTTAGCAGGGACCCTCAAAGACGCCGCCCTCAGGTGGTATATGAACCTGCCTCGGTTTTCCATCGTCAGCTACCGGGATATGACACGCAAGTTGACGCACCAGTTCTCAGCAAGCTGTAACGCCCCGGATTTACTTGGAATTATTTTCAGTTATTTTAATTGATGATGCGACGTATGTGTGATGTCTTGTTGTGTTTGTGATGTTCTTGGTGTTTTGGTGCCTTGTTAGAGGGTAGTGACCTTAGATTATAAGGAATATGAGTTTGAGCGAATTAGATCCTTAGAAGGCATAACCCAAATGTGAGAAATATTGATATTTATTAGTATATTGGTGGTTGGGTTTATTTAATTGAATAAAGAAAAATTATAGTATTTAATTAAATAATAGTGTTAATAATTTAATTGGATTATTAGTAAATTAAACTAATTAATTAGAATTATAAAATAAGAAAGGGCATTTGTGGCATTTAGGAGTTAGGGGTAGGTTATGATGAGAAGAGGAATAAAACATAGCATATCGTGAAAACAAAATTGGGAGAAAACCAAAGAGCGAAGAACGAAGCTGAGGCAAGAGAGACCGGAAGGGATTCTACGGGAAGCGATCAATAGAGTTTAGAACCGGAAAAACCTAAGGTAAGGGTGGGGTTCTTACATTCTAAGGGATTGCATAATGATGGGGTATGGTAGACTCTAGGTATATGTGATTGTATGGATTTTGACCCTTTTGTTCAATTCATGAGGTCTGTGATTTTGATGATGAAATTGGCATGATACATGCTGTTGTTGTGCATTATAATTGTGGTTTGTGATGATTGTTGTTGTTAATGTCATATTATGAATTGGGTATGAATTATGTTGAGTTGTTGTTGTTGATTGTGATGATTTTGAATGAATGAGAAGTTTGAATAATATAAGTTGCTTTTCCTGAGTTTTCTTATCTCTGCCCCGAATTTTGAAATAAAAACTGGTATTGATCGGTACAGAATTGGCCTTGGGTGTAAACATGAAAGTTTTAGATAATTTTGTTAGCTTTCCAGTGGCTTTGGTTTGACGTGAAAATGACTTTTAGTTTTTGAGTTATGATGAAAATACTCCAAGGAGGTCTTAGTGAAATTGTACGGTGACAGCATTCTCTGTTTCATGTTTTTGCGTCTTTTTCACACGTCTCTGTTTTAAATTGGTCTTTGGTATAAACATGAAAGTTGTTGATAATTGTGATATCTTTCTAGTATCCTTGGTTTGACATGGAAATATGTTATGTATAATTTGTTATGGTTTTACAAAATTGTATGATGAATTGTTGATGTTTGAATACGATGTTATATGTAATTGTGAATTTGAATGACAGTGACAGTGATGTAGCCTTATATGGCAGCGATGTGGTTTATGTACGATGCTTGCATGTATTTTGTTGTTTCATTTTAGAAGTCTCATTCATTGCATCTTGTAACGATGGCCTGAAATTATGATAAAGCGACGTAGCCTTGTTTGGCAAAGTGACGTGGGGCTCCGGCCTGACATGCCCTATTTGGCATTATTTTGCAACGTTTGGTACCACATGCATATAGGTGAAGTCGGGTCTCATTGCATTATGTGTCGATGATAAATTGTTATAACCGTGACGTGTGGCGATGTTCATGATGTGCTTGATGTAATGATGTTTGAATATTGGTGATGATGATTGTTTATGAAAATGATGTGTGAACATGAATAAAATGATTGGTGAGATAATGAAGTATGATCCTGTGCTTATGTTTTTACTTGCTCATTATTATGCTTTCGTTTAGATTGTTTGATATCTCACCCTTTTGTTTTTGTTGGTCCATTGTCTTTATATTGACAATGTGCAGATAACTCGAAGTAGCTTGCTGTGACGCTTAGACGAGGAGTACCTAGTGGTATATAGAATTGGGGTCGTGATGCTCTGATATTATGTAACACTGGGAATACGTTTGTCTTATGTTTTTGGGAGTTAACTTTATAAACTCCAATGCTGATTTTTATTAAAGTATTCACTTTATGTTGAGTTTTGAATTATGACGAATGTTTCGGCTTTTATGCCATAGTGCTGATTATGAGTTGATATTATAATTATTTTCCGCTGCTAATAAAGAGATTTTCAGACATGATGTTGTTATCTTGAGGAGCCTGTTTGTTAATAAGTATGTTTTATGTTTTCATGATTTTGTGACATCCCGTTATTTGTTAAATACTCTGATATATTATGTGCTTATTCGCGCGGGGAAATCGGGGTGTTACACAAGCCGCCAGCGCAAAGTCTCATCTACCAGTCTTTTCAACGTTCGTCAAGGACCCAACGAGTCTCTCCGCGAGTATCTCACACGCTACAACGATGCCACCATCAAAGTCATTAACCCAAACCAGGAGTTGTTTGTGGGAGCCTTCCAGAATGGCCTCCGCGCTGGCCAATTCAACGAGTCGTTGGCACAGAAACCAGCTGATTCGATGGAAGAAATCATGTCTAGGGCAGAGTGTTATATAAAAGGAGAAGAGAGCAACGCCGAAAAGAAAGCAAGGGATTCCAGGGAGCGTGCTCCCTACGGATATGATCATCGCCGCAATTATTACCCACCCAGCAACAGGGACAGAGCGCCGTACAAACGCCACGTTCAGGATAGGCGCGCCCCCCTCCCAGAATCCTTCACGGCCCTCAACACTCGCCGTGAACAAATTTGGAGGGATGTTTACATTCTAGAATCATTCCTGAACCTCAACCACCGAGTGGAGCCATCATGGGGAACGATAAGGAAGCGTGGTGTAAATATCACCGCATCAAAGGACATACCACAGACGATTGCATACATCTGAAAAGAGAGTTAGATAAGTTGATTCAGAACGGCAGATTAAGAGGATATGTGAAGGAAGGTAGAGAGGGAGACAGACGTCCTCCCGAAGACCCCCAGAGGGAGAAAGATGTGGCGAAAGAAGGTGAACGCCACACCTTGAACACCATATCCCGGAAGAAATATTTGAGGCAAGTAATGTTGCTTGATGACCACGCCAAGAAGGAACCAGAACGCCAAATGGATATCACTTTCTCAAGTGAAGACCGCAGAGGAGTGATCCCCCACGATGACGATCCCATGGTCATCACTGTGCAAATCTTCAACTGGGATGTCAAGAGGGTGTTGATTGATCCCGGCAGCTCTGCGGACATCCTCTATTATTCTGCTTTCGAGAAAATGGGACTAGACGAGGACCAGTTGCAGCCTTTCAAAGGAATACTGGCCTTACAGGGGAGCAGGTGCACGTCCGGGGATACATCACACTGAAAACAACATTCGGTATGGGTAACAACGCCAAAACCATCAGGATTAGGTATTTGGTAGTCAACTCGCCCTGCTCCTACAACGTCATCATAGGCCGCCCGGCCTTTAACGCCCTCGACGCCTACCTTTCCACCAAATTCCTCATTATGAAATATCCGCTGGTTGAGGGGCGGGTTGGTACCATCAGAGCAGACCAGAAAGTGGCCCGAGAATGTTACCACAACAGTTTGAAGCTACAAAAAGAGAAGAAAGGAAACAGTAACATAAAAGCACACCGAGTGAACTTCATTGTCGCAAACCTAGAAGAAGAGATTCATATTGAGGAGATCAAGAAGGTTGATGAAATAAGTACTCCTTTCTTGATACTCCATTCGAAGCCAACCAATCCAATTGTCAATGTTGAGGAAGAAGATGCGGAATCCGAGGAGATCAAGAAGGTTGAGGAAAAGAGTACTGCTTTCTTGATACTCCATTCGAAGCCAGCCAATTCAAGTGTCAATGCTGAGGAAGATGTGGAATACAGCGAGATCAAGAAGGTTGAGGAAATAAGTACTCCTTTCTTGATACTCCATTCAAAGCCAGCCAATCCAATTGTCAATACTGGGGAAGAAGAGGCGGAATCCGATGAAATCAAGAAGGTTGAGGAAACGAGTACTCCTTTGTCGATACTACAGGCAGAACTAGCCAACCGCGGTACGATGAAAAAGTTGAGCACAAGGCAGGAAGGAACTCGCCACAACAACTCAAAGGCGAGCTAGAGGGAAGACAAAGCCATTTTAATTTCTACCGTCTTTATCTTGTGTATTTCGACGTCTTTGTACAGCTATGTAGTAAAGGAGTAAGGGGCACTCTTTTCCCCCCGCAGTGATGGGGGTTTTTAATGAGGCCCCGATTTATTATTGATATTATATATATATATTGCTTGTTTATCTTACTTTCGTTGCATGTAGTAGATCGCCAATGCCGAATCTTAAATGAGCTCGCCGTATGATCTGTTAACCTCAAAGGGGTTGCCACCTAATTCCTTAACCCTAAAAGACAGGGCTCTAAGACGTCGTGAGCTTAAAATGAGATCGCCGCCTAATTCCTTAACCCCAAAGAGGGCTCTTGTTGGAACAAAATGTGTTTAACAAGTCTCTTATGAATTAAGGGGAGATTGTTGAAACATTTATGTGTAAACATATCTCTCTTTAGGGTTTTGATGATAACAAAGTGTTAAATAGAAAATTGGTTATTTGCTAATGCTTTGTTCAAGTGATTTCAGAACCACATGTTTATTGACTGGAAATTAAGAATGGTTATGAAAGAACAAGCTTAGAGAAAGAAATGAAAGCTAAGAAGCAATGTTGCAAAGCTAGAAGGAAACTGCTCCTGAAGAAGTGCTCTTGAAGTGGTGCCTCTGAAGTGAAGTCTGAAGACAGCTTCTGATGTCTGGGTGCTTCTGAAGAAGTCAACGCAAGTCAACGTCTGAAGACCATCTTCTGATCCTGAAGCCAGCTTCTGATCCGTACAAGGCAGCTTCTGATGCACTGTTCACACAGAAGCTTCTGAAGCTGATGTGGCTTGGAAAGTGACCAGTACTGTGCGCATTTAATGCCTGGATGTGTCAGAACAACTCAATGGAACAGTTGTCTCCCTGACCCAGACATTCTCCAGCTTTTAAGGTAGGCCATTTCAAAAATGGCTGCTGCTCTGGTTTGTTTGAAAAAGTGCAGCACACATTTGCTGAAATCCTAGCTCTACTTGCAACGGCTCTTTCCTCAAATCAAGCAAATCTTCAACAGCTATATTTCATCTATAAAAGGAAGAAGATTTGAAAAAGAAATTGTCTAAGACTCTTGAAACTACATTGCTGAACCTGTGCTCTGTTTTCTGCTGTAAAACTCATAAGTTCAAAAACTCTTAGAAATTCTTCAGTCTTGTAACTTAGAATTTCTTAAGGTTAAGAGTCTTAACCTGTGTTATATTAAGAGAACACCTCTGATATTTTATCAAGTGTTCATCCCAAACTCATTTACTTGTAAACCAGTTTGGTCCCTAAAGTCTCAGTCTGTATACTGAGCAATTGTAACCTCATTCCTTTGTGGTCTGAGTCAGAAGTCTCTTGACTTAGGGTCTTGAGCATTAAGAAGTCTCTTGACTTAGTGTCTTGAGCATTGGAAGCCTCTTCCTTGGTGGTTGAGCATAGAAGCCTCTTTCTTTGTGATTGAGCAACTGGAAGTCTCTTTCTTAGTGGTTGAGCAAAGTGTAATCTTCAGATTATAGTGGAACTCTCTTGTTGGAAAACAAGGGGACTGGACTACTTCTCACATTGAGAAGGAACCAGTATAAAATTATGTGTGTCTCTCTTCCCTTCTCTTTTTAACTTGTTAATCCGCTGCATATACTTCTGATAATAGTTTAGAACCTGGTTCTGAACTAGTGTTAAGCTTTTGAAAAGAAAAGAACAAGTTTTTGAGTCACACAATTCAACCCCCCCTTCTTGTGTGTGTGTTTTTCTCACCTTCAGTTGGTATCAGAGCCTGGTTCTGATATTAACACTTAACCGTGTGTCAGTCTTGATCCTGAGAAAAACATGTCTGATAATGAAGATTCACCTCCTTCTCCTCCTCCTCCTCCTCCTAGACATACATCTGTACAATATGATTATGTCATTGATGAGAGAAAATCCAGGTCACACAATAAACCTCCAATGTTTACTGGTGATCCTGAGAAGTTCTCATGGTGGAAGAGCAAAATGTACAGCCATATCATTGGTATAGATGATTCACTATGGGATATTATTGAAGATGGAATCACCATCCCAGTGGATGAAGAAGGTGTTGCTGTCAACAGAAGAGCTCTGAGTGATGCTGAGAGGAAGATATATAGAAAGCACCATAATGTCAGAGGCATTATTGTGGATTCACTACCTCACTCAGAGTATCAGAAGCTGAGTGACAAGTCAACTGCTAAAGCCATATTCACATCCCTCTGCTCTAACTATGAAGGTAATAAGAAAGTTAGAGAAGCTAAGGCAAACATTCTTGTTCAGCAATATGAACTGTTCAGAATGAAAGAGGATGAAAATATTGAGACTATGTTCTCAAGGTTTCAGACTCTGGTTTCTGGACTTCAGATTCTGAAGAAGAGTTATACCACAGCTGATCATGTGAACAAACTCTTAAGAAGTCTGCCATCCAAATGGAGACCAAAAGTGACTGCTATTGAGGAAGCTAAGAACCTGAATACTTTAAGTATTGAGGATCTTATAAGCTCCCTCAAGGTGCATGAACTGGGACTCAATGAGGATGAGTCTGTTAGAGAACCAAAAACATTAGCTCTGAAATCTAAAAGAAAGCCTGCTAAAGCTTTGAAAGCTATTGAATCTGAAGAAGAGTTTCCTGAGGGAAATTCTGATGAAGATTCAGATGCTGATGAGCTTGCAATGCTTTCTAAAAGGCTTCAGTATCTGATGAATAGAAAGAAAAAATTCTCTAACAGAAGCAGTAACGTTAGAGGATCTGGTTCTGGTTCAAAGAGGGATATCCAAAAGGAAAGCTGTTACAACTGCAAGAAGCCTGGGCACTTCTTTGCTGACTGTCCTGATCTTCAGAAGGAAAAGTCTAAAGAGAAAGCAAAGAAGTCCAGCTCAAAGTCCAGCAGTTTCAGAAACAAGCTTAAAAAAAGTCTCACGGCAACATGGGATGATCTGGACAATGAGTCAGAATCTGATGAGGAAGAAGCAAACGTGGCCCTGATGGCAACTACATCTTCTGATGTAGAATCATGCTCAAATTCTGATGAAGAAGATGAGGTATACTCTAAACTCTCTAGATCTGAATTGATTGAAACAGTTAATGATCTTATGAGTCATCTTAAAAGCAAGTTAAAAGAAATTAAATCTTTGAAAAATCAAACTAACTTGCTGTCTGAGGAAAATCTTAAACTTCAGAATCAAATTTTTGAATATGATGAAGAACTTGAAGAACTCTAAAAAGAGGGTCATAAGAAGTCTAAAGAGGTTCCTGATGAACAGGAAATAGCTCTTCAGGATTTCATGTTAACTGGGTTCAATAGAACTAAAATTGCCTCTATGATGTATAATATGATCAGAAACAAAGGTGAAGGCATTGGCTATGATTCATTCAAACCTTCAAATGAATCAAACTCACCTTCATGCTCTGAAAATATTTTAAAAGGCAATGGTATATGCTTTGTGCCTGCTTCTGATAACTCTGAGAAGTTGAAAATATCAGAATCTGAGACTAAGTCTGAAGTTCTGAACAGCTCAGACTCTGAAGCTTCTGAACCTAAGGGTAAGATGAAGGCAGATGTTAAAACCTTGCCTAAATCTAAGCCAAAAGGTCCTAAGCCTAAGAGTAAGAGAAAACCAGACTCTGAACCTGAAAATGTTCAGAATCTGAAGTGTTCAGAACCTGGATCTAGTAAGTCTCAGAATCTGAATAATTCAAATTCAAATATTTCTAAGACTGGGTTTATTAAAAATTCAAAATCTATTAAACCAGTCAATATAAAACATTCTCAATCTCAGAATGTTAAGCAAAGCAAGCAAAAGCATACCAATCAGTTTTCTGCTTCTAACTGTGTTAAGAAAGGCAAAACTGAAGCTTGCCTTGTGCCTGAAGCTAACAGAGTTAGAATTCTGAAGAGATCAGAACCAAAGTGCTCAATGGTTCAGACTCTAAATAAATCAGAACCAAAGACATTCAAGTCTCAGGTTCTGAACAAATCTGAGTCCAAACCTTTGAGAACTCAGGTTCTGAAGCACTCAGGTTCTGAAACTCAGACTTATTCAAGATACAAGGATTCATATCCAAAGTATCAGAACAAGTCTGAATATCATAACTTCAGACACAAGAAGCCAAAACCTTTCAGGACTAACCCCAAAGGACCCATGAAAATCTGGGTACCTAAGTCTGAGATAATTTCAATCGCAGATATGCTTAACATCCAAAGAAAAGGAAAGGTCCTGGTACCTGGACAGTGGATGCTCGCATCATATGACAGGGGACAAGTCTATGTTCCAAACCCTGACTCTGAAAGATGGAGGAACTGTGGGGTTTGGAGGAAGTCAGAAAGGAAAGATCATTGGTACTGGTAAGATAGGTAATTCTTCCCTGTACATTGATAATGTTTGGCTGGTAGATGGACTCAGACATAATTTACTTAGCATAAGTCAATTATGTGATAGTAATTATGAAGTCCTGTTTAATAAGAACACATGTACTGTAATCAGTAACAAAGATAAGTCTGTAGTGTTCAGAGGCAGCAGGAAAAACAATGTTTACAAAATAAATTTTTTCTGAATTGGTTCAGCAGAAGGTAGTTTGCCTTCTGTCTGTGAGTGATGAGAAATGGGTCTGGCACAAAAGGCTGGGACATGCTAACTGGAGACTCATCTCTAAGCTTAGCAAGTTACAGCTGGTCAGTGTTGGAACAAAATGTGTTTAACAAGTCTCTTATGAAGTAAAGGGGAAATTGTTGAAACATTTATGTGTAAACATATCTCTCTTTATGGTTTTGATGATAACAAAGTGTTAAATGGAAAATTGGTTTATTTGCTAATGCTTTATTCAAGTGTTTCAGAACCACATGCTTAATAAGTATTGATTGATAATGGTTATGAAGAACAAGCTAAAGAGCAAGAAGGAAAGCCAAGAAGCAAGGTTGTAAGGCTAGAAAGAAACTGGTCCTGAAGAAATGCTTCTGAAGAAGTGCTCCTGAAGTAAGAGCTTCTGAAGAGGTCCTGAAGAAGTGCTACTGAAGTGAAGCCTCTGAAGTACTCCTGAAGTGGTGCTCCTGAAGTGCAGCTTCTGAAGTCTGGGTGCCTCTGATGAAGTCAACGCAACAGTCAACTCCTGAAGCCAGCTTCTGATCCATACAACTGAAGCAGCTTCTGATCACTGTTCACTGAGAAGCTTCTGAAGCTGATGTGGCATGGATTTTGACCAGTACTGTGCGCATTTAATGCCTGGATGTGTCAGAACAACTCAATGGAACAGTTGTCTCCCTGACCGAAACATTCTCCAGTTTTTAAGGTGGGCCAATTCAAAAATGGCACCTGCTCTGTTCTGACTGATAAAGTGCAGCACACATTTGCAGTAACCTAGTCCAATTGCAACGGCTAAATTCCTTAATTCAAGCAAATCTTCAACAGCTCTATTTTCATCTATAAAAGGAAGAAGATTTGAAGAAGAAAATGTTGAAGACTCTTTGAAACGTATTGCTGAACCTGCACTTTGTTTTCTGTCAAAAACTGTCAAGTTCATAAAAACTCTTAGAAATTCTTTAGTCTTTGTAACTTAGAATTTCTTAAGGTTAAGAGTCTTAACCTGTGTTGTATTAAGAGAACACCTCTGATATTTGATCAAGTGTTCATCCCAAACTCCTTTACTTGTAAACCAGTTTGGTTCCTAAAGTCTTAGTCTGTATACTAAGTATTTGTAGCCTCATTCCTTTGTGGTCTGAGTCAGAAGTCTCTTGTCTTAGTGACTTGAGCATTGGGAAGTCTCTTGTCTTAGTGACTTGAGCATTGGAAGCCTCTTCCTTGGTGGTTGAGCATAGAAGCCTCTTTCTTTGTGATTGAGCAACTGGAAGTCTCTTCCTTTGTGGTTGAGCATTGTGTAATCTTCAGATTATAGTGAAACTCTCTTGTTGGATACAAGGGGACAGGACTACTTCTCACATTGAGAAGGAACCTGTATAATTTGCTGTGTTTCTCTTCCCTTACCTCTTTAACTTGTTTAATACGCTGCATATATTCTGATAACAGTTCAGAACCTGGTTCTGAACTTGTGCTAAGTCTTTGAAAAAGAAAAGAACAAGTTTTTAGAGTCACACAATTCAACCCCCCCTTCTTGTGTGTGTGTTTTTCTCACCTTCAGTTGGTATCATAGCTCCAGTTCTGATATTAACACTTAACAGTGTGTCAGTAGGATCCTGAGAAAAACATGGCCTCAACTAGTGATTCACCTCCACCCTCTCCCAGAAATCCACCATCTCCCAGAAGTCAAAGAAATGTACAATATGACTATGGTACGGAAGAAAAGAAGTCTAGGTCACACAATAAACCTCCTATGTTTACTGGTGACCTAGAAAAATTCTCTTGGTGGAAGAGTAAAATGTATAGTCACATTATTGGGATTGATGATACTCTATGGGATATTATTGAAGATGGAATCTCAATACCTGTAGATGAAGAAGGTGTTGCTGTCAACAGAAGAACTCTGAGTGATGCAGAAAGAAAGATCTATAGGAAGCATCATCATGTGAGAGGAATCATTGTGGATTCATTACCTCATACTGAGTATCAGAAGCTGAGTGACAAGTCAACAGCCAAAGCAATATTCATATCCCTCTGCTCTAACTATGAAGGTAATCAGAAGGTTAGAGAAGCTAAGGCAAACATACTTGTTCAGCAATATGAATTGTTCAGAATGAAAGAGGATGAAAATATTGAGACTATGTTCTCAAGGTTTCAGACTCTGGTTTCTGGACTTCAGATTCTGAAGAAGAGTTATACCACAGCTGACCATGTGAATAAAATCCTTAGAAGTCTGCCATCCAAATGGAGACCTAAAGTGACTGCCATTGAGGAAGCTAAGGATCTAAATACTTTAAGTATTGAAGATCTTATAAGCTCCCTCAAGGTGCATGAACTGGGACTCAATGAGGATGAGCCTGTTAGAGAACCAAAAACATTGGCTCTGAAGTCTAAAAGAAAACCTGCTAAAGCTTTGAAAGCTATTGAATCTGAAGAAGAGTTTCCTGAGGGAAATTCTGATGAAGATTCAGATGCTGATGAGCTTGCAATGATTTCTAAAAGACTTCAGTATCTAATGAATAGAAAGAAAAAATTCTCTAACAGAAGCAGTAACTTTAGAGGATCTAGTTCTGGTTCAAAGAGGGATATGCAGAAGGAAAGCTACTACAACTGCAAAAAGCCTGGCCACTTCATTGCTGACTGTCCTGATCTTCAGAAAGAAAAATCAAAGGAAAAAGCAAAGAAGTCCAGCTCAAAGTCCAGCAGTTTTAAAAACAAGCTTAAGAAGAGTCTCATGGCAACATGGGATGATCTGGATAATGAGTCAGAATCTGATGAAGAAGAAGCAAACCTGGCCCTGATGGCAATTGCATCTTCTGATGTAGAATCATGCTCAGATTCTGATGACTCTCTAGATCTGATTTAATTGAAACAGTTAATGATCTTATGAGTCATCTTAAAAGCAAGTTAAAAGAAATTAAGTCTTTGAAAAATCAAACAAACTTGCTGTCTGAGGAAAATCTTAAACTTCAGAATCAAATTTTTGAATATGATGAAGAAGTTGAAGAACTCTAAAAAGAGGCTCATAAGAAATCTGAAGAAGTTCCTAATGAACAAGAAATAGCTCTTCAGGATTTCATGTTAACTGGGTTCAATAGAACTAAAATTGCCTCCATGATGTATAATATGATCAGAAACAAAGGTGAAGGCATTAGCTATGATGCATTTAAACCTTCAAATGAATTAAACTCACCTTCATGTTCTGAAGATATTTTAAAAGGCAATGGTATATGCTTTGTGTCTGCTTCTGATAATTCTGAGAAGTTGAAAGTTTCAGAATCTGAGACTAATTCAAAAGTTCTGAACAACTCAGACTCTGAAGTTTCTGAACCAAAGGATAGGATTAAGGCAGATGTTAAAACCCTGCCTAAATCTAAGCCAAAAGTTCCTAAGCCTAAGAGTAAGAGGAAATCAGACTCTGAACCTGAGAAAGTTCAGAATCTGAAGTGTTCAGAACCTGGAACTAGTAAGTCTCAGAATCTGAATAAATCTGATTCAAATTTTTCTAAGACTGGGTTTATTAAAATTTCAAAATCTGTTAAACCAGTCAATGTAAAACATTTTCAATCTCAGAATGTTAGGCAAAGCAAGCCAAAGCAAACCAATCAGTTTTCTGCTTCAAACTATTTTAAGAAAGGCAAAACTGAAGCTTGCCTTGTGCCTGAAGTAAACAAATTAAGAATTCTAAAGAGATCAGAACAAAAGTGCTCAAAGGCTCAAACTCTAAAGGATTCAGAACCACAGACCTTCAAGTCTCAGGTTCTGAAGAATTCTAAGTCCAAACCTTTGAGAACTCATGTTCTGAAATATTCAGGTTCTGAAACTCAGAATTGTTCAAGATATAAGGATCCATATCCTAAGTATCAGAACAAGTCTGAATATCATAACTTCAGACACAAGAAGCCAAAACCTTTCAGGACTAACCCCAAAGGACCCATGAAAATCTGGGTACCTAAGTTTGAGATTATTTCAATTGCAGATATGCTTGTCATCCAAAGAAAAGGAAAGGTCCTGGTACCTGGACAGTGGATGCTCGCATCATATGACAGGGGACAAGTCTATGTTCCAAACCCTAACTCTGAAAGAGGGAGGAACTGTGGGGTTTGGAGGAAGTCAGAAAGGAAAGATCATTGGTAATGGTAAGATAGGTAATTCTTCCCTGTACATTGATAATGTTTGGCTGGTAGATGGACTTAGACATAATCTACTTAGCATAAGTCAATTATGTGATAGTAATTATGAAGTCCTGTTTAATAAGAACACTTGCACTGTAATCAACAATGAAAATAAGTCTGTAGTGTTCAGAGGCTGTAGGAAAAGCAATGTTTACGAAATAAACTTTTCTAATTTGGTTCAACAGAAGGTAGTTTGCCTTATGTCTGTGAGTGATGAAAAATGGGTGTGGCACAAAAGGCTGGGACATGCTAACTGGAGACTAATCTCTAAGCTTAGCAAGTTACAGCTGGTCAGAGGCTTACCCCAGATTGATTATCACTCAGATGCACTGTGCAGTGCATGCCAAATTGGAAAATTTTCTAAAACTTCTTTTAAACCAAAGAACATTGTTTCTACTTCTAAACCTCTAGAACTCCTTCACATTGATTTGTTTGGTCCTGTTGGAACAGCTTCAATCAATGGGAAGAAGTATGGACTTGTGATTGTTGATGATTATAGTAGGTGGACTTGGGTTAAATTCCTCAGAACCAAAAATGAAACATATGATGTGTTTTTCAAATTCTGCAAACAAGTACAAACAGAAACTGATTTGAAAATTTTAAAAATCAGAAGTGATCATGGTGGTGAATTTGAAAATGAACCTTTTGAAAATTTTTGTGAAAATCATGGAATTTTCCTTGAGTTCTCATCTCCTAGAACTCCACAACAAAATGGAGTTGTAGAGAGAAAGAACAGGTCTTTACAAGAAATGGCCAGAACCATGATCCATGAATCTAAAATTGCTAAGTACTTTTGGGCAGAAGCTGTAAACACAACATGTTATATTCAGAACAGGATCTACATCAGACCTATTCTGAATAAAACTTCATATGAATTATTTAAAGGAAGAAAACCAAGTATTTCTTATTTTCATCAGTTTGGTTGTACATGTTACATACTAAACAATAAGGTCTACCTAAAGAAATTTGATGCTAAGGCTCAAAAGGGTACCTTTTTAGGATACTCAGAGAGATCTAAGGCATACAGAGTGTATAATTCTGAAACACATGTTGTTGAAGAAGCTATACACATTAGGTTTGATGATAAGAAGCCTGGTAGTGAAATACCAGAGCTGGTTGAGAGTTTTGCAGATGTCAGAATCTCTGAAGAACCTTCAGAAGCTGAACCCAGTTCAGGTTCTGATGAAGGTTCAGAAGCTGAAAACAATGAAGACTCTGAGAAACTCTCCAGCAATGACACTACTCCTGATGCTAATCAAGACCAGCATGGTTCTGAACAAATCCCTGGTGGCCCTTCAGAAGCTAATCCACTCAGAACCTCATTCAAATACAAGTCTTCACATCCTGAGGAGTTAATCATTGGAAACAAGAACAGTCCAAGGAAGACAAGATCAGCATTCACTCAGAATGTGTCCATGCTTGGACTGCTATCCATGATTGATCCTACAACTGCTGATGAAGCACTTGCTGATGATGGTTCGATTGTAGCAATGCAAGAAGAGCTGAACCAATTTCAAAGAAATGATGCATGGGATCTTGTGGCAAGACCTGATCAGAAGAACATAATTGGAACAAAATGGGTGTTCAGAAACAAGCTGAATGAACAAGGAGAAGTGATCAGAAACAAGGCTAGATTAGTAGCTCAAGGGTACAGCCAGCAAGAAGGAATTGACTACACTGAAACTTTTGCTCCAGTAGCAAGACTGGAAGCAATCAGGTTACTTCTTTCTTATGCTATTAATCATGATATCATCTTATATCAAATGGATGTTAAGAGTGCTTTCTTAAATGGTGTAATTTCTGAAGAAGTGTATGTCAAACAACCTCCTGGTTTTGAAGATGTTAAATATCCAAATCATGTTTTTAAACTTAAGAAGTCTTTGTATGGTCTGAAACAAGCTCCCAGAGCTTGGTATGAAAGGCTAAGCAACTTCTTAATTAAGAATAATTTTGTAAGAGGTCAAGTTGACAATACACTTTTTTGGAAAACTGTTAAGAAAGAAATCTTAATTGTGCAAATCTATGTTGATGATATCATATTTGGTTCTACTAATGCCTCCCTTTGCAAGGAATTTTCAAAGTTAATGCAGGATGAATTTGAAATGAGCATGATGGGTGAGCTGAAATTCTTCTTGGGAATTCAAATCAACCAATGCAAAGATGGTGTTTATGTTCATCAGTCCAAATACACCAAGGAGCTTCTGAAGAAGTTCCAGTTGGATGATTGCAAGCTGATGACAACACCAATGCATCCTACCTGCACCTTAAGCAAAGAGGACAATGGCTCAAAAGTAGATCACAAGCTGTACAGAGGTATGATAGGTTCTCTCTTATACTTAACTGCTTCTAGGCCAGATATTTTATTTAGTGTATGTCTGTGTGCTAGATTCCAATCAGATCCTAGAGAATCTCATATGACTGCTGTCAAGAGAATCTTCAGGTATCTGAAAGGAACAACTAATTTGGGACTTCTGTATAAGAAATCTCTAAATTATAAGCTAGTTGGATTCTGTGATGCTGACTATGCTGGGGACAGGATTGAAAGAAAATCCACCAGTGGAAACTGTCAGTTTCTTGGTGAGAATCTGATATCATGGGCCAGCAAGAGACAAGCAACCATTGCTTTGTCAACAGCAGAAGCAGAATACATCTCAGCTGCAAGTTGTAGCACACAACTGCTCTGGATGAAACATCAATTAGAGGATTATCAGATTCATGCAGATAATATTCCCATTTATTGTGATAATACTGCTGCTATATGTCTGTCTAAAAATCCAATTCTGCATTCTAGAGCCAAGCACATGGAAATAAAACATCATTTTATAAGAGATTATGTTCAGAAGGGTGTTTTAGATATTCAGTTCATTGATACTGATCATCAATGGGCTGACATATTCACAAAACCCCTAACAGAAGAAAGATTCAATTTTATTAAAAAGAATCTGAACATGCATTTTGTCTCTTGAAAAATGTGCTTGAATCTGAATGTATTCCTTGATTCTGAGTTTATCATAAGCTAAGACTTATCAAACACTCATCTTCTGAGAGTTTGACTAAAGTTAAGCCTGAAAAACTTCAGAGTCTGAAGGATCAGAACCTGGATTTTCTGACTTCTGAATCTGATAAAAATCTAATGTTGGTCAGAATCTGGTAAGTATAGATATGGGCAATGATGATTAAAGCTTTGAAAGTTTATACTCTAATCCTCCCAAAGTCATCAAGTAAAAATATGATTTTCTGTTCTGATATTCAATGTTGAAATTGCTTAACAAACAATTTTCAAGTTGGTATCAGTTTGTTTTCAAAATGTTTAGCACAGACACATTTTAAAAGCCCAAAGTATATCAGACAATGTTCAGTCTTTAGAAACCTTTTATCTGGTATCAGACTCTGAGATAAACCTTCATTTGGTATCAAGTTCTGATACAAGTTCAGTAGCATTAAAACTGTATTTTTGGTATCAGACTATGAGATAAAATCCTCAATTGGTATCAAGCTCTGAGATATATTTTCAGTTGGTCTATACTCCAATCTATTTTGTTTTAACTTGAGTTAGACCTGCTTTGATCTGAACCATTTTTCTTTAAACAAGCTCAGATTTGCTTTGATACCTTCTTGCAAGATTTGCTTTGATACCTTCATCAGATGTTTTGCTCTAATACTGAACACAATGTGGTTGGTTTGCTCTGATACTGAACCAATTTTTACTGAACAAGTCATGTCTGAACACAGAATGACCTGATCAGAAGCTCTAAACCTTTTTTTCTGCTTCTGCACAGCATTCTATTTTTATTGCAAGTCATATACTCATTGAAAATCAAGTAGGCTCTGATGATTATCCTTGCTGATTGATTATCACTATGATTGCACAAATATCTCACAATCTTGGTTGGTTCAACCCCCCCCCCCCAGTTCTGAATCTTTTTGAAATGTTTTCAAACTTGGTGTCAGAACTCCTTTAAAACTCTTTTACAAAGGGGACATTGAACTGCTTTGATACCTGCTTTCAAACTCTTTTCAAATCCTTTTCTACTCTGAAACAGATATTTTCAAACTCTCTTGACAAAGGGGGAGAAATTTTTCTGTCTTAAGGGGACAAAGTAGTACTTTTTGTTGATGACAAAAGGGGGAGAAAGTAAAACAAGTATTAAAGCACCTGAGCTCAAATAAGTTAAAATTGTCAGAAGATAAGCTTATTAAGCTCTGACACAATTGTTAGGATTAAGCTCTGATACAAGTGTTAAGCTAGCTCTGATACTGATCAGTTAAGCTCTGATACAATTCTGACTGAATTTAACTTATGAGAACAGATTTTTAACTCTTAGCCTCTGAAGTGAATTTCTGGTTCTGATACATTCTGTGAGATATATAACTCTTAAGTGAGTTATAATGAATTTAAAATAACTTGGATAAGACTCAGGGAGTTTACAAAACTCATCCTGTGGATTATCAGACTTAGGGGGAGAGCTTACAAACCTCAGAACCTGAAGTCAACAAGTCATTTTGAATTCTGAGTGTAAATTTCACTATATTGTTTTAAGCTTAATTAACATGGATAAGAATCAAGGGGAGCTTACAAATCTAACCTTGAGAATTGTCAGACCTAGGGGGAGCTTACAAACCTCTCCTAAAGTCAGATTGTTAATTAAACTTAACAACAATTCTGAAATTTTCACATTTGTGTTTTTAACTGAACTTAATTAACTTGGATCAGACTCAGGGGGAGCTTATGTAACGATCCTATTTTCGTATGTTATATTTTTATATATTTTATTTTATGGATTTGCATTTAAAAATATTTTCTCGTAATCGAGAAATAATTATTTGGCGCGAGGATAAGTTCGTAATCGAGTTTTTAAGGTTTTGGGCGAAATTGGGCCTAGGGCGTGAATAGTATTGGGCTTTTGAGTTTATGAGTAGTAATGATCCTATGTATATGATAGTAGTAAGCTTAGATGAAAATAGAAGGCTAGGATTGGTCCTTGAGAGTTAGTAAGGAATGGATGGCCATGATTGATTTGCTTGGGTTATAAGGATTATCACAAAGACTTTGACAATCACTATTCATTGTCTTTGTGGAGAAAACTTGGAACTTGAAGAGAAGGAGAAAAAGCAAGAGAAAACTAGGGCAAGTGGAGAAGCTTGAGTTTGCTAGGTAAGAGAGGTAGTATTGCTTATTCACAAGTGATTTTGAGAAGGGGAGAATGTCTATTTCTCCATCCCAAACTTCTCCTTTCACTTTGTCTATGTTTTGATGGAAAGTTTTTATGATTTAAGTTGTTAATGATCATGTTTTGCTTACTTGATGCTAAGTGATGTTGCTAGTATGTTTAGTTGATGTTGTTAGTGTTTTGAATTCATTGGAAAAGTTATAGAAAGTTAGTGGTTTAACCCTAATTTCTTTGCTAGATATAATCCTTGCTTGTGATTGTTTTTAAATGATGTTTTATGATGGAAAATCGTTTTTAACAAGTCCTGGAAGTTTGGGTAACCTTGAATGGGCTAAAATGGTGGAAAATCACATTTTTACATGATTTTATACTGATACGGTCGCTGTAGCGACAGACCGTCGCTTGTAGCGACCAGGCAGGAAAATTCCCTGCCTATCCACGCTTCAAGCGACCGCACTGGCGCTTGTAGCGACCAGGGGCGCTTGTAGCGACCAACCCTGGACAGCCCAACTTCGTTGAGTTGTTCTGGAGGTCCTGGTACGCGCGGGGATGACTTTTTGCTACTGCATTCTCATAATATATTTTGGAAACCTTGCCCACCATTTTAACTCATTCTTAATGCTTCCTAAAGAGTAATTGTTCAAGAAAAACTTGAGTAAAACCCTAACATGGTGGTTTTTGTTAAGGTCATCATGTTGTTTGCGTATGTGTTATATAATGTTTGAAATGGATAAGTTATCAAAATGTGTGGGTTTTCCTTTGAAGCCCTTATGTGTTTGAGATTTTGGTATGTTTGCTTGGTTTATTTGAGATTGTTGAACATGGTTGAGTATATACATGTTGTGTCTTATGATCTGGCCATGAGAGCCTAGTGTTTGTGTTTGTTGTTGTTGTGATAATTGTCAGGGTGCTGATAATTAGTTGTGTTAGTAAGTATAGTGATAAGTGTACACTAATATTAGTGAATATGTAGTGTAAGTATCATATATTTGCTAAGTGAATCATCATGCATTTCATGATTGTATGATACCCGGAGCGGGTTATTCGATGATATCCGTGTGCGGATATGAAATCCAAGAGTGCTTGGTTATCAAGAGTGCTTGATAAGGATATAAGTTTATCCAAAATGATTTGGTACCACATGCATTAGAGAATGCATTTAAGGCATGCATCCTTTGTAACATTAGTGTGCTTGAGGAATTATGTGTGCATAATGGTTGTTAAGTGATAATTGGTATTGATGAGTTTTGTGCTTTGTCAATTACGTGTTGTGTTTTGGTTATGTATAATAATGTGTTATTTATACATATTTATTGGTTGTGATACTAACACTCTCTGTTATGTGTTATCTGCTGGATCTTTGGGGATCCAGAATATCAGGTTGACGAGGCTATCGTCGAGGAGTAGTTTTTTGCTGTTTAGAAGCCTGCGTAGTGGTGAGGGCATAGCTTAGCTATCCTTACTTTTTTTTGTACTAGGTGTTGTATCCTAGTTAGAGTTTAGGGCTCTGATAGTTGTAACACTACTTTGGGTATCTGAACGTGTATGTATAAATTTGGCAATAGTCTCTGTTGTAGAATTGCCCTTTTGAAAATCTTATGTATATATTTTTGTATATTATATGCATGCTTGGTCATAAGCTGTTTGTTATTTTCCGCTGCTGTATGTGAATCAAATATATTTTGATCGGTTGATGTTTATGAAAATGCGTTTTCATTATGTGTAACTTCCTATGTCCTTAACGTTTTTTTTTATTAAAGTTAATAATCGGCGATTAAGGGTTAGGGTGTTACAATAGGTGGTATCAGAGCAGGTCGATCCATTGGATCAATTAAGTTTAGTATACCCTTTGTGTAACATGTGTTTCCTTAAACACTGTGTTCTCACTTGTGTTATGTGATGATTGGTAGTGTGTAGATATGACGCAACGAGCACTTGCGGACGCGATGGAGCGGATGGCGGATGCCATGGCTCAGGAGGCTGCTAGTAGGACCGCGGATAGAGCCGCACAACAAGCTAGAGGAGGAGGGGAAGATGAGCTGAGGCTCGAGAGGTTTATGAACAACAAACCGCCTATCTTCAAGGGAGGATACGATCCAGATGGAGCTCAGACTTGGTTGGAAGGAATTGAGAGAATTTTCGGGGCTATGCGTTGTCTGGACGCGCATAAGGTATTGTTAGGAGGGTATGTTCTCCATGATGAGGCCGATCATTGGTGGGGAAACGCTAGTCAGAGGTTGGGAGCTGGTGGAGCTTTGGTTACTTGGGCTCGTTTCCGGAGAGAGTTTTTAACCAAGTATTTTCTGGCAGACGAGAGGAACCGTAAGGTGATTGAGTTCATGGAGCTCAAGCAGGGGAGTTTATCTGTTTCTGAATATGCGGCCAAGTTTGAAGATTTGTGTCGTTTTGCTCCTCATTACAACACGATGGAAGCTGAGGAAGACAAGTGTGTAAAGTTTGAAAATGGGCTGAGTCCAGACATCAAGCAGTTGATTGGGTTTAGCGAGATCAGGAATTTTCCGATGTTGGTGAATAAGAGCCGAATATGTGATAAGGACAGTAAAGCTAAGGCTAATTACTACAAAGCCGCGAATGAGAAGAGGGGAAAGGACATGGCTAGAGGTAAACCGTATGGCAGAGGTGGGAAGAAACCAGATGAAGGTGGGAGTAGTGGTGGCAAGTTTGAAGGTAATAGGAATTGCTTTAAGTGTGGACAACCGGGACATCGTTTTTTTGAGTGCCCGAAGAGTGATGGAAAATGTTTCAAGTGTGGTGATCCTAACCACAAAGCTGATCAGTGCAAGAAGGGTATTGTGTGCTTCAACTGCAAAGAAGCGGGTCATAAGAGTAACGTGTGTAAGAAGCCTAGAGCGGCTGGAGGAAAGGTGTTTGCTTTAGATGGTGGTGATGCGAAGGCGGATAACTTGATCAGAGGTACATGCTTTATCAATAATACTCCTTTGTCTGCTATTATTGATACGGGTGCTACCCACTCGTTTATTTCTGTGGATTGCGTTAAGAGGTTGGGTCTGAGAGTAGAAAATATGATGGGACGCATGGTTATAGAAACGCCTGCAAGTGGTTCGGTATCGACTACTCTAGTCTGTGTTGACTGTCCAGTCACTATGTATGGTCGACACTTTGGAATGGATTTAGTCTGCATTCCGTTGAGCGGAATAGACGTTATCTTTGGTATGAACTGGTTAGAATTTAATCGGGTTCATATCAACTGTGGTAAGAAGACGGTTATGTTTCCAAGACTGGAGCCAGAGTTGTGTTCGAAGCTCATGTGTTGTCGAGAAGTGGTAAGATCAGTGAAGGCTCAAGAGGACGTGTTTGCTATGTTTGCTTCGTTGAGAGTGGAAGAGAAGATTGAGGTTGATGCGTTGCCGGTGGTGCGTGATTTCACAGATGTTTTTCCAGATGACATTTTGGATTTACCACCCGAGAGAGAGGTTGAATTCGCAATTGACATAGTACCTGGTACTAGTCCAATATCAATGGCGCCGTATCGTATGTCAGCTGCTGAACTAGAAAAGTTGAAGGAACAATTGGAGGAATTGTTAGAGAAAAAGTTTGTAAGACCGAGTGTATCGCCGTGGGGTGCGCCGGTTCTGTTGGTAAAGAAGAAAGATGGTAGTATGCGTTCGTGCATCGACTATCGTCAGTTGAATAAAGCAACTATCAAGAACAAGTATCCACTTCCGAGGATAGATGATTTGATGGATCAGTTAGTGGGAGCCTGTGTGTTCAGCAAGATTGATTTGAGATCGGGATATCACCAGATAAGAGTTAAGGCGGAGGATATACCGAAGACTGCTTTCAGGACAAGGTATGGTCACTACGAGTACGCTGTTATGCCTTTTGGAGTTACTAATGCACCTGGAGTGTTTATGGAATATATGAATCGTATATTTCATTCCTTTTTGGATCGATTCGTGGTGGTCTTCATAGACGATATTTTGGTATACTCGAAGACGGAAGAGGAACATGCCGAGCATTTGAGGATTGTGTTGGAGGTGTTGCGCGAGAAGAAGCTTTATGCAAAATTTTCTAAGTGTGAATTTTGGTTGCATAAAGTTAGCTTTTTGGGTCACGTCATTTCAAGTGGTGGTATAGCAGTGGATCCTGCTAAGGTAGAGACCGTGCAAGATTGGGGAACGCCGGAGTCTGTTACTGAGATCCGAAGTTTTCTTGGTTTGGCCGGTTACTATCGGAGGTTCATCGAAGGATTTTCAAAGTTGGCGTTGCCGTTGACACAGTTGACTAGGAAGAGTCAAGCTTTCGTTTGGGATGACAAGTGTGAGCAGAGTTTCCAAGAGCTGAAGAGGAGGTTGACATCTGCACCTGTGCTAATTCTGCCAAATCCAAAGGAACCGTTCGTGGTTTATTGTGATGCGTCGAAGATGGGTCTAGGCGGTGTGTTGATGCAGAAGGGACAAGTCGTTGCTTATGCATCAAGACAGCTGAAGATTCATGAGAGGAACTATCCTACGCATGATTTGGAGCTAGCTGCTGTTGTGTTTGTTCTCAAGATTTGGAGGCACTACTTGTATGGGTCAAGGTTCGAGGTTTTCAGCGATCACAAGAGTCTGAAATACTTGTTTGATCAGAAGGAGCTCAATATGAGGCAAAGAAGATGGTTAGAGTTTCTTAAGGATTATGATTTCGAGTTGAGCTATCACCCGGGTAAGGCTAATGTGGTAGCCGATGCGTTGAGTAGGAAGTCTCTGCATATATCGTCTCTGATGGCGAAGGAACTGAGATTGATTGAAGAGTTTAGAGACCTCAGTTTGGTTTGTGAAAGGACAACCAGAAGCGTGAAGCTAGGGATGTTGAGGTTGACGAATGATTTTCTTGAAGAGGTTGTGGAAAAGCAAAAGTCTGATGTGAGATTGACGAAGCTTAAGACGCTCATCGAGCAAGGGAAAAAGGTAAACGTTGAGATCGATGAGAAAGGCGTGATGAGGTGTCAGGGAAGGTTATGTGTACCTGATGTGCCTGAGTTGAAGCGGATGATCTTGGAGGAAGGTCACAGAAGCAACTTAAGTATTCATCCTGGTGTTACTAAGATGTATCAAGATCTGAGGAAAATGTTTTGGTGGCAAGGAATGAAGAAAGAGATCGCCGAGTTTGTTTTCGCGTGTTTGACTTGTCAGAAGTCCAAGGTGGAGCATCAGAAGCCGTCGGGGCTATTGCAACCTATGTTTATTCCAGAGTGGAAATGGGATAGTATTGCGATGGATTTTGTAAGCGGTTTGCCGAAGACGTCGAAAGGTAACAATATGATTTGGGTAGTTGTCGACAGGTTAACAAAGTCTGCTCATTTCATAGCTATCAAGACCGGTATGCTAGTACCGAAGTTGGCTGAGATTTATGTCGAGCAAATCGTGAGATTGCATGGAATTCCGTCGAGTATCGTATCAGATCGAGATCCCCGTTTTACTTCAAGGTTTTGGGAGAGTTTGCAAGAGGCGTTGGGAACTAAGTTGCGGATGAGTTCTGCTTATCACCCGCAGACGGATGGTCAGTCGGAGAGGACGATTCAATCATTGGAGGATTTATTAAGATCTTGCATTTTGGAACAAGGAGTGAGTTGGGAAGCTTGCTTACCATTGATTGAGTTTACGTATAACAACAGTTTTCATTCGAGCATTGGTATGGCACCTTTTGAAGCGTTGTATGGGAGAAGATGTAGAACACCTTTGTGTTGGTTTGAATCGGGAGAAAGTGTGGTGCTTGGACCTGAGATTGTGCAACAAACGACCGAGAAGATCAAGATGATCCAAGAAAAGATGAGAGCGTCGCAGAGTCGCCAGAAAAGCTATGCCGACAAGAGAAGAAAGGATATAGAATTTCAAGAAGGAGATCATGTGTTTCTAAGAGTTACATCGACTACTGGTATTGGACGAGCTTTGAAATCGAAGAAGTTAGCATCGAGGTTCATTGGTCCGTATCAGATTTTGAAGAGGATTGGGAAGGTGGCGTATAGGATTGCGTTACCGCCGTCGTTGTCAAATCTACATGACGTTTTACACGTGTCTCAACTAAGGAAATACGTATCGGATCCGTCACATGTGATTGAGTCGGACGAGATACAAGTGAGAGAGAATTTAACGGTTGCAACGGTACCCTTAAGGATTGAAGGACAAGAGATGAAGAGGCTCAGGAACAAAGAGATTTCATCGGTGAAAGTCGTTTGGGGAGGCCCAGCCGGTGAATATGCGACGTGGGAGCTCGAGAGCAAGATGCGGGACTCCTATCCAGAGTTGTTTTCAGGTATTTTCGAGGGCGAAAATTCTTTTTAGGGGGGTAGAGTTGTAACAACCCTATTTTCGTATGTTATATTTTTATATATTTTATTTTATGGATTTGCATTTAAAAATATTTTCTCGTAATCGAGAAATAATTATTTGGCGCGAGGATAAGTTCGTAATCGAGTTTTTAAGGTTTTGGGCGAAATTGGGCCTAGGGCGTGAATAGTATTGGGCTTTTGAGTTTATGAGTAGTAATGATCCTATGTATATGATAGTAGTAAGCTTAGATGAAAATAGAAGGCTAGGATTGGTCCTTGAGAGTTAGTAAGGAATGGATGGCCATGATTGATTTGCTTGGGTTATAAGGATTATCACAAAGACTTTGACAATCACTATTCATTGTCTTTGTGGAGAAAACTTGGAACTTGAAGAGAAGGAGAAAAAGCATGAGAAAACTAGGGCAAGTGGAGAAGCTTGAGTTTGCTAGGTAAGAGAGGTAGTATTGCTTATTCACAAGTGATTTTGAGAAAGGGAGAATGTCTATTTCTCCATCCCAAACTTCTCCTTTCACTTTGTCTATGTTTTGATGGAAAGTTTTTATGATTTAAGTTGTTAATGATCATGTTTTGCTTACTTGATGCTAAGTGATGTTGCTAGTATGTTTAGTTGATGTTGTTAGTGTTTTGAATTCATTGGAAAAGTTATAGAAAGTTAGTGGTTTAACCCTAATTTCTTTGCTAGATATAATCCTTGCTTGTGATTGTTTTTAAATGATGTTTTATGATGGAAAATCGTTTTTAACAAGTCCTGGAAGTTTGTGTAACCTTGAATGGGCTAAAATGGTGGAAAATCACATTTTTACATGATTTTATACTGATACGGTCGCTGTAGCGACGGACCATCGCTTGTAGCGACCAGGCAGGAAAATTCTCTGCCTATCCGCGCTTCAAGCGACCGCACTGGCGCTTGTAGCGACCAGGGGCGCTTGTAGCGACCAAGGGCTCGCTTGTAGCGACCAACCCTGGACAGCCCAACTTCGTTGAGTTGTTCTGGAGGTCCTGGTAAGTGCGGGGATGACTTTTTGCTACTGCATTCTCATAATATATTTTGGAAACCTTGCCCACCATTTTAACTCATTCTTAATGCTTCCTAAAGAGTAATTGTTCAAGAAAAACTTGAGTAAAACCCTAACATGGTGGTTTTTGTTAAGGTCATCATGTTGTGTGCGTATGTGTTATATAATGTTTGAAATGGATAAGTTATCAAAATGTGTGGGTTTTCCTTTGAAGCCCTTATGTGTTTGAGATTTTGGTATGTTTGCTTGGTTTATTTGAGATTGTTGAACATGGTTGAGTATATACATGTTGTGTCTTATGATCTGGCCATGAGAGCCTAGTGTTTGTGTTTGTTGTTGTTGTGATAATTGTCAGGGTGCTGATAATTAGTTGTGTTAGTAAGTATAGTGATAAGTGTACACTAATATTAGTGAATATGTAGTGTAAGTATCATATATTTGCTAAGTGAATCATCATGCATTTCATGATTGTATGATACCCGGAGCGGGTTATTCGATGATATCCGTGTGCGGATATGAAATCCAAGAGTGCTTGGTTATCAAGAGTGCTTGATAAGGATATAAGTTTATCCAAAATGATTTGGTACCACATGCATTAGAGAATGCATTTAAGTCATGCATCCTTTGTAACATTAGTGTGCTTGAGGAATTATGTGTGCATAATGGTTGTTAAGTGATAATTGGTATTGATGAGTTTTGTGCTTTGTCAATTACGTGTTGTGTTTTGGTTATGTATAATAATGTGTTATTTATACATATTTATTGGTTGTGATACTAACACTCTCTGTTATGTGTTATCTGCTGGATCTTTGGGGATCCAGAATATCAGGTTGACGAGGCTATCGTCGAGGAGTAGTTTTTTGCTGTTTAGAAGCCTGCGTAGTGGTGAGGGCATAGCTTAGCTATCCTTACTTTTTTTTGTACTAGGTGTTGTATCCTAGTTAGAGTTTAGGGCTCTGATAGTTGTAACACTACTTTGGGTATCTGAACGTGTATGTATAAATTTGGCAATAGTCTCTGTTGTAGAATTGCCCTTTTGAAAATCTTATGTATATATTTTTGTATATTATATGCATGCTTGGTCATAAGCTGTTTGTTATTTTCCGCTGCTGTATGTGAATCAAATATATTTTGATCGGTTGATGTTTATGAAAATGCGTTTTCATTATGTGTAACTTCCTATGTCCTTAACGTTTTTTTTTTATTAAAGTTAATAATCGGCGATTAAGGGTTAGGGTGTTACAGCTTACAAACCTCACACCCTGCAGTTAACTTGTTAATTAAGTTAACAACAATTTTCTGATTTAATACTTATGTTTGTCATCATCAAAAAGGGGGAGATTGTTGGAACAAAATGTGTTTAACAAGTCTCTTATGAAGTAAGGGGGAAATTGTTGAAACATTTATGTGTAAACATATCTCTCTTTATGGTTTTGATGATAACAAAGTGTTAAATGGAAAATTGGTTTATTTGCTAATGCTTTGTTCAAGTGTTTCAGAACCACATGCTTAATAAGTATTGATTGATAATGGTTATGAAGAACAAGCTAAAGAGAAAGAAGGAAAGCCAAGAACCAAGGTTGCAAGGCTAGAAAGAAACTGGTCCTGAAGAAATGCTTCTGAAGAAGTGCTCCTGAAGTAAGAGCTTCTGAAGAGGTCCTGAAGAAATGCTACTGAAGTGAAGCCTCTGAAGTACTCCTGAAGTGGTGCTCCTGAAGTGCAGCTTCTGAAGTCTAGGTGCCTCTGATGAAGTCAACGCAACAGTCAACTCCTGAAGCCAGCTTCTGATCCGTACAACTGAAGCAGCTTCTGATCACTGTTCACTGAGAAGCTTCTAAAGCTGATGTGGCATGGATTTTGACCAGTACTGTGCGCATTTAATGCCTGGATGTGTCAGAACAACTCAATGGAACAGTTGTCTCCCTGACCGAAACATTCTCCAGTTTTTAAGGTGGGCCAATTCAAAAATGGCACCTGCTCTGTTCTGACTGATAAAGTGCAGCACACATTTGCAGTAACCTAGTCCAATTGCAACGGCTAAATTCCTTAATTCAAGCAAATCTTCAACAGCTCTATTTTCATCTATAAAAGGAAGAAGATTTGAAGAAGAAAATGTTGAA